>CP129448.1:92392500-92785000 GCA_030445155.1 Quercus variabilis | reverse complement strand
ACCAAAGAGCAAGTCTACTCCATCTTGGAACCCTCTTGGTTTCGGGGCACCTTCCTTTGATTCTACCCCCTCCCATGTTAGGTTCCGTGATGATAAAGCCCGTAAGGACTTTCGGAGAACTTCTCACGACGCGACATTCATTCGGAACGGCAAGTCATTCTATCAAACTTTTTCGATATTGACCTTCCCACTGTCATCTACAGTAGGAGTTGGGAGTCACTGTATGGCATCCTGGTCATCTGTCCTTCTGTGATCATATAGGAGTTTTACTCCAATATGCACGGCTTCGACTATTCTGTACTTATTTTGTCACTCATGTTTGAGGTACGCGCATTGTAGTCACTCTGAATCTTATATTCGAGGTGCTACACGTACCGAGGGTAGAGTTTGCTGACTACCCCAGCTGTGAGCATCTTAGGACTGTGTCCAAAGACAAACTTTCATCTTGCTTCTGTGAGACACCTTCTTCTTGGGGTGATTGTCAAAACACCCCTTGCTCAGGCTTTGCAAAAGGTCCAAGGTTCCTTAACATGGTGATGACATTCGTTCTTCATCCTTTGTCTCACTATAACTCTATCACAGAGCCTTGTGCTCGATTTTTGTTACCACTTTTTGAGGGACTCATTATAGATTTTCCTTTTCATTTCATACTCTTCCTTATAGATGTCTATAGAGATATGATGACCCGTGATAAGCTCATTTTTTCTTCAGATATCACACAAATTCTCCACCATTTTTCTGTCTCCTATCCTAAGTCTACACACTTTTCTCCTATATGTGCCAGAGACACAATGACCGTTCGATGGAGCGAGGCCCAACTTCGACCGGAGCGGTAGCGGATCAAGATGGTGACTCCTCCAGCTTCTTCTGCTCCATCCACCTCCGCTCCTTTTTCTTCTGCAGGTGGAGTGAGTCTCGAGGCCATAATGGCACAGTTTGTGTGCATGGATGCTCGCCTTGACACTCTCAATGACGAGTTATGTCAGGTGAACACCCGTGTTGGTTGTATCACACGACGACAGGCTGTCATGGGTGGTTTTATTGCTTCTTCTTCTCCATATCCACCGGCTTCAGAGGATGAGAGTGATGATGGCTCTAGTAGTGATGATACTGATGAGGACGATGATGCTAGCTCCTCTAGTGACGACGAGATGACTGCTTGAGTAACTTGCCCTTTGTCATTCTTGACAAAAAGGGGGAGCAATTTTGGGACAATATTAGTCATGTATTTAGGGGGAGAGTTAGCATAGGAGATTTTTGTGATAGGGGGAGTGTTTATATTTTGAGGGATGTTGTGAGGTTATTATGTATTTTCTTTTATTTCTTGTACTTTTACCTCATGTATACTGATCTTGTGACCATTTGACATACATTATACTTATCTTTTGATATATATATATATATATATATGTTAATATATGTTTATTCACCTATCTCTTCATGTATTGTTTCTTTTCTCTCTTTATGCACTTGCTTCTCATATATTGTATGCAATCATTTATTTCTATTTCATACTAAGATGCCGTGATGAGTTTTGTTTAAAATGTTTCAAAAATATAGGTTGTCAAAGTCTTTCTTGCCATGAACTCGTTTCTTGCAAAATTTTTCAAGAGTTTGTATTATGATAGATTTTATTGTATTCAACAAGTGAGTATAAGTTGAGTGATTTATGACTTCTCTCATATGTTCATTTGTTTGTTGTGGTTTTGTCACGGATTGCCAAAGGGGGAGATTGTTAGGACATATGTGAATCATGTTAAGAACATATGTTAATGTAAAATTGGCTAATCTTTTGACAAAACACATTTTACTTGTAATTGGGTAGATCTAGGATGTGTTTAATATTTCAAGGAACAAGGTTTCAAGTCCAAGTGTTAAAGCCATGCAAATCTGTCCAAGAATCAAGTGACGAAGTGCTGGATTTTAAAGCTCGACAACTAGCTCGATAGATAGCGTCTATCGAGGTTTAAAAGGTAGCTTTTGCTCGATGCTCGACAGCTACTCGATAGATACTCTATCTATCGAGATTTATAAAAATCAAATTTTCAGTTCTAATTTCACTCTAATCCGTGTATATATGTTCGGGCTTTCTTTTTTCACAACCCTAAACATATATAAGAATTATTTTAAAGGCCGTCACAGCTGATGCAATTGAGTGCAACTTGATGCAAAAGTTTTTCACATGCATATTGTGACCGGAGACAATTTGCCCTAATTCATCTTTCTCTTCAAGAAGCTGTTGTGTTTGTACGATGTAGGGTTTTGTAACCAAGGAGTTTCGTGATCTTCATCGTGTTAATGAATTGAAGAACTTTGCAGCCAACATCCTTCTCAAATTGTTGGTTAGTCACGTACTTGGATCCATGCATTGAGTGGTTAATCACATATTGGGAGCTGTGCATTGAAAATGAGAGATTGTCATTACAGAACAAGTCCAATTGGGTATTGGGGTAAAGGTATAACTGTAGGTTGATATAAGGTATTGGGATTCCTTTACTTGTAACCGCTTGTTGTGATAATAGTAGATTCTCGGGAGTAGTGACCTTAAAATCACCTGGTGGGGTTTTTGCCTCGGAGGTTTTCCTCATTCATAAACAAATAACCGTGTCAAATTTGTTTTCTGCTGCATATTAACTTTGAAATACCTGAAAAAGAAAAATTTAAAAGGAAGGTTATTTAAGTAAATTTGTTTATGGGGTCAATTTTATAATTAATATTTCTAAGGGGTTTTTAGAAAATAAGGTTGAAACCCTAGCTATATATATAAGCTTATTATGTCAATGTATATGAAGAGATATTTTTGAGAGATGAGACTACTCAAAGGACTGAAGTAGAGAAGGATTGATTATACTCGTGAGGTAAGAGCTTAAGAAATCTTATTCTTTTGTCAAATTTAGACTTTATGAGATATTAGAATATTTTCTTATGTGAGTATTTTGGCCAACAGTGAGACTTTCTTTAGCCATGGCTGCATGGGTGTGTTCTATGAAATTTTCTTAAGGAATTGAATCGGATTGATGGAGAAAATAAATAAATAAATAACCGCTTGACGAAAAGAAGGAACGTCAACTTCTTTCTAATATATTATTATTATTTATTGACTTCAAGGAGGAAGAATAAAGCTTGTGCCAGAGATATGTCCTCATGCCAAGAGAAAACTAGAGGTGGCAATGGCAGTAGAAAAAAAAAAAAAAAAAAAAGAAAAGGAACATGTGTAGAACTATAGAAGATGGTCTAGGCAGTGCTTTTGACTCTAAATGATTTTAGGTATCCTAGGCTTTGTTAGTGGTAGCAGAGGATATATATATATATATATATATATATATGTATATATTGAATACATGGATTTTTATTTTGAGGTAATAAAGAGAAATTATTGGATATTTTAGTAGTTTCTCTATTGGCTGGTACTGTTATAAGTCATTTTTTTTTTAATTATTTGATTATTGAGTAAAAATATTTGAAAATTTTTTTAGGTGATATTTAAGGATTTTAGAGGAAGTGTTTGAGAAAATTTTCTTTTGGAATAGCTTTTGGAGGTAAGTAACCTTATCCTAATTGGTTTTATTTTACTTATACTACTGTATTTTAACTACTGAAATTTGTTTATAATTGTTACTATTTTATTTAATTGTTTTAGATACATTGATTTAAAGTAAAGAATAAAGAATTATCTCAAATATATTGAGTACTAAGTATATAGTTATATATATATATATGCATTTGAGTGAGATATATTTTTGTTCGAATTATGATTTGATATATATAACTTTAGACAATCTGACTATGTTTTGACTCTGATACATAGAATTTTTATTTCTATTGTATTACTGATTTAAAGTAAAAGATTATTACAAATATATTTTAATACTGAGTATATGATTTTTATATACATGCTTGAATAAGATATATTTTTGTTAGAAACTATGATTTCATATATATGATTTTAAACAATCTGACTATGAATTGATTCTGATACCCAGCCAATGGGGGTCATTCATTGGTACTCTAATACCTAGCCAATGGGGGTTATTTATTAGTACTCTGATACCCAGCCAATGTGAGTTATTCATTGGTACTCTGATGCCCAGTTACAAAGATATAGTGTGACCATAGTTATAAGATTATTAAGAATATGAATTACGTTTGAGTATTTGAACCATTTTGAGTCCTTAAAACTACATATGTGATTTTGGAAATGTTTGAGTATTTAACTATTTTGAGTCACTTAAATTACTTATGTATTTTTGGAACCTACTGTAAGTTATAGCTTTTGATATATAGAAAAATGACTACTTTCTAAACCATCTATGATATATATATTTGTAAGGTTAAAGTACGTGATCTATTTGAAACTTATTATTTTAAGACTATGAAACTTCTTTAGTTATTTTTGAAAACCCATAGCATATTATAACTTTTGAAGGCTCATATTACATCTTATTACTTTATAGATCTATTGCTTGGTAGAATTTATTAGGATTTTGGTTACTTATTGAGTTGTCAACTTACCCCTTTTTCCCCTCTAATTTCAGATTATGAAGAATAACAAGTTTAAGGAGTTCTGATGTTGTGTTGTGAGCGGGAAAAGAAGCTTAGTGATTTTGGGATTGAATGGTCTTCGAATAGTTTTATATTTATTGGCCAATTGGCATTATGTACATAAGGTTTCGATTTTGTTCCTATTAAATTATTGGAGATCTATTCATAAAGAAATTGTTGAGGTATTTTGGATTCAATTGATTTAATTTTGAGGATAAATTTTAGTTGCTAAGAAGGCCTTGTACACTTGTAAGGGGCTTACTTTATAAGCGTGTGGCGGTTGTCACGTGTCTATCTTTATAGTTGGGTTCGGGGCGTGACAATTTTAATGGTATCAGAGCTTAGGTTATGATCTCACAGACTCTATACTGGGATTTGATTTGGAATAAGGTTTATGCACTAGGGATTACAGTTATAATCATTGTTTATGAAGGTTATTAAGCTAGAGACAGTGTTCTTTTGAGGATTTGATGAGAAGTGTAGGTGAGGTTCCATCATATGATGAATTTATTAGGTATGATTCATCTGGATTTTATATTTATGTCTCTTGGGTTTATGCGTACGTGACTTATAAAACGAAAATGAGGATTTTAATTGATATACTTCTATATTCTTATACTAGTATTAAGTGGGTGTCTTGTATTCTTGAAATTTTGTAATTGATTAGATTGGTTATTAAAACTTCTTCTTCTTATTAAAAAAAAAAGGAAAAGAGAGTGAGAAAAGAACAAGCAAAGGAAATCTTCCTGCTGTTTTATGACTGGTCCTCTGAAAATTCATTTGATAGTTTTGCCTAACATATTCGACCTATCTAAGATTAGTTTGATTTGTAGGGGATTCTCATATGTCTAATTATTGAATGATAGTTTACTATATGTCCTATTCAAAATTTGGAGTGCATTTAGGGAATTGAAAATTGCAAAATTTTATTTAGGGGTTAAGGTTTAATGTTAGAGCTACGATTCCTTGATTTTAGTTTATATGGAGTTAGGAAATTAATGGAAAGTTTGTAATGTGAAGGGAAAATCAATTTGTGGTTATTGTAGTTCACATTATATTATGTGTTATTATATAAATTCTGAGGGTGTTTAAAGAATTCAATAATATATCAGTGACTTCTTTGGATTCTAATGTTAAGGACCAACTTTTTTGGGATCATTGTTCTTGTTAGGGTTGACCTACATGGATTACCATAGCTTTATTTATGTATGAGGTAGTCCCTAAATGTTTTTGAGACATGTTTTGTTACTTAGAAGTTTGAGCTCTGCAATTTCTTTTCTATGGACTTGGAGGATTGTTTAATATCCTGGGGAATATGTTTTGATGCCAGAAATGAAATTCTTTGAAGTTAACTGATAAAATTTAATGGATTGGCTCAATAGAAAATGAAGTGGATAGAACACATGTACGTGGTAGTATAGAATTGAACTAGTGAACCATATTTTTGATTGGATATTGAAGGAGTTGGGATGGCAAGAGAGTTTATTTTGAAAGACTATTACAATTTGAATTACAGTCAATTGTTGTATCTTTTGTTCTATATTAGCAGATGGTTAGTGATTATAAATTGCAATGTACTCTTAAGTTCTAGAGTGCTGGGACTATTATTTGCAAAGTATATATATAAAAAAAAAGGGTTGAGATACTTCATGGACTATTCATTTCTAGCCGATGTATACTTAGAGATTTGTTTTCATAATAGGCCATGTAATTATAAGGAACCCAGCTCTTCAATGAGTTCCTGCCCAAGTATCATTTGGAGATTAAAGGTGAATAAATGTTGCTTATTTGAGAAGATAATTTATGGTTAAGATAGAGGTTCTATGAAAAACCTTATATCAATGCTCAATTGATTATTTATGGAGATTTTGGAATTTCTTTTTCTTACAAAACTTGAGGAAGAAAAGATATAGTGATACACGCATATGTTGTAAATTAGTTCTAAACTTAGGAAGGATTGGAACCTTGGATGCACTACTTCATTTTGAGGTATAGAATTAAACGGAGGCTAGCATTCAATGGTCTATGGTGAATCTCAAAATTGTAGATTTCCCTTGTTGTAATTTTTGGAGACTACTTGGGCCTTGGAATTTTGTTGAAATTAATAATTGATGGAAAATCAATTATTGGGGTTAATCTAAACGAATGGGCCTTGGAACTTTTATTCATATTAAAAGGAACTTAGAGATCTATTTAGACTAGAGATATGTATATCCTAAAAGAATCATATAATTTTCATAATATGGTTGTTCTTAAACTATGGGTAATTGAGTAAGAGATTTTATAGTGGTATTGTATTATGCAGCGGAAACATCATGGCTCCGTTTGCTTTGGAAATTTTTATCTTACAAATCTTGGGAAGGAAAAGTCTACTCATATGTTGTGAAATAGTTTTGAACTATGGTGATGAGTGATAAATTTGTATAGATCGATACGATTGTGGCTTTAGAGTAGCGCAGTGGAAGCATGATAATTCGTTCAGCTTGTGATGAATTCAGAGGACTGAATTCTTATAAGTGGGGGAGATTGTAATACCTGGGACATTTTTTTTTTTTTAAAAGGAAGGTTATTTAAGTAAATTTGTTTATGGGGTCAATTTTATAATTAATATTTCTAAGGGGTTTTTAGAAAATAAGGTTGAAACCCTAGCTATATATATAAGCTTATTATGTCAATGTATATGAAGAGATATTTGTGAGAGATAAGACTACTCAAAGGATTGAAGTAGAGAAGAATTGATTATACTTGTGAGGTAAGAGCTTAAGAAATCTTATTCTTTTGTCAAATTTATACTTTATGCGGTATTAGAATATTTCCTTATGTGAGTATTTTGGCCAACAGTGAGACTTTCTTTAGCCATGGCTGCATGGGTGTGCTCTACAAAATTTTCTTAAGGAATTGAATCGGATTGATGGACAAAAATAAATAAATAAATAAATAACCACTTGACGCAAAGAAGGAACGTCAACTTCTTTCTAATATATTATTATTGTTTATTGACTTCGTAGAGGAAGAATAAATTTTAAATAAAGCTTGTGCCAGAGATATGTCCTCATGCCAAGAGAAAACTAGGAGCGGCAGTGGCAGTAGAAAAAAAAAAAAAAAAAAAGAAAGAAAGAAAGAAGGAACACGTTTAGAACTATAGAAGATGGTCTAGGCAGTGCTTTTGACTCCTAGGCTTTGTTAGTGGTAGCAGAGGATATATATATATATATATATATATTGAATACATGGATTTTTATTTTGAGATAATAAAGAGAAATTATGGGATATTTTAGTAGTCTCTCTGTTGGCCAGGTACTGTTATAAGTCATTTTTTTAAAATTATTTGATTATTGAGTAAAAATATTTGAAAATTATTTTAGGTGATATCTAAGGATTTTAGAGAAAGTATTAGGGAAAATTTTATTTTGGAATAACTTTTGGAGGTAAGTAACCTTATCCTAATTAGTTTTATTTTGCTTATACTATTGTATTTTAACTACTGAATTTTGTTTATAATTGTTACTATTTTATTTAATTGTTTTAGCTACATTGATTTAAAGTAAAGAATAAAGAATTATCTCAAATATATTGAGTACTGAGTATATAGTTATATATATATATATATATATATATATATGCATTTGAATGAGATATATTTTTGTTCGAACTACGATTTGATATATATAATTTTAGACAATCTGACTATGTTTTGACTCTGATACGTAGAATTTTTATTTCTATTTTATTATTGATTTAAAGTAAAAGATTATTACAAATATATTTTAATACTGAGTATATGATTTTTATATACATGCTTGAATAAGATATATTTTTGTTAGAAACTATGATTTCATATATATGATTTTGAACAATCTAACTATGAATTGATTCTGATACCCAGCCAATGGGGGTTATTCATTGGTACTCTGATACCCAAACCAATGAGGGTTATTTAGTGGTATTCTGATACCCAAACCAATGGGGGTCATTCATTGGTACTTTGATACCCAAACCAATGTGGGTCATTCATTAGTACTCTAATACCTAGCCAATGGGGGTTATTCATTGGTATTCTGATACTCAAACCAATGGGGGTTATTCATTAGTACTTTGATACCCAACCAATGAGGGTTATTCATTGGTACTCTAAAGCCCAGTCACGGGGATATAGCGTGACCATTGTCATAAGATTATTAAGAATATGAATTGCGTTTGAGTATTTGAACCATTTTGAGTCCTTAAAACTACATATGTGATTTTGGAAATGTTTGAGTATTTAACTATTTTGAGTCACTTAAACTACTTATGTATTTTTGGAACCTATTGTCAGTTACAGCTTTTGATATATGTAAAACTGACTACTTTCTAAACCATCTATGATATATATTTGTAAGGTTAAAGTACGTGATCTATTTGCAACTTATTATTTTAAGACTATGAAACTTCTTTAGTTATTTTTGAAAACCCATAGCATATTATAACTTTTGAAGGCTCATATTACATTTTATTACTTTACAAATCTATTGCTTGATAGAATTTATCAAGATTTTGGTTATTTATTGAGTTGTCAACTCACCCCTTTTTCCCCTCCAATTTTAGATTATGAAGAATAACAAGTTTTAGGAGTTCTAATGTTGTGTTGTGAGCAGGAAAAAAAGCTTAGTGATTTTGGGATTGAATGGTCTTTGAATAGTTTTATATTTATTGGCCAATTGGCATTATGTACATAAGGTTTGGATTTTGTTCCTTTTAAATTATTGGAGATCTATTCATAAAGAAATTGTTGAGGTATTTTGGATTTAATTGATTTAATTTTGAGGATAAATTTTAGTTGCTAAGAAGGCATTGCACACTTGTAAGGGGCTTACTTTATAAGCATGCGGTGGTTGTCACGTGCCTATCTTTATAGTTGGGTTCGGGGTGTGACAAACTTAGTTGGTGATTTGTTTGTGCTACCACGCATATTGCATGTTAATCAGATTAATTAATTAACTTAGCTAATTAATTGGTTAATTCATCACAAGTAGTCAATACATCTTGGCCTATCAAACATGATAACTCAAATTGCGCAAATTTGATTGGATTGAATTTTTTTAACAGTGTGTTATATGGGCATGTGCTAAATCTCACATTGAGTGTTTATTAAGTGGATCTTGAGTTAAGTAATTACGAGGAACTTCAACTGCAACTAAACTAATCCTTTTAAAATATAGCACTAGTGTTTTTTTTTTTTTAGTCATTATAACTTTGTAAAACCATGTAGCTTGTATGTTGTGTGGGTGTATTGAACCTCACATCGGATATTTAATAATTTACTTGATGTATCTTGGATTTATATACAGCGCGTGGCTGAGCTTTGCTTGCCTGTTATAACCTAAAATAAAATTATAGTTTGCCAAAAAATAAAAAAGAGTTCTTGAATTGAGGTATATTTTTACCTTCTGTGAACAAAGAAACAAAGAAAGCAAAGAGAAATAGATTGAGAGAAAACAAAAGGCAAAAGAGAGTTCTAGAATTCTTTATTTCTGTAATGTAATCCCCATAATACATCACTGAGTTGTGCTAAGCATATATACACAATCAGAGAGAGAAAGAGAGGAAGCGTAAATCATGGAGGTTTTTATAACAGATTAACCACCTCTAACACATTATTATCACTACATTTAATCCTAAAATATCTGACTTAACCAAACGACAGTGTTTTGAGTTTTAGTGATACGGTGCGTTGGCTTCTTCTTACTATGACACCGTTTTCATCTTGCCTTTTGCAAGTCTGAGAGCATCTGAAGGTTCTTTGTCTTCATCACCAGAGATAACTTCATCCTCTGCTATCTTATACTCTTCATCCCCTTTCATGCTCATGGGGAATTGCCACATGAGTTTGGAAGTCAGCCACTGAAAACGAGGAGAAGCTAGACCCTTAGTCAGAATATCAGCCAATTGATCTTGAGAGGCAATAAACTTAACTTGAAGATCATGCCTCAAAACTCTCTCATGAACAAAATGGAAGTCCACTTCTATATGCTTTGTACAAGCGTGAAAAACAGGATTAGAAGCATTAGCAAGGGCTGATACGTTATCACACCACAAGACAGGAGGATCAGACAAAAAAACACCAAAATCCTTGAGAAGTATTCTAATCCAACAAACCTCAGCAGCACAAGAAGCTAGAGCTCTATACTCTGCCTCAGTGGAAGAACGAGAGACAGTAGATTGCTTCTTGGCAGACCAGGTGATTGGAGAATTACCAAGAAACACTAAAATACCAGAGATGGACTTCCTATCCATAGGATCACCAACCCAGTCTGCATCACTGTAGGCAGAAAGGGCCAATGGACCAGGTGTAAAGGCCAAACCTCGATGAATTGAACCTTGTAAATACCTCAAAATTCTCTTGGCTACCTGAAGATGATTAGAAGTAGGACTACTCATGAATTGACAAGCCTGTTGGACTGCAAAGGATATGTCAAGTCTAGTGAAAGTTAGATACTGTAAAGCACCCACCATGCTTCTATAAATGGTAGGATCTTGCAACAAAGGACTATCACTAGCTAGGAGATGAGCATTAGGAGAGAAGGGAGTCTTGCAAGGCTTGCAGCCAGACATGGAAAACTTATACAGCAAATCCAAAGTATACTTAGTCTGATGAACAAAGAGACCACTAGGTGTATAGTCTATTTGAAGCCCCAAGAAATAATGCAACCTGCCTAAGTCCTTGAGATCAAAATCAGTACCCAACACAGCAAGAAGAGATGTAATAAAGGCAGCATGATTGCCAGTGACTATGATATCATCCACATAAAGTAAGAGAAAGACCAAATGAGAATCATGATTATAAATGAACAAATTCCCATCAGCACTAGAGGCAACAAAACTAAGATGAAGTAACTAAGAGCTAAACCTCTCAAACTAGGCCCTTGGAGCCTGTTTCAATCCATACAAAGCCTTATGTAAAAGAAAAACATGATTAGGATAGAACTGATCCTCATAACCTTGTGGTTGAGCCATATAAACTTCCTCCTTGAGAATACCATGAAGGAAGGCATTGCTTACATCCAACTGCCTGAGAGACCAACCATAGTTCACAGCAAGAGCAAGCAACAATCTGACAGTGGTAGGTTTGACCACAAGGCTAAAGGTTTCCTCATAATCCAACCCATATTGCTGAAGGTACCCCCTAGCCACTAGCCTAGCCTTATATCTGGCAATAGAACCATCACTGTGCCTTTTAAGTTTATAAACCCACTTACAAGTGACAATATTCTTGTTTGCAGGAGGTGGTACAAGAGACCAAGTCTGCTGCTTCAGTAAAGAATTAAACTCAGAATCCATAGCACCCTTCCATTAAGGGTGCTTAACAGCCACGGCAAAGTATGGAGGCTCCTGAAAGGTGTAATCAGTACCCACCTTAAGAACCTTAGGCTTGTGGATACCTAGTTTTGACCTTGTAACCATGGGATGATTATTAACAGGAATAGAAGAGGATGACTCAAGTGAGACAGACAAAGGTAAACCAGGAACAGAGGAAGGACTAGAAGAGGAAGAGGAATTGGAATCAGACATACACAAGTCAGATTGAAGAAGAGCAAAAGGAAAGGAATCAGGAAAGGTAGACAAGGGAGAAAAAGAAGAGGAAGGAGCAGCAGAAGAAGAAGAACTTGACACATTGGACTTGACAAAAAACCAGGCAGAATCTGAAATAGAAGTAGAG
Source organism: Quercus variabilis (assembly GCA_030445155.1). Lineage (NCBI taxonomy): Eukaryota > Viridiplantae > Streptophyta > Magnoliopsida > Fagales > Fagaceae > Quercus > Quercus variabilis. Next base: position 92,772,762 of record CP129448.1, on the reverse strand, counting down.
AAAGGAACATTGGGAGTAGTGAGATTAGGCCTATTAGCAAATGGAAAGACATTTTCATTGAATAAAGCATATCAGGTAGTGTATATTTTGTTGGTAGTAGAGTCTAAGCACAAATACCCTGATACCCGAGAAACACACATTCTATAGACCTAGGCTGAAGTTTATGTTTGTTGTAAGGTCTAAGGTAGGGATAGCAGGCACAACCAAATGTCCTAAGAGCTAACAAAGGTGGAGAAACAGAATTGACCATCTCCTAAGGAGAAATAAACCCAAGAGTAGATGATGGCAGCCTATTAATGAGAAATGATGCAGTGGAAAAAGCATAGGACCAAAAATTTAGAGGTAAGTGAGACTGATATAGCAAAGCTAAACCAGTCTCCACAATGTGCCTATGTTTCCTTTCTGAGACACCATTTTGCTGAGGAACATAAGGACTTGAAGTTTGATGAACAATACCATTATCAGAACAGAGTTGTTGAAATTGAGAATTAAGGTATTCCTTGCCATTATCAGACCTAAGAATCTTAATTTTAGCAGAATATTGAGTCTCAACCAAATTTCTAAAGTGCTTAAACACAGCAAACAACTCAGATTTCTGTTTGAGTAAGAGTAACCAAATAAAGAGTAACCAAATAGTAAGAGTAACCAAATAAAGAGGAAATGGGAGCAGGACCCCAAACATCAGAGTTCACAATTTAAAGCATAGAATTGGATTGAATATCATGTTTATTCAAAGGAAAGCTGTGCATCTTTGCACTAATACAAGATGTACAAGAAGAGCAACATTCATCAATCTTATTGAAAGTAAAAGCAAGATTTACAGGTTGAATGGCAGAATGGAGAAGTTTTGCACTAGGATGTCCAAGCCTTTTGTGCCAAAGTCAAATTTGAGCAAAAGTAGTTGAAGACAAAACAGATGAAGTAGGATGAACTTGAGAAGAAGTGTAAGCAGTGGAAATGGATGAATTGGAGGACAGGGATGATGATGATGCAGGAATAGGATAGACACCATCCTTACTCAATCCTTCGTAAAGGATCTTCCCTGAAATTAAATCCTGGATAGAGAATCTATAAGCATCAAAATAGCAGAATGCATTGTTTTGTAAACAAAGCTTATGGACAAACAAAAGATTGGAAGAAAGGTCAAGAACCCTAAGTATACCATCAAGCTTAAAAGTATGAGAAGGAGTAGACAACTCACCATTGCCAATATGAGTAACAGGCAACTCCTGGCCATTTCCAATAGTCACAGTTTCAGTACCTGAAGTAGGTTGTTGCTGCAAGGAAAGATGAGCAAGATCTGGTGTCACATGATCAGAACAACCAGTATCTGCAAGCCAACCATTAGCTCCATGAACCTGAGCAGAATTATCCACCATTGTAGCAAGCCTTGATGGAGCATGCTTGCCTTGAAAAGAAAAATCCATCTGGTGATAACAATCAAGAGCTCCATGTCCATTCTTTACACAAATTTGACACTGTGGTCTCTGATTCTGACCCTGAAAACTTTGCTGAAACCCTGGAGGTCTTGCTTGACCAGATTGAGGTTGATTGAACTGAGGAGGAGTGTGATTGGAAGGACCATTTGAAGAACCACCACTGAAATTTCCTTCACTAAAATTTCCTCTACCTCCACCTCCACGGCCTCTATGATTATTGTACCTACCTCTACCTCTATGAAACCCTTGAGATTGATAATTTGCAGCCATAGCCATGGAATTAGTATCAATTAGACCAGACCTCTTCTTGATAGTCCTCTCTTCAGCATTAAGAAGGATATTACGTTCTTCAATTGAAATAACATCATTGCGAGTTCTTATAGCAGAACTAAATGAATCATACTCTGATGGTAGACCATCAAGAGCAACATGAAGCAAATCTTCATCATCAAGAACAACTGATACAGCAGCAAGTCTGTCATGAATTTGCTTGATTTTCTAGAAATACACATTAATGGAGTCTGATCCTTTCTTCACTACATTCAATTCGTTTCTAAGGCTCATCACACTAGACCTAGAAACTGAAGCAAATCATTTTTCCAGAACTTTCCAAACACCCCTACCAGATTTCTGCCCTACGGTGAGAGCAAGAACCGAAGGAGAAAGTGTGGAGTTGAGAAATGTAAACAAGGCTTGTTCTCGACTCTTCCAAGTGAGAAATGCAGGATTGATTTCAGTTGTAAAATTGCCTAAGGAATCCTTCAAGAATTGATTCGGAGCTACAGTAGTTTCATCAATAGCATCAATCATAGAGTAAGTCTCCAAGATTACCTATATTTGATGCTTCCAAACAATAAAATTTGAGAAATCTAGTTTGACAGTCACCATGGATGACATATTTGACAGTAGTAACAGTGAGGGATTGATGTGAGTAATGGGATTAACCATCATAGGTACTGTGGTTGAAGTGGAAGATGAGGTTGAAGATGAATTTGTAGTTACAAACGCCATGAAAGCTAGGGCTCTGATACCATGAACAAAGAAACAAAGAAAGCAGAGAGAAATAGATTGAGAGAAAACAAAAGGCAAAAGAGGGTTCTAGAATTCTTTATTTCTGTAATGTAATCCCCACAATGCATCACTGAGCTGTGCTAAGCATATATACACAATCAGAGAGAGAAAGAGAGGAAGCGTAAATCATGGAGGTTGTTATAACAGATTAACCACCTCTAACACATTATTATCACTACATTTAATCCTAAAATATCTGACTTAACCAAACGACAATGTTTTGAGTTTTAATGATATGGTGCGTTGGCTTCTTCTTATTACGACACCGTTTTCATCTTGCCTTTTGCAAGTCTGAGAGCATCTGAAGGTTCTTTATCTTCATCACCAGAGATAACTTCATCCTCTACTATCTTATACTCTTCATTCTGGAATGGTTCCTAATATGCGCCAAAATCAGACTCTCTATGCGATCGTTGAATTCTGGATGACGTGTATGGAATTTCGGAGGAGGTTTGCAAAATATCTTACGGAAGACCCATATGACAGCTACAAGGACACGTCCTTATCCTTTCGGTCCATCTTGCTCCCAACATTTTAGATATTGGGGGAGAAAATCTCGGTTGTTACTGTCTGCAACATTGGATAAATCAAAATCAGTAATTTTAGAAACAATTATACCAATTGTCTCTAGAAACACTTAAAATTTAAAATTAAATTGTCTCTAGAAAAAACAAAATTTAAACCTTAAGAAACTGTAGATGAAAAGGCGTAAATGCACTTTTGGTCCTTATATTTTGGGATAATTTCTATTTTCGTCTCTACATTTCTATTTTATCATTTTTAGTCTTTAAAATGAAAAACACGTTCCATTTTGGTCTTTACCATTAGGATTTTTCCCTTAGGATCTTTCCCTTTCTTGCTTACTCCCAACATGTGTGATTCCCAAACATTTCATTTCTTTGATTGTCTTTGAAGACTTAATCTAAAAATTTTCAAAATGAAGATGCCAATTTTATTACATGTTTTTAATGATTTGAAAACCTTTCTAGCCAATGAGATCGAGTTAACAATTGAGCATTATGATTAGTCAAAGAGGTTGTTCAAAGGATCACCTTTTGTTCATCTGAAAAAGATAAAATTTCAAAAAATCTCATTCTAAGTAAATTGCTTTGAAAAAAAAAAAAAAGACTCATTTCAAAAAAGTATTTTTCAAAACTTCATTTTTCAAGACTTTTTTCCGAACTACGTCGGACCAAATCCTCTATGAGAGAGGTATGTAGGCAGCCTTTTCAAAGGCCCAATCACAATCACTCAAAAAGAAATTTTATTTCAAAAAAGAAGATTTTTCAAAACTTTTTTTTCGAACTACGTCTGGACCTGATCCTATATGAGAGAGATATGTAAGTAGCCTTTTCAAAAGGCCCAGTCACATTCACTCAAAAAAACCATTTTTTTTTTTCAAATGCTCAAAATCAAAACAATTTTTTGTGTGTGTGAATTTAGGCTAGGAGCATCTGTTTTACATTAAGCATATCATCAATTTTCTGTGCTAGTATGTCTAAACTAGGAGCATTAACCCAAAACATTTTTATAATAACTGATTACTAACAAGCTCATGGAAAGAATCTTTTGCAAGAGGTGGACATGGATCTTTCATCTACTTAACAATCACCATCAATCTTCAGTTTAGATGTGCCAATCAGCACTCCAACAAAGCCCATTAGCCTATCATACCAAATGTCCTTGTTTTGTCTAGTTTTGTAATTTTGTTCTTGTTTTACTCAACTTTTGCTTTGTGGAGGTCCCTACACAATAAAATTTTTCAAAATTCACATCGATTGTTGAACCAGGGGCATTTGGCCATGCCTTGTCCATTTCAAAAAAAGAAATCATCTTTTCCTCAAATATCAAGGTTTCCAAAAACTCATGCATCAATTTGCAAATTAGGGGCATTCGGCCATGCCTCATTCATTTTCAAAAAAAAAAAAAAAAAAGAAGAAGAAGAAGAAGAAGAAGAGAGAGAGAGAGAGAGAGAGAAATCATCATCATCATCTTTTCCAAAAAAAAATAAATAAATAAATAAAATCAAGATTTCCAAAAATAGGCTTTAAAAGTAAACTACGGGCATTCGGCTATGCCTCATTCAGGTGAGATCACTCATGTGAAGACCTTCCAAGTAAGTTCCAAGTTTTGAGTAACAAGGTCACATCAGGTAAACTTTGAACTTTTCTGAATCAAGTACAATTTTCTTTCAAATAAGTTCATACATGTTATACATTGTAGGATCAACAATAGCTCTCCTACTTTCAAGGGATCGACTTTAGTTCTCCTAAAACTCATAGGATCGACAATAGCTCTCCTACCTTCAAGGGATTGACCTTAGTTCTCCTAAAACTCATAGGATTAACAATAGTTCTCCTATACATTGTAGGATCGACAATAGCTCTCCTACCTTCAAGGAATCGAATTTAGTTCTCTTAAAACTAGTAGGATTGACAATAGTTCTCTTATACATTATAGGATTGACAATAACTCTCTTACCTTCAAGGGATCGACTTTCGTTCTCCTAAAACTCATAGGACCGACAATAGTTCTCCTATACATTATAGGATTGACAATAGCTCTCCTACCTTCAAGGGATCGACCTTAGTTCTCCTAAAACTCATAAGATCGACAATAGTTCTCCTATACATTGTAGGATCGACAATAGCTCTCCTACCTTCAAGGGATCGACTTTAGTTCCTCTAAAACTCATAGGATCAACAATAGTTCTCCTATACATTGTAAGATCGACAATAGCTCTCCTACCTTCAAGGGATCGACCTTAGTTCTCCTAAAACTCATAAGATCGACAATAGTTCTCCTATACATTGTAGGATCGACAATAGCTCTCCTACCTTCAAAGGATCAACTTTAGTTCCCCTAAAACTCATAGGATCAGCAATAGTTTTCCTATACATTGTAAGATCGACAATAGCTCTCCTACCTTTAAGGGATCAAATTTAGTTCTCCTAAAACTCATAGGATCGACAATAGTTCTCCTATACATTGTAGGATCGATAATAGCTCTCCTACCTTCATGGGATCGACTTTAGTTCTCCAAAAACTCATAGGATCGACAATAGCTCTCCCAACTTCAAGGGATCGACCTTAGTTCTCCTAAACATCATAGAATCAACAATAGTTCTCCTCTACATTGTAGAATCGACAATAGCTCTCACAGCTTCAAGGGATTGATCTTAGTTCTCTTAAACATCATAGGATCGACAATAGTTCTCCTATACATTGTAGGATTCACAATAGCTCTCCTACTTTCAAGAGATCGACTGTAGTTCTCCTAAAACTCATAGGATTGACAGTAGCTCTCCTATCTTCAAAAGATTGACTTTAGTTTTTCTTTCAAGTTTCAAATTTCAAATTCCAAATCCCAAGTTTCAAGTTTCAAAGGTAAAATCTTTTTCAAAGAACCACCAAAAAACCAATCAAAGTTTTCTTGATAAAAATGAAAAAGTTAAAATCAAGAAGATACAAATGAAAATCATACATTTCAAAAAAGCAAAGGAACAACAAAACACTCATTAGTTAGAGACTAATTCCAAATTTTGACTTTTGCAGGCAACAACTTTGTTTTGAGGATGAGAATGTTGGTAAATCTAGTTTTGGATCTCATACAAAACACACAGTGAAACCAACAAACAAGGATCTATTTCATTCATGATTGACAACTTGCACTATGTAAATTTCGTAATTTAAGAACAAGATAGCATACCTTAGTGCGGTGAAATTCAAAATAAAAGATTATAAGTACATGAGAACACTTTTAATCTTCACTCCAATTCCACTTTATGCCTAAGAAGTGTGGTTTCTCAATCAATTTCCAATGGAAAATAATCGAGTGGTTTCACTCACACATACACACCATTTCACAATGATGTCTTTCTTTTCTTTTCTTTTCTTTTTTTCTTTAATGAAAAAATTTTGTATGTCTCTCATTTTTATATTTAACTGATTATCTAATTGGGCTGGCCTATTGGGCCTTTCCAATTGGGCTTTAGTGTGTGGCTTGGAGTGGGACCAAAAGGGACCAATAAGACACTAGCTCCAATGGGTCTTGGGTTTTTCTGTCAACTCTTGACAAGTCCAAAGTTACCATTAATTATATTTAATACCACTATATAAATATAATTGTACTCTAGGCCTTATTAATAAATTATATCCCAAGAATTTATTATACATGCAACCCCTTCATAAAATATTCGTAGTAATTTACTACATCTTAATCCATGAATACCCGGTTTAATCCTTTAAGTTATTCATCATATATTTATGAAATCCAATTTCATAAATATATACTTTAGTAATTCCTTACTAAAGTTGTTAGGCCTAACTCTTTGAATAACTGAACCCATTAAACTTATCTCAAGGGAATATTTTATATCTCCATTAAGAGATTATGAATTCCATCTTGAGAATATATGTTCCATCAACACTAAATGTGGCTACCCAACATACTGAGGTTTTGATTGTGACTTTAGATCTCACTCCTGATATATCAAAACAACTTACACTTCATGATCAGGTCCATTATTCTCTTAGGATTAAGAGTTAACATAAATAGAAGTCGTGAGATTTATTATCCATTTGACAGTCGTTGTGAGAATAATAAATCTCACAGTGGTCTAGTTCAATATGTCTTAACTCTTAAAACATATTAACACATCGACTAGAAGCCTCCATTTCCATAATCAAGACAAATCATCTTAGTTGATATGTTATAGTTTTCGCAGATGAAATGCCCAATTTCATCTCCGACTACGAACTAAAATTCCGAGTTTACAAAGAACTTGTGACTTATATCTTCTGTGACTAAATCACATACTATGCATCTCATGGACTAAATGATAATATCTGAATATTCATGTTACCATTATTTTAGATAATAATAAAACAACTTTATTGATTACAATATTAAGTCATACATCATGTCATACATAATATCATACATAGCATCATACAATAGGATTTAAGGGCACTAATCCCAACAGAGAAGCCCTTGACATTTTCCTAATCAAGATCAAGATCGTGGTCGCAAACATTTCCTCAATCAAGATCAAATCCATTGGTCTCAAGCATCTACGTAGCCAAGATCAAGATCATGGTCACAGACACTACCTTCGTCAAGATCAAGTCCTTTGGTCACAGACACTACCTTCATCAAGATTAGGTCCTTCGGTCGCAGACATTTCCTTCGTCAAGATCAAGGTTTAAAAGCCCCTTGGACGCAGACAACTCCATTATCAAGATCAGAATTGATAAGTCTCACAGTCACCTCAATTATCAAGAATCATTCCAAAGTTCATCAGCTATCAGTTAGGTCATGTCATTTTTCGTCAAAAGGTAAGGCACTAGTTCTATGTTCCAAAGTTTTAAGTTCAAGGGCTAGGAAATCTTTGAAAATTCAACCTCAATTAAATCATGGTCGCTAAAATTAGTGTCTTTGTTTTACATTGACATTTGCTTTCCAAGCTCCGTCAATGAGGGGCATTCTGTGGACACTCGATTTTGCACCTATGATTTAATCAAGGAAGATGACTAAAATAACCATCCATGTACCCCAAAAATCATGATTGCATTAAATTCATTAATTCATTCATTGCATATCATAAAAATGATCTTGAGGTCCTAACAGTCGTGACGGTATATTCGGTTCCCAAATTGGACCGTTGGATTGAAAGGTATCGGATAATCAAGTTTGCACGGTCTGCATGCATTGTATGGGGTGAAGCCAATCACGAGTGATTAATTGAAAATAATTTTGATTGGTTAATGATTAAAATTAATTAAATGGATTTATGTGATTGGTAGAATATTTTTCTTAAAATGAGATTTATTGCATGGGATTAAAACAAATAAGCTGATAATATTTAAAGACTGTGGATAATTAGGCTTTTGGGATAATTATATTCAAAATAATTATTTTAAGAGTCATAATTATCACTTTGGAATGAGGTTTATCATGAAAATAACCCTGAAATTCGTCCAAATACAATCTTAGAGTTGGAAAACACTTCAAAAATGTGCTAATCAAGTAACAGATTTCAGATTCACGTTCTGAGGCACGTTTGGCATAGTAGATCTCAAAATTCGGACTCAGCTATTTCTAGCAAAGTTGTAGATAATCTAATTTCCCTTCAGCTATCAACATTTTAGCTTAATCCGAATTTTGAGTAAAGAGATATGATCAAAATACGAAACTGGTTCTGATCTGAAAAATCAGCTTACTCTTATCCAAATCTCCTATTTTTTAGGATTTTCCCCCATACGTTTTTTGCTTATTTTTTTTCAGCATTCCAACCTCTATAAATAGGAGATGCCTCTTAGAATTTAGCACACTTTTTTACACCCCTCTTGACACTCTTTCGCACTCTAGGAGAGACACTTTTTCATGCACTCAAGATTCTCATATTTCTGATCTCTCTATCTCTGATATTCTCTCAAGTTGGGTTTTAGGTTTCAAAAATAATTTCATAAATTTCTTTGAACCCTAAAATATCCCATCAAGAGGAAGAGTGCTCCATGCAAGAGGTTGGAATTATAGTGATGATGCATGTTTGTATATTTCTTTCAAGTTTAGTTGTTTCAAATATTCATATCGTGAGTTGTTGATTTATTTTGTTAATACATGTTTTTGATTCTCTTATTATTGTTATGATCTGTTTCTTAGTTCCAAAAATCTGCATATTATTACTTCTTTTTCTTAAATTAAAAATGGATCTGCATCTTCTTTAGGTGCAAATCTGAATTTTTCTCAAAATAAAACGAATCTGCATCTTCATTAGATGTAGATCTGAATTTTTCTTAAAATAAAACGGATCTGCATCTTCATTAGGTGCAGATATGAATTGGATGCAAATCTAAATTTTTCTCAAAATAAAATGGATATACATCTTCATTAGATGCAAATCTACATTAAAAATTTAAAAAAAAAAAAAAAAAAAAAGTATCTACTTCTTACTTAGATGTAGATCTGAATTTTTCTTAAATCAAAGACTGATTTGTATTTTCATTAGATACATATCTGATTTTTTTTTTTTTTTTTTAACATAGCAGATTTTGGACATAAAAAAGGATCATGAATAGTTGTGTTTGTTTTATTTAATGCATGTAGCATAAATTTATTTCATGAATGAAATTCTCTTCTCAAAAAATATTTTTCTTGTTTTTTACACATTTAAAAGCAGATCTGATTTTTTTAATAAACAAATCTGATTTTTTTGTTATCTGTAAAACAGATTTGATTTTTGTTTTTTTTTTTTTTTTTTTACAAACAAAAAAACCAATTTTTTCTAGTTCTCAAAAACAAATCTGATACTTTTTCAAATCAAAAGACTTTTTTTTTTATGTATTAAACACAGAAGATCTGAATTTTTATCTGCAAAAACCATTTTTTCTACATATTAAAAACAGGCTTGATTTTACAAAACCAAAATGATTTTTTTTTTTTTTTCACTAAAACAGATCTGAATTTTTTTAAAATAAAGAAGAGGATTCATTCATAAATAAATTTGTGTGATTTAGTTTTGTTCATATATACAACATGTCATTCATAGCATGCATAAAGGGTACATTGGTCACAAGAGTCTAGAAGACTAGACTCTGTTTGGGCGGAATGGGTGCCTAACACCTTTTCATTCCATGACCTAACCTCCGAATTTGGTTTCTTTGTATGGGTAGACCTAGGTCTTATCTTTGCTTTTTATTTTGGGTAGAATGTAACTAAGACAAAAAAACCATGTATCTTGGTAGATTATAACTTGGACCCAAAGCCATGTAATTTTCAAAATTTTAAACATGTATTTTTATTCAATTAATGAGAATGGAACAATTCAGTCATGTATTTGTATATATTTATTTTTTCTTATTTTTTTGTATAAAAAATAAGTGGCGACTTCACACCACTTACCCAAAAAGAGAGGCGCCCCAAAAAGCACTACCAAAAATCTCTCTTTTTTGAGAGGTACCCCGATTTTGGTGGTCGCTCACAGGATCGTAAACAGACTTTTTTCTCTCAATATAAGTCCTAAGACAAGGGAAAGAGAGAATCCAAGGATACTAGTCAAGGCAACGGTAATCCTACTAGACCAAAGTGCTATAGGTGTCACAGATTTGGACATATGAAACAAGAGTGTCCTACATACCTTAAATCCATTGGCAAGAACGAAGCCCTAGTTGCCACCTTAAGTGATTCAAAACCAGAAGCAGATTTCGATGAGAATGACCAAGAAGGGATTGTAACTACCTTTACATCTACTATTGAATCTACTAAGGGAAGAGTAGAGGTAGTTGATGAAGAAGAAGAGCAGACAGAATCAGCGTTTGAAATGATGGATGATCAAGATGACATTCACATTGCTTACACCAAGCTCTATAAAGTCTCAGAGAAGCATGAGAAGCTTTACAGGTTGACCACAATAAAGCTCAGTGAAGTGGAGTTGGAATGTGAGGAACTCTCCACCAAGTTTAATGAAGCTAATTAGACCATTGGAACATTGAGATTTGAGAAAATCTTGTTGAAAGGGCCAAGAAGCTAAATGTTGAACTATTTCAAGTTAGAGCACAATTAGAATGGACTTCAAGTGCCAAACTGGATGTAATGCTAAATGTTCATAAGTCAACATCTGACAAAACAAGTCTCAAGTATGATTACTCTCTCTCCTCTTGTAGTACCCCTTTAAATGCTTTGAATAGAGTTTTTTTGTTCCTTCTGCTAATAATGATGACTTTGAAACCAATGAAGTAATTGATAGTAAAACTAAGAATGTAAGTAAGGATAGGAGTGATAAGGGAAAATCCATTTTAGGAGCACCCCCTAAGGTTGGTAAGAAAGAGACGAAGTAGAAAAATCATCGCTCCACTAACAAGAAGTCTCCACCAAAGAAGCCTCATTTTTGTCACTATTGTGCATCATTGGGACACACTAGTCCAAATTGCTTTAAGTGGCTATCCACTCAACAATGCAATAGTGTGTCATCTCTAGGGAACCAAAATAAACTCTAACTCTCTTTAGCCTTTCTTGGTGAACTTCTTAAGGTGGTCATGCTTCTTTTAAACCTCAATGGGTTCAAGTCTCCTCATTATCCTTTTAGTCAAAAGTTCATGCAAAAGAAAAGATCTCCATCCAAGTCTTCGGTCTGGAAGTAAAAAGATCCTAAGTGATTTCTCATTTTTTCTGATCTCTTGCATGGTTTGTGTTGTGGTTTGAGTCAATCCATGCATGATACGCTTAAAATAAAAATATGCAAAGAACATGAAAAGCAAAAAAAATCAAAATGCTTTTAATATGGTTCCAAGCGTGTCTTTAGGAGATGTGGGCATTATATGGTGTAACTCGAACGTGATAGTCTCCATCAAACAGTTATGATTGTCTGTGATTATGTTTGATCCTCCTATATCATTCTTGTCATATAATGATGCTCTTGCTCTCTTACATAATGATAGGCCAAAAACGTATTGACCCCTTTGTGATTAATTTATTTATTAATTAGCCAAGTGAATTAATTAATCAGATTAACATGCAATATACGTGGCAGCACAAACAAATCACCAATTAAACTAAGTGCAATGAAAAATAAATTGACAAGTGATTTGTTTACGAATGGGGAAAACCAACACGGCAAAAACACCACCAGGTGATTTTAAGGTTACCACTCTTGAGAATCCACTATTATCAAAACAAGCGGTTACAAGTAAAGAAATCTCAGTACCTTATTCCAACCTACAGTTGAACCTCTACCCCAATACCCAATTGGGCTTGTTCTGTAGTGACAATCTCTCCTTTTGATGCACGACTCGCAGTACGTGACTAACCAATTGCGCAGATCCCAATACGCGACTTCAATCACCAACTAGAGAAGGTTGTTGACTGCAAAGGTCTTCAGTTCATCCAAACGATGAAGATCAAGAAGATGCTTGGTCACAAAACCCTACGGTGTACAAACACAACAACTTCTTCACAAGAAAGATGAACTAGGACAAAACTCTGTCTTCGGTCACAATTTGCTTGCACTACAACAAAATGTATTTTTAGTGACGAATTTTACAAAATGTATTTTTAGTGACGAAAAAATTCGTCACTAAATAACCAGTTTTTCGTCACTAAGAACCTTTAGTGACGAAATTGGACTTTTAGTGACGAAATTCGTTTCGTCGCTATAGCCCCTTCACTAAAAGTCCGATTTGTTTAAGAAAGAAAAAAACTTTTAGCGACGAAAATGTTTCGTCACTAAATGTTTTTCTCGCTAAAAACAGTATTTAGTGACGAAAATATTTCGTCACTAAAACCATTTCAATTTATTAAATCATATTTAGTGATGAACAATTTCGTCACTAAAACTATTTTCGGGTATATATAGTGACGAAAAAATTCGTCACTAAAACTATTTTTAAGAAAATCTAATCACATATAGTGACAAAAATTTTCATCACTAAAATCATTTCTTACAAAATTCCGCTACATTTAGTGACGAAATATTTCATCACTAAAACAATTTTTTATTGCTATATTTGTGACAAAAAAATTCGTCACTAAAACTTATTTTCTATTTTTATTATTTTCATGACGTTGATATTAACCTATAACCTGTCATTACATTATTAAAACCTCACATTTAATTAACACATTTATTTCAACAACACATTTATAAAAAAATCGATTCATACATTCCATAAGTTAAAATTAAAACAAGTATCCAATTCAAAATCCTTCCATACAATAATTGTTTACAACACATATAATAACTTAAGATGTTTTATAACAATACAAAAAATGTAGTATAATATAATTAGAACCAATGGAAGATGTCCTCAAATGTCTTCAAGTAATGTCAAAAGTAAATGCCTTAAAAGCCACCAATAAGAAATCTGCACAAATATAAAAACAATACTACATTAAAATCATAAAGTGAAAACATTAACTATGTTATAAGAAACATTTCTAACAATGCATTAAGAGTAACCACATACCAATGAATTCTAACATTTCTAACATCTGCCATCAGTTGTCTTATCCATTGTCATCCAACTCTTATCTATGTTTGACTACAATTGCAAGGTGAATGTTACTTTAGCAAAATAAGGATAACATGCATAATGTATTCTAACATCTAATCCTATAAGCTACTTAGATAAAGTTATATCCCATTCATGAATGCACAAGTTTACATTAATACAACCCATCACAATACCAATTCTCAACAAAAAAAATATATAATGCTTACAAGTATTGAAAACAATTAAATAATATTCATCACATATAAATCAACAATATCCATTCACAATTCTCAAAAAAATAAGAAACACTCATAATATGAATTTAAACCACCTTATAACACCATACAAGCCACCCACTTACTCCAACACAACAACCCACCATAATACCAATTCTCAACAAAACAATATATAATGCTTATAAGTATTGAAAACAATTAAATAATATCCATCACGTATAAATCAACAATATTCATTCCCAATTCCCAAAAAAATAAGAAACACTCCCAATATGAATTTAAATCACCTTATAACACCACGCAAGCCACCCACTTGCTCCAACACAACAATCCACCATAATACAAATTCTCAACTCAACAATATATAATGCTTATAAATACTGAAAACAATTAAATAATATCCATCACGTATAAATTAACAATATCCATTCACAATTCCCAAAAAAAATAAGAAACACTTCCAATATGAATTTAAACCACCTTATAATACCATACAAGCCACCCGCTTGCTTCAACACAACAACCCATCACAATACCAATTCTCAACAAAACAATATATAATGCTTATAAGAATTTAATAAGAAATTACTCACTATGCTTAAGCCAGCACACACCTCAACCAAAGAAATCCAAAGTGACCACAAACAAAGAATGAGTTGCCTGCCAAAAAAAAAAGTTACTATGCATGTAAGTTACTAGTACTAATGAGGATTTGCAGACAATTTTTTTCCCTTAAACTAGACTTGTACCCATTCTCAATGCTCATTATCACTTCATTTAGCTTCCTATTTCACCCAAACCCAAACCCAATACATATTCATATTTAAATGGTGCACAACTAAATAAATTGGCTAAATTACCAATCCTTTTAGGTGTACAAAACTAAAGAAAGAAGTTAGATTTATATATATAGATACTTGATCACTTTCACAAACAAGTGCAAGATAAATTAGAAAGATATAATTACGTAAAAATCAATATATATATTTTCAAACTTTGAGACCCAAGTCAACAAATAAGCAAAAGTAGACTAGCATATCTTCTTTTCACTTTATGGAGAAAAGGTCTCTCTTCTGACAAACCTCAATAATATATTAACAATTTTTTATATATATTTAAGAACTTAGATATTAATAAATTTTCTTTTAAAAACCATGTACTAAAAACCACATATCAAAGACTCCAAATTCTATTTTAACGTAGCTGATTGGCAAGGACTTTGTCAAATGGGTATATGTCAACCTTAATTGCTAAACACCTAGAAGAATATTCGAAGAAATAATACCAAAGAAAGGGGCTGCTGCCCTTTGTCTCTTGACTTCCCTAACGGTGACCCACCCACACTGCAAGATCCTTTTAATTTGTTTAGCTACTATTGTCAATGAAACATTTAAGCCTCTTTTATTGGCAGGTACGTACACACCCACCAAAACAAAACTCAAGAGTAAAAAAAAAAACCCCTTAAAAACTGTGTGTTTTATAAGTAAAATGTAGTTGTAGTTGAAGTTTGAGCATGCGGTGGCCCACCACCCTATATTGTAACTATATGTATATTTTTTGGCTCCTACTTTGTCTCTGCTTTTCTTGTTTTATATATATATATATATACTCTCTTGTTTTGAATATAAATTTCTTAATAAGAAAGATGGTTTCTTTGTGAGCTGCAGAATTATTTTAGAAGTAAATTACTTTTAGAGTTTTAAGTATGCTTTATTTAAGGGCAAGGTTTTTGTACACTATTCTAATATATAGGATAAGATACAAGATTAATACGTAATTATTATTGTACACAGGTGGTGTTTGTACAGTATTTAAGGCATTGAAGTATTAGATTTAAGCCAAACTTTTTATTTAATTCTCTCTTTTAATCAATTATTTAATAGTAAAAATACTTAAAATTTGATCTTTTAATATGAGGGAATTTTATTTTTCTTAGATATAGTTTTTATAAATAGTTATATTTCAAAAATCTTAAAGAAAAAGAAGTGCGGTAGTGTACCTAATGAATACTTATTGGGAAAAAAAAAGAAAAAAAAAAAAAGAATAGGACTAAAATACTTGTTATTACTCATTAGAAAACATCATCATTGTTTTGTTCCATGCTCTTTTAAGTACACCGAGTATGCCTATCTAGGAAAAAACAGCACAAACTTCAAAAATTACATTCATTATATTAGCGAAAAAAAGGTTCTCCAATTGGGTTTTTAATATTTTAATTGGGTTTTTTCAACCTCAAATCTCAAAGGCCACACTCTAGTCCCTACTACTCCCTAGTAATGAACCAAGCCAATATAAAGTTCAACTCTCCCTACCCTTCTTGATTTTTGTCCCAAACCATAAAGGCAAAACTCACCAACACCAAGTTGGTCTGAGATATTGTTGATTGTCTGTTACAACCATGAATTTCTAACAGAAAGCCAGTGCAGTTTCCATATTTCACTCTCTGCAACAAATCTTCTGCAGAGGAAATTGATAAATGTAGTGAATGGGGTGGCCTATTTTTTTTTTTTTTTTTCCCACTTAAATTTCTTAAAACTGATGCTTGAATCTATACTAAGTCATTGAATTCTAGCTTAGCCACTGTCTCGTTGGTGAAAATTAGTCATGGGTATGTAATTTAAACTGGTATGTAGAAAAAGACGTGAGATTGCAAGGCATCCACTTGAGCTTAAATACACTTGATAAGTTATTTTCTCCTTTTAAAATAACTAGCATATAACCCGCACAATGTGCGGGATACTTTTTTTTTTGCGAATAATTATTTGCAAGGAGGGAAAAAATAGCTTTTTTCTTTTTATTTTTCTTTTTCTTTTATAGAATGTAGTATAGGAAAACATGAAAGCACAATTGGTTGTAATTAGGGATCAAAATTAAAAACTAATTTTTAGAATATATATTGTAAATACAATAAATTCTATTCTAGTAATAGCACAATACAATTTAATTGAGGGTTGAAATTTACCAACTTTAGTCTTTAATTGTGTAAACATTCTATTAGGACTATTCTAAAATAGTAGTATACATCAATTCTAGACAATTTCATAAAATTTCCAAAGCCCTGTGCATCTATATTTTTTAAATGTTGATGGAATTTTTTTTTTTGTTTCCTGCAATTATTGACACTTTAAGTAATCAGCACCTCAAGAAACAACATAATCAGTGCACATTGGCCATTCCTTTGGAACAACTAAATCAAACATAAGTATAAATGAAATTCTAGTGGAAAATGGAGTCAATTGTTACCATCCACTCATTTTCCTGTTTTTCTCAGAGTAATTTACGCTAGTAATGAATTTGAACCATCCACTCAAAACTATTATCTTAATCTTTTGAACCTGTATCCAATTTGAAGCAGCAACAAATATTACATCCAGCTCACCTGTAAGTACATGTTATGCAGAAAATTCTAAACCTGATCTGCAGAAGCAAAATATACAGCAGCAGGAATATAGCCACATCACAGGGACAGAAACAGATACATCCACGTTATTTCTATTAAAAGACCTAAAAAAGGAAAGAACCCAATAATCTACTGCTCTCTTCTAACTTGTCAGCTTTATCCAGCAATGTTTATTAAGAACAGGATAGGAAAGTTTGCTAAAATTACTAAATTCCCAAATTTTAAACAGTTTAAAACAAAAGCATATTTATATTTAACAGTACATTCAATTTTCTCTTCTAGAGTATTAAAAAAAAAAAAAAAAAAGTACAAAAAAACCTATTATAGTTCAGTTTTTTTTTTCTTTGATGCAATCTGTTTAGTATCCTTTTGCCGTTTTTGAAGCATTTGGAGTGGCATTCTTTCAGGTCTTTCAACAGATGTTTCTCCTACTTCTTTTTTTTTACTGGCTGTGTACTTCTCCTTTCTTGATTTGCTTACAATTTCCTCCATTGTGTCCTGCAATAATTTACATTTTTATGCATCAGTTAGACACGTATAGTAATTTCTGTATAGACTAATGCTTGAATCATATAGCAAGCAACTTGAAGTAAATATGCTTCAATTACCTGATGTGAAATGTCCATCTCTAAAATTTTCGAAACTGTGTAATTTTCTTTTCCATACTTCAAATTATATTCATCAAGATGTAATTGGAACAAATATTCATTGCCAATTATTTTGTTAATCTCTTTTGGTAAAATATTCTCATCTAATTTTAAAATCTGCATGAACAAAGATTAAAATAATTAGCAAATAATGTATATATACATGCATCATGTCTTGTGCAAGTTTATTTCCTTTAAAATTTTTTTTTTTAAAAAAAAATGCATATTAATATGGGGTTGACATTTATATATGAAATTACCTCTTCTTGCTTTTCTGCAAGTTCTTTTGCAGTTTTAGCTATAATTTTTTCAGCCCCTTTGTCAAATAAGATGAATGTGGTTGAACCGGTCTCATCTTGCACTTGGACTTGTATTCTATAGCTATTTTAGATAAACAATTGTTAGTACAATATTATATATATTTTGTGTGTGTTTCAAAATTTATAAAACTTTTTTTAAAGAAAATTACCTTGGGAATGCAAACTTTGGCTCATTTTTACAACGTTCACACCAAAGAACTCCTCTAATTTGTTTCACTTTCGTCTTACATATAAGGCATGCAACATAATACCATCCATATTTATTGTTGATATTAATGATTTTGGCATTGCACACTACCAGCAAATCCTATAAAACAAAATTTAGACAGTTTATAAAATTATATCTTACTGTAAAACACATAAGCAGTTACTAATTATGATAAATTCATAATCTAAAAGTATAGTTGATACCTTTGTTGCTGAGTTCCATTCCAAATTCTTAATTTCAGCAATTGTTTTTTTATCATGTAAGGCAAGCTCTGTATCTTGTACTTTAGATAGTCCCTTTGGCAATATTTCTTTTACATTTATGTCCATTGTGGTGTACCTGATCAAAAATTAGGGATAACTCATTAAAACTGTAACATAGCAGTTTCTACATATTTAATTATTGATATCTAAACAATAATTTAAAACATACAAACTTTTTTGCCACATCATTTTCTATAGGTATATATATCTAAACAAACTAAAATAAATATGTTTTTCTTAAAGATACCTGCTGGACTTTTCCTTTTAAAAAAAAAATTATATAGCATCTATTTTATACAATTTTATGCTATCTATCATTAAAGGAATATCGATAAGTAGATACACTCTCGAAAAGAAAAAGTGTAATAGTAGTTACTTGTTTCTAATTTCTGCAACTTCTGGAATGTCTAAATTGACGTATAGCTTTGTTGCAAAAGTGGATGATAATTGATAGTTACCTACAAAAACATTGTAAAATTTATAAGCATTATAGATGCATATATATTATGTATTTGATAAATGAGTTAATCAATTGTTACCTCTAAAAGCTTTCACAATAGTTGAAGTGACTATTATTACGAATGGCCCTTTATTTGTTTTGTAGAAATCATCATCTATTTGTTGTGCAGTATTTCCCCACAAAGTTGTTTGAACTGATTTGTTCCTGAAATTGTTTATATGTAAGCTTGAGTTTTTAAAAAACTATAACATATGAGTTTTTAAAAGTGTATATATATCTTACTCATCTAACAACAACTGAATTTTCCTCATTTTAGTTGAACGCCCTCTTGTTTTGATGTCTTCAATGGCTCCAATGTAGTCTAATATACCAATCACATCTGGTAAGAACACATTTAAAAAAAATAAAATAAGAGTCAGTATTAAGTTATGAACTGCATTATTTGTTAATTCTGTAAAAATAGATGATTGGTTCGTAAAACAACCAAAATTACCTGTTAAGTAAGTAGTGTCAAAGCAACGGGCAGCTATTGTTCCATAATCAGCAAATTCAAATTGGGATTGAGGTATTGAATCATCAAATCCGTTAAATTTTGAGACCAAAGTTGTTGAATTGAAAAGTATTTTGAGTTTGTTATGTACTGGACGATAGTTCCCTTTATCTTCTTCAACTAAGAAATTTGTAATTGTATATATGCTCCCTTCATTTAGTTGTGGACGATAAGTTTGAGCAAGATTCTTTCTAATGCTTGCATGTATCAATGTTCCCTATGAACATGTCAAATATACATATTATCCCTTAATCAATAGGAGCAGTACATAATATAACCGATTTACATTGACTGGCTACAAATTCTAATAAAATAATATTAGCAAAATTTATTCTAAAAGGAAATCAATTATGAATTTACCTCTATGTCAATCAATACCATATCGAGACTGATCAGATCATGATTGTTTGCTATATTAATTGCATCCCACATTCGTAAAACTCTAACTTTCACCTTTAAGTTATTTTTGTCGCTCGATATCTGCTTCAAAGTTGTGTACTCCATATTTATTTGGATTTGTATTATCTGCACAATTTAAATATCAGTAAAATTTATGTATAATTATCGAATTAAATCTATCATTTTCAACATAAGTGACAATCTAACTTATATTATTGACAGCTTCAAATTAAAGAACAGTATGTATTACATTTGCATAGACCACTAAATATTTCTTTATATATAATATTCACTTGGTAAATTAAACAATAAAAACAATGTTAATTTTCTGTGACCATCTATTTAAGCACTGGGAAAAGGGGAATAAATTAATTGGGACATAATAATTATAAGTATTACAAAAAAAAATTAGTCATTTACACTAATATTTTGAAGCTTTATCAATGCTTTTCAAGAATCTATTTCCTCCTATTCTTAGGCTCTTCTCTGTCCTTAACTTCTCAAGCTACTTAACTCTTCACCAAGATTTTTATAAGCATTTGATATCTTAATCTAAAACACAAATAGTCCAGTTTTAGATTCTTCCCAGAAATAAATTGCCAATAATGATGCAGTTAGAAACAAATAGAGACTAAAGTAGAAAACTAATAAAGGCTTATCACTGCTACGGTGCTACCCTTGAATTGATGAACATGGGCATCTAATACAACAAAACTACTTAAAACTGACAAAGTCCATGGAAAAGAGATTTACCCAAGGAAACAACGGCTTAAACAGAACAAAACCCACTTAGGATCCACGTCACACAATCATCTAATGAAAGATGATGAAAAGAAATTTTTTTAAAAATAAAAGAAACAAACAAACAAAGATAAACTGACCTCTTTGCGTAACAGCCACAGGTCTATAGTGACTTTTTCCTGCCTAAAAGTGCTATCAATCAGCAACATTGACTCAAAAACTAAAGTGTGAGCGATTAATACAAATCTTATTATAATCGCAGGAAAATCTTAAAAATTTGCATATAAATCTGTAAGTTTCTCAGCTTTAAAAAATTTCAAACTAAATCCATGCAATAGAAGACCTCAACCACAAATAAAAAGAAAATTGTCTCAACAAAAAGAGGAACAAAATTTTTCGGGTTAATTGAAGGAGATTGCAAAATTATGTTTATATTTTCTCCGTAAAGAAACAGACATGGAAAGCAAGAGAGAAAAAGTGAGTCAGGGCAAGAAGGAAAGAACCAAAACAAACAACATCAAATTCTGAAATCTACAGATCGTAACAGAATATCCCTAAACATCAAAACAAATATCTAAATCTATACCAAAACAACCAAAATACCCTAAAACTAAGCCATATTAAATACCCAGATATAAGATAGGGGAAAAAAAAACCGGTAACAGTTTCGGCTATCTGATGATGGGAAAAAAAACCTGTGTGTGCCTGCGGTTTCGGTTTTCTGGGTCTGGCAAGGGAACGGATGGCGGCGGGAAAACTGACAGTAATCGTGTTTTGATTTTTTATGCCCAATCGATGCAGTCTTTACTGTTCTGCTTCTTTTTCTTCTCTGTTTCTTTCTTCGTTGTTGCAGTGAAGGAATGGCAGTTGAAACCATTGAGGGAGGGATTCTCTATTTGTATTGGTGTGTTTGGCCGAATAAGTGTACCGCTTGAAGATTTTAGGTTATTGTACTACTTGAATGGTGTTTATATATATATATATATATTTTTAAACGCATTCTTCTCTGTAAACTTCACAGGTTTTAATTTTAAAGTGAATTTTTGGGTTTTCCAATAAAACAAAAAAAAAAAAAAAAATTAATTTTGGGCTTTATCAATTTATACCAACAGGTCCAATTATGGTTCTCATACAATCAATGGCATTTTTTCCTCGTGAGTCAGACTGGGCTTGGAATTGCCTTTTTTGTATATGATTTTTGAACATAACTCAGTAGGTCTCATGGTTATTAAATGAAATGGACTGGGCTTTTTTAGCTTAAGGTATATGGGGAATATGCAATTGCCTTATTGAATGTAATATTTGTGTTTTTTAATTTTTAAATGTCAGCCAATCTTCTTCCCAAAAAAAAAAAAATAATAATAATAATAATTGGTATCTAAGAAAATAAATATATACAAATAATTTAAGGTAAATATTATAATTTTGTTAATTAAAAATTTTAAAATAGCACTCAAAATGTCAAAGCTAAAATCGGAATTTTAAACTAATTTAGCATCATGGGTTTAATATTTTTTAAACCTTAATATCCCTAAAAGATATTCCGTCAATAATTTAAAAAAAAAAAATATAATACGTATATGACATATATTATTAAAAGTGACATTTATTATTATTTACAATGCATAAAAAAACTTATTGAATAAAAAATATATTTGTTAACACATCTGGAATTGAACTCGTTCCCCAATATATTGAGTGCAATTCTTAATCCAACTTCAAAATAAAATCTGTAAAATATGAATTTAATACTTTTAAAAAGTGTTATATCCCTAAACTTATTGTTTGATTGGTATCAATACCTATCGATAAAACCACAAATCCCTTAATCTCAGACTATCATTTATTTTATTTTTTTGAGAAGGATCGCAAACTATCATTTGATTTGAGAAATTTTGTTAAAATCCGTATTTAATAACCCATAACCCATAGATCCCCATTTTCCATTAGCAAGTACTAAACAATATTTGTATCAAAATTCTCAAATAAACAAAATTTAGGTATTGTTCCTTTAAGTTCCTCTCTTAAAATTTAGCCATATGATTTTTTTTTTTTCATAGTATATTTGAAAATCTAGCACACCAAAAATTGAAATTGTTATAACAATAGGTTTATAAGAATAACCAATGAACAATTTGGATGGTTATCAATTATTATTACTATTATTATTATTATTATTTAATAGTATTTAAATATGATATAAAACCTAGAAACAATACTTTGAAACCAAAATATCACTGTGCAATGTCTAACGCTGAAAAACAATTTTAAAAGCAAAATCAAACTAAGAAATAGCACATATTAGGGTTGGGTTTGGATCCGTATTTGTGGATCCACGTTTGTGTTTGCGTTTTTGTTTTTTTTTTTTTTTCACGCGTTTTAGGAGGTTTGCAGCTACTGTTCATGAATAGTAGCCGCAAATGTTGATTTTTTAACTGTAAATAGTGCATCCGTATACTGTTCATAGACCTACAAATATCACTTTTCAGCAATTTTTTCATTAAAAATGGGTCCCGTAATACTATTCACATATTTAAAAATTATTTTGCTACAGTATTTTTAGTTTTCAGTTTCAGCAAAATAAGTTCTATCTAAATGGACTCTAGATCTCATTCTTTTTGAAGAATGATTTGGCTCTCCCCATTGACAGCTGTCTTCAAAGGAAGAATATGGGGAGGAAGATTTGCTTGTGCCATGTTTCACTGTTATGAGCAATATATTAAGGTTTAGTCATGGTGTCTAGAGGTATGAGCTTAAACTCTCTAGGTCTATTCATTATCTGTAATCTAGTACCCAGCATGTGCATGCCTTACATGTGGTACATGCGACCTCACACTTGCTAAATTCTACGTACACGAATTCTTTTCACGAATCTCCACCATGATTACGGCTTGACCCTCTAACCAACTTCAAGATTCCTTCTTGAATTGATCTCCGCAACAACGCTAAGATTAATGGTTCTATGACTTAAGCTCTTAATCACCAAAGACAACAACTCCTTTGTGAATTTAAACTTCTGAACTTACGATTTAATCAATTTTAGGTTCAATTGATCTCTAGATGTAGGGCATAGCAATATCCTCTCTCTAATAGTTGTGAAATTATACTTATAATGAACCTTTTATGTTTCTCAAAATAATAATAATCATAATGATGATGAACCTTTTTATATGTTTGCACGTTGGGCATGAAAACCTGTCTAACATCTAATAGTTCCAGTATAAATATTTAAGTCATATTTTAGGTGAATTTTGTTCCATATCATCTATTAGTTCCAAAACTGTACTGATGATGCAGTTACTTTTTTTTTTTTTTTTAATTATCTGTTTCATACAGTAACTTTTCTAACTGTATAAGAAGTGTTCTCCAACCAAACATGGTTTACTAAATGAAATACATGTATTTCAGTCAATTTAATAACAATAATATTCATTGTTTTGTAAATGAAAATTCACCCACCAGCAACCATAAATTCACAGTAACAAAATATATTACACTTTCAAATTTCAAAGTTTTACAATCTCAAACACTCTTCAAAAACAATAGCTCTAGTAGAATGGAAAATAGCTTCGATTCTCAAAAAAAAACCGTCTGAAACCCCTGTTTTTGTTAGCATGACAGCAAGTACAGGTTGGCAGTAAAGAGTCAATTGGATGACCAAAGCATTGGTAAGTCCTTTGTTGTACTGGAGATTACTGAGGAAAGAATACCCACTGCACCAAAACTATACACAGTCCACAAAATTTAATTTAGAATTCAGAAAGTTGCATGTCAGAAATTACACTATAGCTCTGAAAAGCAGCAAAAACAGAGCCCCTTTTTTTTTGGCATCAACCAAGTAGTGTCTCAGGTACTGAACTGAAGCCAGGTCAGTATATACCATAATATTTAAGAAAATGACAGGAAACTCACAAATAATCATGTGATCACAAAAACGAACTCCTCATTTTAATTACTCAGCAACTTTCAGATTCTAAAACATTAAAAAATTACACTACAAATTATAACAAAAACAAAACAAAAGCTCTCTTCTTTTACAATGAAACATCCCTCTTTACTCATGTATCACAGCCACAACAACTGAACCAAACTCATCACTATTTCAAATTAAGAGAATGAAAATTAAATGAGAGAGAGATGAACCTTGGTGAGAATGATATCGAAAAGATCCATCCATGTTTTTGAACCCCCAATTGTTGGTTGGTGCCTGAAATTTTCCAGGTGAGATCAGATCTGACACTTATAACTAAAATTAAATAAACTGCTTTTAAAAAAAAAGAAAATGAAAACGGAAAAAAGAAAAAGGAAAAAAACTTCTCACTAATTTTTATTTTACTTAATTATTATTATTTTTTAAAACGATGAGTAACTCCCTTAAAATTGAGGGTGTGTTTACGCATTAAATACTCCCTTAAAATTGAGGGTGTGTTTACGCTACCTATTCCTTTCCTAAGCCATGTAAATCATGGCTCTAATATAAGATTAGTTTAAATTTTTCTCTTGAAAAACCTTCAAAATTTATATATAAGATCCTTATAAATGAGAAACAAATAAAATTTTATATATACGATCCTTATAAATTAGAAATAAACAAATATTATTAACCAATATATTACAATCATCACAATGTGCTATTCATTTGGTTTAATAAGTATTACAAAAAAAAAATTAATCATTTACACTTATATTTTGAAGCTTTATAAATGCTTTTCAAGAATCTATTTCCTCCTATTCTTAGGCTCTTCTCTTTCCTCACTGCTACGGTGCTACCCTTGAATTGGTGAACATGGACATCTAATACAACAAAACTACTCAAAACTGACAAAGCCCATGGAAAAAGAGATTTTCCCATGGAAACAACGGCTTAAACAGAACAAAACCCACTTAGGATCCACTTCACACAATCATCTAATGAAAGATGATGAAAAGAAATTTTTTTAAAAATAAAAGAAACAAACAAACAAAGATAAACTGACCTCTTTACGTAACAGCCACAGTACTATAGTGACTTTTCCCTGCCTAAAAGTGCTATCAATCAGCAAAACTGACTCAAAAACCAAAGTGTGAGCTATTAACACAAATCTTATTATAATTCCAGGAAAAATTTAAAAATTTGCATATAAATCTGTAAGTTTCTCAGCCTTAAAAATTTTCAAAATAAATCCATGCAATAGAAGGTATCAACCACAAATGAAAAGAAAATTGTCTCAACAACTGAACCAAACTAACCACTATTTCAAATTAAGAGAATGAAATTTAAATGAGAGAGAGATGAACCTTGGTGAGAATGTTATCGAAAAGATCCATCCATGTTTTTGAACCCCCAATCATTGGTTGGTGCCTGAAATTTTCCAGAGTTGTATCAGTTTTCCAAAATAGAAGCAGAAAGTGAGGCATTCAATTTTGTAAGAAAGAAGTGGGATTTATTATCTGCAGCCTACAATAAATTCAAGTAACTTAATTATCATTAGACTTCTTAAAGTTACCTGCCTCTAATGTTAATATTAGCCTTGTATCTGAGATCTCTTAATGAATCTGAGATCTTTTAGATAATCTATTTGGATACACAAATTACAGTTTCATGTGAAGAATATATATCCATTATCTATACCTCTAAGGAAAGAAACATTACAAATCTTTTACATATGTGGATTACATTTTTTTAAAAAAACTACATATATTCAACTATTGAAGTTTTTAGTATCATAGAAATATAGCTGTGCAAATTGTGGGTCCTCACCATTATTAGGACGAAGTGTTCCAATCCTATGATGGGTTTGACCATTAAGTCTGAAAATGTATGGGGCTATACCATCGTTAACTCTATTATCCACCTTGCCACACATAAATGTCATTGCAAACATTGCGTTATAACTCCTTTTAAAAAACTTTAAAACTTACCTATTAGTCAACCGAAATCATAGCAATGTTGATCAGATCGTGGAGTGATATTTGCTTCAAAGTTTTGTACTTCATTGCAATATGAATCTGAAATATTTGCACAATTTAAACATTAGTAATGTTTATATATAACAATGGAGTAAAATCTACAGTTTACAATAGAAGTGACAATCAAGTTTACATATACCTTTTGGTAGATCATTGAATATTTCTTTATATACAATATTTTTTGTATGAAAGCGATCGCCATTATAATTTTCTGCAATAAGTACTCTAAGACCATTTCTGCTTGTAACTCTGGAAACAGCAACATACAACTGTCCATGGCTGAAAACTGGTCTCTCTAAATAAAGTCCAACAGATTTCAAAGATTGTCCTTGGCTCTTATTAATTGTCATAGCAAAGCAAACAGATACTGGAAACTGTCTTCTTTTTAGTACAAAAGGCCATTTAGATTCAGAAGGAGAAAGAACTATTCTTGGAATAAATACTTTATCTCCAACATGAGATCCTGATATTATTTGAGCTTCCAACACCCATTTTGATAACTGAGTGACTAAAAGTCTGGTACCATTACAAAGTCCAGCACTTTGGTTTAAATTTCGAAGTAGCATTATTGGCAATCCCACTTTCAACCTAAGTTTATGGTTCGGAATACCGGGAAACTTCAATGAATTGAGAAGCTCTGTTGGATACATGATATCTTGATCTAGAATGTTGGTTGAAGCTTTACATATTGAATCTGCACTGAGATATGTCTCTTCATCAACATTAATAAGGTTAATCATATAATCATTTATGTTTTCAACTATTTCATTTGTTGGAGTTAAAATTGCCCTTTCTTCTAAATACTTTGAATCGTTGAATTTAGTTTGGAAGTCAGGATAAGTAGCGTTCACGATTTCGTTGAAAGGATGACTACCAGGTTGAATTAGTAAGTCATGTGGTATTTCAATCAATGCTTCACTTTCACTATCATTAAGTTCACCATCACCAACTTTCAATATCCATTCAGCAAATTCTCTTGCACCAATATCATCTGGATCTTGTGTCAGCCTCATATTTTTGGTCAAAATGAAGACTCTACAATTGGTCCATAATGAAGATTTGGTGATTGATGCTTCAACTATTTGTTCTCTTCGTCCTTTTGCTATAACCGGTAAAATTTGTCTAAAATCACCACCAAGAACAACTGTTTTTCCCCCAAAAGGTTTGTCTGCACTGTTGCTGGCAGTAAAGCGAAAAATATCTCTTAATGAACGATCAACAGCTTCAAAACAGTTTCGGTGTGTCATAGGAGCTTCATCCCAAATTATGAGACTTGCTTTTGTCATAAGTTCTGCAATTTGTGAACCTTGTTTAATTCCGCAAGTTGAACTGTCTGTTACAATTATTGGTATCTGAAATCTCGAATGAGCCGTTCTCCCTCCTGGCAACAATAATGCAGCAATTCCAGATGATGCAACTGTAATGACAATCTTTCCTTCTGAACGCAATCGGCATATAATAGTTTTCCAAAGATAAGTCTTTCCAGTTCCTCCATGTCCATATACAAATAAGAAGTCACCTTTATTCCTCAAAACAGAATCAATTACTGCATCATATATATTCCTTTGCTCAGAATTAAGACCATTAAAAAATTCAGTATGTTCCACTGCCAAAGAATCTCTATCATAATCCAATTCTTCTTGTAATATTCTATTGTTACATTGTCTTAGAAGCAATGTATTTAGATATGGCATTGTTTCAAATTCTTGCAAAGATCTTCTACTTCTTATCAGAATTTGTTCTATTTCACTGAGTGCGTAATTCTGCAATTGGAAGTCATCAAGATGTAAATTGTCATAGCGTAAAACTGCTCTTTGACGATGAAGAATGTCCTCAGATAATAACTGCCAGTTCGAAATCCATAATTTATAAGGGTCAGAAACTTCACAAAAAATCAGCATTGTGACGAAAAGCTCACGAAGTTGTTTTCCTGAAGCCCAATGTGACGCATGATTTAAAGCTTCATACCACTCTTTATCATCATCAAGCAAACCAAATGCATAACATGCTGATCTGAAATCTGAATATACTACATTATTTATAGTTCTTATTTCTTTAAAGGATCGAGCTCCTTTAACAACATTTAATAACATCCGTAAATAAAAACGCTCTCCACTTGCAGGATGAGCATAGTATATACGCCCTATACATCTTCCAGACTTTCTCAATCTCCATTCCTTGTCTCTTTTATGCCAAACCCATTTTGTTGGAAACTCTGAATAAGTTAATCCCCTTGCTTCTTCATACAATTCATTTGTTTTCATCCACTCTGTAAATTTAGTTTTTTTGATATCTGGTCTATCAATAACATTATCTAAATACTCAGTATCTTTAAAAATAATTGGTTGTTGATTTTCAATATGGAAACTAAGCCTTTGAACAGCAGGTTGTCTATAGGGTATTTCAAACTCAAATATCCTCCAGCATGCCTCTATGGCAGACACATATCTACAATTCAAGTATCCCTTAACTTCATCCGTGTCTGTCATATTTTGCATTCCAGTTGAAGCATCAACATGTAAATTTTCTTCAAGAATCAAAGTTGCACGATCAGGTCCCTTTGTAATATACTTGAATAAGTATTTGATAGACCTTGAACGATTACACCACTCGACATTTATGTGAGCTTGAAATTTCACCAATAAGTCAATATTGTGAGGAACTATATATCGATTATCGAGTTTAACTCCATTTCTTTCAACATATAGCCCATTATTCCTTCTTCTGTATATTGGGAATCCATCATTATCAACAATGGTTTGAGAACAAAATTTCTTAGGAAAGTGTTTCACACATTTGTTCTCAATCATACAACTTGCCCTTGAATTTACTGATCTGCAAGGACCATGGACCATGTATTGTTTGACAGCATCATAAGCTAGTGGTTCCTTATTCAAATCTGGAATTTCTGCTGAGATTATATTGTCAATTTCTGTTGCTGTAGGATGTTTGTCATCATTATGTAGAAAAAGCAATATGTGTGCATGAGGTAGGCCTCTCTTTTGATATTCAACGGTATAGACAACTGGTACCAAAATAGCAAGTTAATTATATTAATACAGTGTAATTAAAACACCAAAAAGAATAAGAAATCACTCTTCCAAAGTGTACCTGCAATCACTCTTCCAAAGTGTTGACCATGCTTTAAATCGTTTAAAAGTTGATCAAGTTTTATCTTAAATACTCTTGCAACAACATCAGGTCGATCTTCGATTTTCTGCCCAGGTTTCCTAGATAGGAAAAGGTCAATTTCCGGCCATTTTGCATTGCATGTGAAGGTAATGAACAGATCTGGGTAACCAGCCCATCTACAAATCGCCATTGCATCTTGGTAATTTTCAATCATATACCTTGGGCTTCCTGTGAAACTTGAAGGTAAAACAAATCTTTTTCCAGCAGATGCAGGGGTGGTATCACCTCTCATTACCGCATCCTTCAATCCATTATACAGTTCTATCCTCAACTTTTCTTGATTATTTTTTACCCACATGAGCCTTATTGCCTCAATACATGTATAGGCATCTACATCAAATTGCTGAAATAATCGACCACCAGATATCAATGTATGTCCCTCACCATCCCGCTCTTGCAATCTGAATGCATAATACTCCCTCATAGTAATGAAGTCATTAGTGTCAGATCTAATCTCATCTATATTTCTGCACAATATGCCAAGCCTGAAACCATCCTCGCCATATGGAAATAAAAGAGGATATTGCAATGCCATGTACGATGGATGCAATTCATTAATCCTATGTAACCCTCCTTCTTTTAATTCAACAATAATATCACGAAATGCATTATCAACACCAATATCGCCAACAATTATTGCAGCAATTTCAGAACACGTAGGAAGATTGTACTCTCTTTCATCTGTAGTTCGTGAACTGATAAGACGCAATCTTAAACGATGAATATCATGTTCTATGAAACGATCTCTAGACATACGAAATGTCTTCACCAAATTGTTTGTCTCATTAAACATTTGGACCAATTCATCAACAATAGATGGATCAAGATCTTTATTAATTGTACTGCTACTAAAGGCATTCATTCTATGCTGAACTTCATTTTCAGTATCATAGAAATATAACTGTGCAAATTGTGGGTCCTCACCATTATTAGGAAGAAGTGTTCCAATTCTATGATGGTTTTGACCATTAATTCTGAAAATGTATGGGCTTTGACCATCGTTAACTCTAGTATCCACCTTGCCGCCCATAGATGTCATTGCAAACATTGCGTTATAACTCCTTATTTGAGTTCTAAATGTTTTAGATCGTTGTCCACCTAGAGGATCTAATAACTCATTAAGAAGAGGAGGTGTTTTTTTAAGCAAAGGCAACTTCACCTTGCCCTCCATACAGCACAAAGAAAACGTTGGAATTCTAGGCCTTTTAGATTTTACACTCCTTTCTTCATACCATAACACCGCACTACAATGGTTACATACATAAGAAGGTGGGCCGAAATTCCAAGGTTCAATAACATTACCGGGTGAAGGTAATGAACAGTTTTCATGATTGACTACTATTTTGTTTTTGTTTTTGTTTTTATTTTTATTTTTATTTTTTCAGCAATGACTTTTTTTCTGTATTTTCTAGCCTTAGCAACTTCATTTGTAAATTATTTTGCATTTCATACTGTTTTCTTTTGGATTGCTTTTCAAACATCATCTTCCGTCTTTTTTGTCGGGCTGAATTTGCATTTTCCATTCTCTCTTTTACTATTATAAGATGGGAAAACGGAAGTAAAATTAGCATCTATTTTAAAAGTAAAAGAGTACATATTTAATAATCTTCTCAAAGCTACTTTTGTTCAATTTTTTTTTAATCAAACATCAACAATTGATAGAGAGGTACAAATCTAAATAAAAACAACAAAGAGGAAATTGGGCTTAGCAACTGTTTTAAGAGTCAAATAATACATATCAATAATCTTTTTCAAACAACTTTTGCTCAAATATTCTTAAATTAGACATCAACAAATGATAAAGAGCTAATAATCTAAATAAAAGCAACAATGGGGAAATTTGGCAGAACTAACCTCTTTATTTAATTCAGCAATTCTTCCTGAATAGTAAAAAAAAGGTCTTAAAATCCAAGGCCAAGATGATAAACCTGCAATAGCATGTGAGAATGTAAACGCCATTGAAAACATAAAACATGGTAGGTTTATTTGTAGTAAGCAGGGGAAAAAATCAGTTTACTGAAATAATTTAAAAAATGGTAATTAATACTAAGAATGAGGCATACGCAATTAAAACAAATTACTAAACAAAATAAGTAAGGCTAACAGCAACAACAATTGCATATTTAAAAACACTGCCAATAAACTGAACCTAATAGCCTGAGCAGTACCAAAAATAAAAGATATCAAGGCCAGTAGAACATTTTTGTAACAAACACCAAGAAGGGAAATTTTTAAAAATAATAGTAAGCATTCCAATAAATCAAAAGAGAAACAGTAGTAAAATAAAATACTAAGAAGAAAAATACAAAGGCAAGAATAGTAGTGAGTATGCTAAATATGGTTAAAATCATTAAATTTGGTGTAAAGATAGAATTAATTTAGCTGTATTCTTTGAACCTCGAAATCTGAATTAAAACTTGAAAATTAAATTTTAATGGTATGATAAAAAGCTAGTATGGGGTAATTCTTCTGAAATATGTTATTAACAATCATCCAAACCCACAAAATATTCATCCAACAGGTACACAGTATCAATCATAATTAAACATGATAGAATTACAATGACAATACCAATTTCAATGAGATTCTTCAATTTAAACTACTTAATCAAAACTGAAACAAAATTGCATCATAATTATATGAGTTTTAAATTATATAGATACAAATAAAACTAAAGCACCACTTCATAAACCGAATAAAAGCTTTTAAATTCTTCAAAGCCTTTCTAATAAATCTAATGAATCACTCAGTCAAACAAAAAACATAAGTTAGCTTCTTGATAATCAAACATCAACAATTGATAGAGAGGTACAAATCTAAATAAAAACAACAAAGAGGAAATTGGGCTTAGCAACTGTTTTAAGAGTCAAATAATACATATCAATTATCTTTTTCAAACAACTTTTGCTCAAATATTCTTAAATTAGACATCAACAAATGATAAAGAGATAATAATCTAAATAAAAGCAACAATGGGGAAATTTGACAGAACTAACCTCTTTATTTAATTCAGCAATTCTTCCTTAATAGTAAAAAAAAGGTCTTAAAATCCAAGGCCAAGATGATAAACCTGCAATAGCATGTGAGAATGTAAACGCCATTGAAAACATAAAACATGGTAGGTTTATTTATAGTAAGCAGGAGAAAAAATCAGTTTACTGAAATAATTAAAAAAATAGTAATTAATACTAAGAATGAGGCATACGCAATTAAAACAAATTACTAAACAAAATAAGTAAAGCTAACAGCAACAACAATTGCATATTTAAAAACACTGCCAATAGACTGAACCTAATAGCCTGAGCAGTACCAAAAATAAAAGATATCAAGGCCAGTAGAACATTTTTGTAATAAACACCAAGAAGGGAAATTTTTAAAAATAATAGTAACCATTCCAATAAATCAAAAGAGAAACAGTAGTAAAATAAAATACTAAGAAGGAAAATACAAAGGCAAGAATAGTAGTGAGTATGCTAAATATGGTTAAAATCATTAAATTTGGTGTAAAGATAGAATTAATTTAGCTGTATTCTTTGAAACTTGAAATCTGAATTAAAACTTGAAAATTAAATTTTAATGGTATGATAAAAAGCTAGTATGGGGTAATTCTTCTGAAATATGTTATTAACAATCATCCAAACCCACAAAATATTCATCCAACAGGTACACAGTATCAATCATAATTAAACATGATAGAATTACAATGACAATACCAATTTCAATGAGATTCTTCAATTTAAACTACTTAATCAAAACTGAAACAAAATTGCATCATAATTATATGAGTTTTAAATTATATAGATACAAATAAAACTAAAGCACCACTTCATAAACCGAATAAAAGCTTTTAAATTCTTCAAAGCCTTTCTAATAAATCTAATGAATCACACAGTCAAACAAAAAACATAAGTTAGCATCTTGATAATCTTCTCAAAGCTACTTTTGTTCAAATTTGTTTTAATCAAACATCAACAATTGATAGAGAGGTACAAATCTAAATAAAAACAACAAAGAGGAAATTGGGCTTAGCAACTGTTTTAAGAGTCAAATAATACATATCAATAATCTTTTTCAAACAACTTTTGCTCAAATATTCTTAAATTAGACATCAACAAATGATAAAGAGCTAATAATCTAAATAAAAGCAACAATGGGGAAATTTGGCAGAACTAACCTCTTTATTTAATTCAGCAATTCTTCCTGAATAGTAAAAAAAAGGTCTTAAAATCCAAGGCCAAGATGATAAACCTGCAATAGCATGTGAGAATGTAAACGCCATTGAAAACATAAAACATGGTAGGTTTATTTGTAGTAAGCAGGGGAAAAAATCAGTTTACTGAAATAATTTAAAAAATAGTAATTAATACTAAGAATGAGGCATACGCAATTAAAACAAATTACTAAACAAAATAAGTAAGGCTAACAGCAACAACAATTGCATATTTAAAAACACTGCCAATAAACTGAACCTAATAGCCTGAGCAGTACCAAAAATAAAAGATATCAAGGCCAGTAGAACATTTTTGTAACAAACACCAAGAAGGGAAATTTTTAAAAATAATAGTAAGCATTCCAATAAATCAAAAGAGAAACAGTAGTAAAATAAAATACTAAGAAGAAAAATACAAAGGCAAGAATAGTAGTGAGTATGCTAAATATGGTTAAAATCATTAAATTTGGTGTAAAGATAGAATTAATTTAGCTGTATTCTTTGAACCTCGAAATCTGAATTAAAACTTGAAAATTAAATTTTAATGGTATGATAAAAAGCTAGTATGGGGTAATTCTTCTGAAATATGTTATTAACAATCATCCAAACCCACAAAATATTCATCCAACAGGTACACAGTATCAATCATAATTAAACATGATAGAATTACAATGACAATACCAATTTCAATGAGATTCTTCAATTTAAACTACTTAATCAAAACTGAAACAAAATTGCATCATAATTATATGAGTTTTAAATTATATAGATACAAATAAAACTAAAGCACCACTTCATAAACCGAATAAAAGCTTTTAAATTCTTCAAAGCCTTTCTAATAAATCTAATGAATCACTCAGTCAAACAAAAAACATAAGTTAGCTTCTTGATAATCAAACATCAACAATTGATAGAGAGGTACAAATCTAAATAAAAACAACAAAGAGGAAATTGGGCTTAGCAACTGTTTTAAGAGTCAAATAATACATATCAATTATCTTTTTCAAACAACTTTTGCTCAAATATTCTTAAATTAGACATCAACAAATGATAAAGAGATAATAATCTAAATAAAAGCAACAATGGGGAAATTTGACAGAACTAACCTCTTTATTTAATTCAGCAATTCTTCCTTAATAGTAAAAAAAAGGTCTTAAAATCCAAGGCCAAGATGATAAACCTGCAATAGCATGTGAGAATGTAAACGCCATTGAAAACATAAAACATGGTAGGTTTATTTATAGTAAGCAGGAGAAAAAATCAGTTTACTGAAATAATTAAAAAAATAGTAATTAATACTAAGAATGAGGCATACGCAATTAAAACAAATTACTAAACAAAATAAGTAAAGCTAACAGCAACAACAATTGCATATTTAAAAACACTGCCAATAGACTGAACCTAATAGCCTGAGCAGTACCAAAAATAAAAGATATCAAGGCCAGTAGAACATTTTTGTAATAAACACCAAGAAGGGAAATTTTTAAAAATAATAGTAACCATTCCAATAAATCAAAAGAGAAACAGTAGTAAAATAAAATACTAAGAAGGAAAATACAAAGGCAAGAATAGTAGTGAGTATGCTAAATATGGTTAAAATCATTAAATTTGGTGTAAAGATAGAATTAATTTAGCTGTATTCTTTGAAACTTGAAATCTGAATTAAAACTTGAAAATTAAATTTTAATGGTATGATAAAAAGCTAGTATGGGGTAATTCTTCTGAAATATGTTATTAACAATCATCCAAACCCACAAAATATTCATCCAACAGGTACACAGTATCAATCATAATTAAACATGATAGAATTACAATGACAATACCAATTTCAATGAGATTCTTCAATTTAAACTACTTAATCAAAACTGAAACAAAATTGCATCATAATTATATGAGTTTTAAATTATATAGATACAAATAAAACTAAAGCACCACTTCATAAACCGAATAAAAGCTTTTAAATTCTTCAAAGCCTTTCTAATAAATCTAATGAATCACACAGTCAAACAAAAAACATAAGTTAGCATCTTGATAATCTTCTCAAAGCTACTTTTGTTCAAATTTGTTTTAATCAAACATCAACAATTGATAGAGAGGTACAAATCTAAATAAAAACAACAAAGAGGAAATTGGGCTTAGCAACTGTTTTAAGAGTCAAATAATACATATCAATAATCTTTTTCAAACAACTTTTGCTCAAATATTCTTAAATTAGACATCAACAAATGATAAAGAGCTAATAATCTAAATAAAAGCAACAATGGGGAAATTTGGCAGAACTAACCTCTTTATTTAATTCAGCAATTCTTCCTGAATAGTAAAAAAAAGGTCTTAAAATCCAAGGCCAAGATGATAAACCTGCAATAGCATGTGAGAATGTAAACGCCATTGAAAACATAAAACATGGTAGGTTTATTTGTAGTAAGCAGGGGAAAAAATCAGTTTACTGAAATAATTTAAAAAATAGTAATTAATACTAAGAATGAGGCATACGCAATTAAAACAAATTACTAAACAAAATAAGTAAGGCTAACAGCAACAACAATTGCATATTTAAAAACACTGCCAATAAACTGAACCTAATAGCCTGAGCAGTACCAAAAATAAAAGATATCAAGGCCAGTAGAACATTTTTGTAACAAACACCAAGAAGGGAAATTTTTAAAAATAATAGTAAGCATTCCAATAAATCAAAAGAGAAACAGTAGTAAAATAAAATACTAAGAAGAAAAATACAAAGGCAAGAATAGTAGTGAGTATGCTAAATATGGTTAAAATCATTAAATTTGGTGTAAAGATAGAATTAATTTAGCTGTATTCTTTGAACCTCGAAATCTGAATTAAAACTTGAAAATTAAATTTTAATGGTATGATAAAAAGCTAGTATGGGGTAATTCTTCTGAAATATGTTATTAACAATCATCCAAACCCACAAAATATTCATCCAACAGGTACACAGTATCAATCATAATTAAACATGATAGAATTACAATGACAATACCAATTTCAATGAGATTCTTCAATTTAAACTACTTAATCAAAACTGAAACAAAATTGCATCATAATTATATGAGTTTTAAATTATATAGATACAAATAAAACTAAAGCACCACTTCATAAACCGAATAAAAGCTTTTAAATTCTTCAAAGCCTTTCTAATAAATCTAATGAATCACTCAGTCAAACAAAAAACATAAGTTAGCTTCTTGATAATCAAACATCAACAATTGATAGAGAGGTACAAATCTAAATAAAAACAACAAAGAGGAAATTGGGCTTAGCAACTGTTTTAAGAGTCAAATAATACATATCAATTATCTTTTTCAAACAACTTTTGCTCAAATATTCTTAAATTAGACATCAACAAATGATAAAGAGATAATAATCTAAATAAAAGCAACAATGGGGAAATTTGACAGAACTAACCTCTTTATTTAATTCAGCAATTCTTCCTTAATAGTAAAAAAAAGGTCTTAAAATCCAAGGCCAAGATGATAAACCTGCAATAGCATGTGAGAATGTAAACGCCATTGAAAACATAAAACATGGTAGGTTTATTTATAGTAAGCAGGAGAAAAAATCAGTTTACTGAAATAATTAAAAAAATAGTAATTAATACTAAGAATGAGGCATACGCAATTAAAACAAATTACTAAACAAAATAAGTAAAGCTAACAGCAACAACAATTGCATATTTAAAAACACTGCCAATAGACTGAACCTAATAGCCTGAGCAGTACCAAAAATAAAAGATATCAAGGCCAGTAGAACATTTTTGTAATAAACACCAAGAAGGGAAATTTTTAAAAATAATAGTAACCATTCCAATAAATCAAAAGAGAAACAGTAGTAAAATAAAATACTAAGAAGGAAAATACAAAGGCAAGAATAGTAGTGAGTATGCTAAATATGGTTAAAATCATTAAATTTGGTGTAAAGATAGAATTAATTTAGCTGTATTCTTTGAAACTTGAAATCTGAATTAAAACTTGAAAATTAAATTTTAATGGTATGATAAAAAGCTAGTATGGGGTAATTCTTCTGAAATATGTTATTAACAATCATCCAAACCCACAAAATATTCATCCAACAGGTACACAGTATCAATCATAATTAAACATGATAGAATTACAATGACAATACCAATTTCAATGAGATTCTTCAATTTAAACTACTTAATCAAAACTGAAACAAAATTGCATCATAATTATATGAGTTTTAAATTATATAGATACAAATAAAACTAAAGCACCACTTCATAAACCGAATAAAAGCTTTTAAATTCTTCAAAGCCTTTCTAATAAATCTAATGAATCACACAGTCAAACAAAAAACATAAGTTAGCATCTTGATAATCTTCTCAAAGCTACTTTTGTTCAAATTTGTTTTAATCAAACATCAACAATTGATAGAGAGGTACAAATCTAAATAAAAACAACAAAGAGGAAATTGGGCTTAGCAACTGTTTTAAGAGTCAAATAATACATATCAATAATCTTTTTCAAACAACTTTTGCTCAAATATTCTTAAATTAGACATCAACAAATGATAAAGAGCTAATAATCTAAATAAAAGCAACAATGGGGAAATTTGGCAGAACTAACCTCTTTATTTAATTCAGCAATTCTTCCTGAATAGTAAAAAAAAGGTCTTAAAATCCAAGGCCAAGATGATAAACCTGCAATAGCATGTGAGAATGTAAACGCCATTGAAAACATAAAACATGGTAGGTTTATTTGTAGTAAGCAGGGGAAAAAATCAGTTTACTGAAATAATTTAAAAAATAGTAATTAATACTAAGAATGAGGCATACGCAATTAAAACAAATTACTAAACAAAATAAGTAAGGCTAACAGCAACAACAATTGCATATTTAAAAACACTGCCAATAAACTGAACCTAATAGCCTGAGCAGTACCAAAAATAAAAGATATCAAGGCCAGTAGAACATTTTTGTAACAAACACCAAGAAGGGAAATTTTTAAAAATAATAGTAAGCATTCCAATAAATCAAAAGAGAAACAGTAGTAAAATAAAATACTAAGAAGAAAAATACAAAGGCAAGAATAGTAGTGAGTATGCTAAATATGGTTAAAATCATTAAATTTGGTGTAAAGATAGAATTAATTTAGCTGTATTCTTTGAACCTCGAAATCTGAATTAAAACTTGAAAATTAAATTTTAATGGTATGATAAAAAGCTAGTATGGGGTAATTCTTCTGAAATATGTTATTAACAATCATCCAAACCCACAAAATATTCATCCAACAGGTACACAGTATCAATCATAATTAAACATGATAGAATTACAATGACAATACCAATTTCAATGAGATTCTTCAATTTAAACTACTTAATCAAAACTGAAGCAAAATTGCATCATAATTATATGAGTTTTAAATTATATAGACACAAGTAAAACTAAAGCACCACTTCATAAACCGAATAAAAGCTTTTAAATTCTTCAAAGCCTTTCTAATAAATCTATTGAATCACTCAGTCAAACAAAAAACATAAGTTAGCATCTTGCT
This sequence comes from Quercus variabilis, assembly GCA_030445155.1. Lineage (NCBI taxonomy): Eukaryota > Viridiplantae > Streptophyta > Magnoliopsida > Fagales > Fagaceae > Quercus > Quercus variabilis. Next base: position 92,733,157 of record CP129448.1, on the reverse strand, counting down.
ATATTGTAATATTATTCGTTACACTTATAATAGTAATTGTAAGCCTATAAATGCATACTTTTGGATGAGAACATCAAAAAAAAAAGCTTTGGTTTTACGCTAACGAAGAAAATGCCTTTATTACAAAAGAAGTGTAAGACTGTTTTCTGCAAAACTCTAATTACAAATGCAGGTATCAATTATACAAAAAGGTTTCTAAAAATAAAAATTATAAGGTTTTTTTTTTTTTAAAAGTATACCACAATTAAAATCCGTAAATATAATATTTTTTTAAAAAAACAAAACAGTTGAAGAAAAAGATTAAAGCCAAACAGATATAAAGAATGTAATTGCAGGGAAATCGACCCTGCACATGAACCATGCATGTCACTTAACAAACTCTCCATGGATCTAAATTTTAAAATACATTTGAGCAGTTCATTGAATTGCAAAACTAAATCTTAAATAAAAGCACTAAAACTAACACCAAATGGTGAGTGCATGCACATATAATAAATTTTGTAATTTATAAAAATCAGCAGCCACTGAACATGAAACACTATATGCTAAGGGCTACAATCAAAATATTTAAAGCTAACTTGAAATTTTAATTAGCAGTTATACAACCCTCAATATTACAAAGTAAAATATCTCAAAAATCAGTCAACACAAACACAAATAAGTAATCTAAGAATAAAAGCAGTTCCTACTTTCTAGTAAATAAGAAAACGAAAATAAATATGAATAGAGGCATATTTCAATAGAGCAATTAAAATAAAATCAAATATCAGAAAAAAAAAATAACAAAGGCGATTGTAAATTCCAAGCATTCATTTTTTTTTTTAATACAATCTAAACAATAAATCTGCCAAATTAAAACTAAACTTGATCAATACTACATGCGAACAGAACAAAATTCAAGTAATTGTTATGATAAATGAGAATTCAGGGGAAAGAGAGGGGGGGGGGGGGGTGGGAATGCCTATCTTCGGCTATAATCATTTTTCCCTGTGAACTCTTGGTACGGCAAATGAATAGCAAATAACAAAAGAGAGGAAAATGTGGGAAAATGTCTATCTTCGACTATACCCATTTTTCCCTGTGAACCCTTGGAACGGCAAATGAATAGAAAACAACAAAAGAGAGAAAAAAGGGTACCTTTCGAAATATTTATTGTTGAAAAGCAGAGACGGGATAGTTTCTTGATCGTCTGTTGCAGAGAACGAACTGGGGTTTCCACCGCTGCAGAAATTTTAACCGTTGCAGAGTTTTTTGCTTTTCGGCTGGTTTAACTACAATCGGACAATACAGTATTCAAGAAATTGTAAAAATAAATGAGAAATTAGGAAAAAAGAGGGTGGAAATGCCTACTTTCGACTATACCTTTTTGCTTTGCCTGGAAAACCTCGGAAAACCTCGAAACGGCAATTGAATAGGGGGGAAAAAAGGTGAAAAAAAGTCTACCGCCTGAATTGCTTGTTGTTGAAGGGCAAGGAATCGTTGGCCTGGATGGGTCTGATTTGCGATCGGAGAATACAGGTTGGGTTTTAGGTTTTTTTTTTTTTTTTTTTGTTCTTGTTATAAGCGGCCGGTCTTGTAATAAGGGTTTGCATTTGCGTTTTTTTGTTATTTATATATATATTTTTTTAAAAGGAATAAGCGGTGTGCATTTGTCTGAAAGTGTGTCTTGGAGACGCACCGAGCGAATTTTTTAAGAAAGAAATGTACACGTGTCACAATTTTAAGTGGCCATTTTTGCTAACGTGTCAGAACCTCATTAAAAGCTTCTGCTTTTATATATAGTATTAGATTAGATAATTGATAAAAGGGAATTTTGTTTTGTCCAAACTACAGCAACAGCAAAATCCAGCCAATGAAATGGGATAGTGCCTAACAATGAGGTAAACTGAAGATTAAATGGGTTTCGGGCTTCAACTATAGTTTATCCTATATGAACCATTGAACTACAACTATTAAGCATTCTTTTAAGTTCTCAAACAAAGTCCAAACAGTCAACTCAGCATTATCCTTAGTTATTGATTACACAGAGAAGCACAAAGATACAGAGCTGCAACTGCATTTACTTCTTACCTTAATTACTAAAAACCACAAAAAGAAAGTAAATAAATAACACCAATCTACTCAGAGCCCCACAAATAAGTCAAAAAATTTAAAGTCCAACTTAAAACTCAACCACTAAATATAAAACCGTTAACCACATTCCTAGTATCCAATCAATAGCTTTAACACTAGATCTATCCCATACCATCTCTCACAACACAAAATGCCCAAAAATAAATAACTAAAACTAATACAAAAACTCCAATTTCCAAAAAAAAAAAAAACCCATATACCATTAAATACCATTAAATCTAAATCTGAACCCCACCCCAAAAAAAAACCCAGAAAGGAAAGGTTGTGCAATATGGATTGGGAAGTGGTGTTACCAAAGTTTCTACCGACGATACAGCGCCAAGTGGAGCCATGCTTTTTATCAAACTCTTTCTTTATATTCTCTGCAACGTCTTTCTCCACACTATGCTTCTCAAATGCCTAATCCAACCAAAAACAAAAATACATTCTCATATACCAAAACTTCAATTTCCCACCCCCCAAAAAAAAAAAAAAAAAACACACACACACACACACACAAGCCCAAAAAAAAAAAAAAAAAAACTAAGTAAAAATCACAAACCCAACTAAAAAAAATAAAAAATAAAAAATAAAAGGAGAAGACAAAATTTAAATATATAATATGAAGACAGTCCAAACCACAGAACTTAAGGCTGATAAAATAGGCTTACAGAGGAGTGAGCAATTGAGAGACTAAAGCATAAAGGACCCCAAAGACTAATGTATTGGCAATGCACATAGATATGCAAGCCTCAAGGCACTACACACGTGCACATCTATAAGAACACACGTGTAGGCCTGTAACTAAGCAAAAGACATAGAGGACTAACCATTTAGTGCCCACTTCGTGCCCCATCTCTTACCACCCAAGAAATAAAAACGATTAAAAAAAATAGGCTGAAGCCACAAGCACATTCAACTAAGCCCAGCTTCAAACTTCAAACAAAACCAAACTCCAGCTACACAAGCCTAATCCGATAATCAAACAAGACCCATTCCAATCTTAAAAACTTAAAACCCACATTGAAACAAAACAAAATTTATTATTGAAGTTTATAAGGTAATCGAACCATTAAACTAAACAAAACAAAACTTCAACCACCACCAAAATCAAATCAATCGGAACTACCAAATCAAAACTACAAAATAATAATAATAATAATAATAACAAAAACATAATTGAGAAATATAAAGTAAAAAAAAAAAAAGAGGTTTATAAAAAATATAAAAAATAAAAAAAGGAAGAAACATACCTTCGGATCTTCATGAGGCGGTTCAGATCTTCAGAGGAGATGGAGGTGTCGCCGGTGACTGTCGATGGAGGTGTCGACGGTGGCTGTCGATGGAAGTAGCGACGGCAGCAATGGTGAGGATATCGGCAAGGTGGTCTTAATGGTGGCATGGCAAGGTGGAGTGCGACGGCGCAAAGTGAGAGAGAGGGACATGAGGTGTTTTCTGAAAAATGACTAAATGAGGGTTTGTTTGCTCTTTTATATTAACACTTTTAGCGACGAAATTATTTTTGTCGCTATAGATCACTTTCAGTGATGAATGAGAGCTTCGTGACCATAGAAAACTTTCAGCGACGAATTAGATATCCGTCGCTAAGATGCTTTAAGGATAAGTAGAGCGATTTTTTATCAACGACTTTGTTTTGTTGCTGTTGGGGTCTATTAGCGACGAAATTTGTTTCGTCGCTGATAATCTCCAAGCAAAACCTACAGCGACGAAATTATTTCGTCGCCAAAAACTTTAAGCTTCAGTGATGAAAAAATTCCATCGCTGTAAACTAATTTAATTTGCACCCTACTTTTCCCTTTTGGCGCCCTTGTTCCAGATGAACAAATAGCGACGAAATTTTAATTTCGTTGCTAAAGGTTATTTTTTTTTCATTTTTAGCGACGAAATTCTAATTTCATCGCTAAAGGTTTTTTTTTTTTTTTTTTTCATTTTTAGTGACGAATTATGAATTTCGTCGCTGAATGTAAGTTTTCAGTGACGAAAAATTTTTCCTCACTAAAATTCGTTACTAAAAATACATTTTGTTGTAGTGTTGAACAAACTTTGCTCAACACTTGTGCAACTTGTGTCCACTTTGACGGCCTTTAAAACAAATCTTTTATATGTTTAGGGTTGTAAGAAAAGAAAGCCCAAACACATGATCACGGATTAGAGTCAAAACAGAACAAAAATTTTGTTTTACATAAACCTCGACAGATGCCTAGCTGTCGAGGTGTTGTCAAGCTGCGGGGCTGAATAGCTATTTAAACCTCAACAAATGGCTAGCTGTCAAGCTTTAATGACAAGCACTTTCTTGGCTTGAAATTTGGACAGACTTGCATGACTTCAACACTTGATCTTGATAGTGGTGAAATGGTTATTTATGCCTTTCTCTTAGGATTTCCTAGTTCTTCCCGTCAAAAAGAGTGATACAAGTGTTTGTGATGAGTAAGATTACTTAATCTTACTCATCACAAACAAGAGTCACAAAGTTACTTTGCTTAGTTGTGCATAGAGATGCTCATCTAAGCTACAAAAGATACAAAGTTTATAAAATTTTTTTCAATGACCATCCAAGGTACACAAGTACTAATGTACACATAACATATATTGTTTTTGTATTATTTTTTTTTCTGATTTTTCAATTATTTTTTTTAATATAAAAAATAAATAAACAAATCTGAAAACAAACAAACAAAAACATGTTAAGCAAAGCAAAGCATAAAACTAGATGCAAATGCATGAGGAGGAAGGAGGAGAGAAGGAAATCAATCCATGGAGATGACACCGATGTTTTGATGAAGGAATTCAAAACATTTGTTGTCTAGAGGTTTGGTGAACAAATTAGTCTTCTGATCATTAGTGTGAATAAACTCAAGAGTGAGAGTACCATCTTCAACAAGCTCCCTAATGAAGTGATGTCGAATCTCTGTGTGTTTAGTTCGAGAATGTTGAACAGGATTCTTAGAGATGTTGATGGCATTGGTATTGTCATAGTAGATTGTAAGATGTTTTTGACAAATACCGTAGTCATGGAGGAGTTTTTGCATCCATAAGAGTTGGGTGCAACAGCTACTAGCAGCGATATACTCAGCTTCTGCAGTGGATAATGAGATGGAGTTTTGCTTTTTTCTCATCTAGGAGACAAGGTTGTTACCCATATAAAAACAACCCCCCGATGTACTCTTTCTATCATTAGCATTCTCAGCCCAATCAGCATCATAATACCCAACTAAGACATCAGTTGTTTCCTTGTTGTACCACACACCGAACTCAGCAGTGGTTTTGACATACTTTATAATTCTTTTTAAAGTAGTCATATGAGATTCTTTGGGATTAGCCTGATATCTAGCACACATTCCAACATTGTAACTAATGTCAGCTCTACTAGCAGTAACGTAAAGAAGACTGCCTATCATGCTTCTATAGAGAGATGAATCAACACTTTTACCTAACAAGTCCACAGTGAGTTTAACATTTGGGCTCATAGGAGTTCTAACAGAACTAGCAGATTCCAAACCAAACTTTTTTACAAGATTCTTAGTATATTTAGATTGAGATAGGAATATACCTTAATCTTTTTAACGAATTTGCAATCCAAGGAAGTGAGTCAGGTCTCCAATCATGCTTATCTCAAACTCAGCTTGCACGAGTTTTGAGAAGCCATGAGCAAGTTCATCCTTAGTCGACCCAAAGATGATTTCATCAACATAGATTTGAGCAACTATCAACTCGCCATCTTCCTTTTTGATGAAGAGAGTCTGATCAGCCTTTCCTCTTGTTAACCCAGGTGACACCAAGTATTGTGTGAGCCGATCAAACCAAGCTCTAAGGGCTTGCTTTAAGCCATAAAGTGCCTTCTTGAGATACAACACATGATCTAGAAAGTGTATATCAGTGAATCCTTTTGGTTGAGCCACATAGACATCTTCTTTAAGTAGCCCATTCAAGAAAGCAATCTTTATATCCATCTAATAAAGTTTGAACTTCAAATGACATGCTAGGGCAAATATTTCATTATAGTCTACTCCTTCCATTTGTGAGTATCCTTGAGCTATAAGCCGAGCCTTGTAGCAAATCACATTGCCCTCCTCATCAGTCTTATTTTTGAATATCCACTTTATGCTGATGACGTGCTCGCCCTCTGGTCTAGGTACTAAAGTCCAGACATCATTCCTTTAAAACTGAAGTAGTTCATCATGCATTGCTTTGACCCAACTTTCATCCTTAAGAGCTTCCTCAACTTTTGTGGGTTCAACCTGTGACAAATAACAAGAATAAGACACAAAGTTAGCAATACATTTATAAACTATATGTTTCCTTAATGTGAGTTCATTCATGTTTCCTACAATAACTTTTGGAGGATGATTTAATTTAATCCTGGAGGAAGGTTCTTTCTCTTCATGAGATTCAGAATCTGGTGAAGTGGGTATATTTCCAGAATCTTCCACAACACTGGGAGTACTGGGAGTACTTGGAGAGGCATGTTCTTGTTCAATAATTTCTTGAACTTCCTTAGGCTTAGGAGGAAGAATTTCTTTGGGGAATTCCTCAATACCTTTCTCGGAATCGGAATTTGAAGACTCAACAATAACAACATTCACTGTCTCCATTACCTTCATAGTTCTTTTGTTGTATACCCAATAAGCCTTGCTCGTGGAGGAGTAACCCAAAAATATACCTTCATCACTCCGGGAGTCAAACTTTCCCACATTCTCTCTATCCTTGAGGATAAAGCAAGTACTTCCAAAGATTCTAAAATACTTCACATTCGGCTTCCTTCCTTTCCATAACTCATATGAAGTCTTCTTGGTGCCGGGTCTGAAGTACACCCTCTTAACCGTATGACATGTAGTGTTAACAGCTTCTCCCCACAAGTTTCTAGCCACATATTTGTTGTGCAACATGGCTCTGGCCATCTCCTAAATAACTCTGTTCTTTCTTTCTACTACACCATTCTGCTGAGGAGTAATAGGAGCAGAGAATTCCTGAGATATAACTAATCTTGTGCAAAAGGACTCCATATATGAGTTCTCAAATTCTTTACCATGGTCACTTCGAATTCGATCAATCTTCAGACTCTTTTCATTCTGTAGTCTTGTGCACAAAACTTTAATGTGCTTAGTAGCATCAGACTTGGATCGTAGGAGAATAACCCAAGTGTACCTAGTGAAGTTGTCTACCACAACCAAGATGTATCTCTTACCACTAAGAGACTCAGTTCTAGTTGGACTCATAAGATCCAAATGTAGAAGCTCCAATGGCCTAGATGTAGCTGATGTCTGAATTCCCGAATGCTTAGCTTTCATCTGTTTCCTAAGCTGACATGGTCCACACACCACATTGCTCATTCTACTAAGCTTTGGTATCCCCAAGATTGATTCATGCTTAGATACAATAGAAAGATGTTTGTAACTAGCATGTCCCATCCGTTGATGCCATAGATCTTCATTTGGCAAATGAATGCTATTGCACACAATATTAGCATCAGGAACCAATCCATAACAATTGTCTAGAGTGTGAACACCACTTATGAGTTTCTTTCCAGACTCATCCATCACAAGACACTTTCCCTTTAAGAATAGCACCATGAAGTCTTGATCACATATCTAACTTATACTCAATAGGTTCACCCTCAGACCTTCTACACATAGAACAATTGCAATGTCCAGTAGTCCAAGTAGAGAGATGATTCCCTTCCCTTTAATCTGTGATTTGCTCCCATCACCAAAAGTGACATTGCCACCTTTCTTAGACTCGAAAACCTTGAAGAAAGATCGGTCTCTAGTCATGTGTCTTGAGCAATTGCTATCAAGGTACCACAAACACGTGTCCATAACTTTAAATGCGGACTTCATCATAAAACACACTTCGTGTTTAGATGATAGATCAGTGGGAATGAATCTTTCTCTCATCTGCCTTTTACGAGTTGAGGCTTTAATTTTACTCTTCTCAGACGAATTCCTTTGCACATTTTCATTCTAAGACAGTCTAGTTTCTTCTTAGTTAAACTGAGATCTTTCCAATAGTCAACATAAGAGAATTCAAATAACTTTTAGACTTGTATTTTCTGAGACACTCAAACAAATAGAGATTAAAAAAACAAAATGTATTTGAAAACAAAGATCTCTTTAAGCTGGTTACAGCCATGACAACAGGGGTCAATGGATCAAAAGACAGCAAAGATTATCCCTAATCAGAGTGTGCTTGCTCTGATACTACTTGATAGGCTAAAAACGTATTGACCCTTTGTGATTAATTAATTTATTAATTAGTCAAGTGAATTAATTAATCAGATTAACATGCAATATGTGTGGCAGCACAAAAAAATGGAAAATTAAACTAAGTGCAGCGGAAAATAAATTGACAGGTGATTTGTTTACGAATGAGGGAAACCAACACGGCAAAAACCTCACCGGTTTAGTTTAAGGTTACCACTCCCGAGAATCCACTATTATCAAAACAATCGGTTACAAGTAAAGGAATCCCAGTACTTTATACCAACCTACAGTTGAACCCATACCCCAATACCCAATTGGACTTGTTCTGTAGTGACAATCTCTTCTTTCGATGCACGGCTTCCAGTACATGACTAACCAATTGCGCGAATCCTAGTACGCGACTTCAATCACCAACTAGAGAAGGTTGTTAGCTGCAAAGTTCTTCAGTTCATCCAGAAAATGAAGATCAAGAAGATTCTTGGTCATAGAACCTTACGGTGCACAAACACAGCAATTTCTTCACAAGAAAGATGAACTAGGGCAAAACTCTATCTCCAGTCACAATTTGCTTGAATAAACTTTGCTCAACACTTGTGCAACTTGTGTCCACTTTGACGGCCCTTAAAATAATCCTTTTATATGTCTAGGGTTGTGAAAAAAGAAAGCCCAAACACATAATTATGGATTAGAGTCAAAACAGAACTGAAATTCTATTTTTCATAAACCTCGACAGATGCCTAGCTATCAAGCTACAGGGTTGAACAACTTTTTAAACCTCGACAGATGGCTAGCTGTCGAGCTTTAATGATAAGCACTTTCTGGGCCTGAAACTTGGACAGACTTGCATGACTTCAACACTTGATCTTGTAATAAAGTTCCTTGAAGTATTAAATACATCCTAGATCTACCCAGATACAAATAAAGTGCGTTTTGTCAAAGGATTAGCCAATTACATAAAATAGTGACATATGTTCCTAACAAGTGAATCACATATGTCCTTAAATACGTGTAGCAGTATATGCTCTCTAAATTGTCCAAACTTCTTTTGAAATAAAATTTGGTTAGACATGTTTAGTTTGTTTTTAATCTAGGAATTCTTTGCATCTAAAATTGAGGATGTGTTTCTATGCTTAAACATGCTCTTTGAATGCTTGCTTTGATGCTTATCTTATTTGAATTCATCTTGTGTTGTTTCTCCTCCTCAAAATATTTTCTTTAGGGCTCTCGACCTATACCTTGATAAAAGTCTCGATACCTGCTCAACACCTCCTCGATACAAGCCTTTCTATCAAGCTTTCTAGGTTTTTCTCGATACCTGCTTGACACCTCCTCGATACAAGCCTTTCTATCAAGCTTTCTAGGTTATTCTCGATACCTCTCGATAGATATCTCGATCCATTGAGCCTTTTTCTGTGGGGTCTTTGTTTACTTGATAGCTTTTCAATACCTTCCTCAATTTATCGAGAATTTTTGCCGTCAAAACCTCTTAGATACCTCTCGATCTAGCGAGTTTTTATTCTTGATAGAAGCTTGATACCTCCTCGATCTATCAAGCTTCGTTTTCTATATAAATGTTGAGGTCTGACCCAGTTTTGTGTTTTCTCAAATATCTTGATCTCTCTCTCTCTTCACTCTTGAACTAAAACTTTCTTTTCACTAAAAACCTTCCTCCAATCAAGTTCTTGGCCTAATCCAAGTCTCAATCCCTTGGTAAGTGTTCTTTATCCCTCTTTTTTTTCTTCCTTATGCATTTTTTTTTTTTTTTTTTTTGTATTTTGTGACCTAGGTATTAATTTTGGATAAAGTTTGGGGTTTTTGTGTTTTTGTCAAAATTTTTGGGTTGGTGTTGTTAAAATGAACTCATATGATCATACATGGCATTCTAAGTTCATTATAACTATGTTTCATGCATTCTAGGATTGTGTACTTGATTATATCTTATGAGTGCTGTTAGGTTGGATTGGGTTTTTGCCCATGATGTAATTTATTTTTGCACGTCACATGTTCATGCATCTTCATGCATTGCCTGTTTTCTTCTGTTGTGACTCTGTTTCTCTCTTATCTCTCTTTCTCGTTTAGTCTCCTCATCATGGCACCCAAAAAGTATGTCCCTTCTAAAAGCCTGATTCATCATGGTTCATCATCTTTTTCTCTTCCCCCTGATTCTATTCGGTTCCGTGATGAGAAGGCACGAGCTGACTTTTCTGAGAACTTCTCTGACTGGGCGACTCATTCAGAACGCGAGGTCATTCTGTCTATTTTTCTAGACACTCCTCTACCCGGTGCTATTATCTCTCGGGGATAGTCTTCTCTTTGTGAGAAATCCTCGAGGTGTTCCAATGTGTTCATAAAGGAGTTTTACTCTAATATGCATGCCATCAATACCTCTGTGCCTCAGTTTACTACGGTATTTTGTGGTACACGTATCGTAGTCATCTCGGACTTCATTTCTGAGGTTCTACATGTCCTTTGGGTGGATCGTTTGGATTACCCTAGTCATCGTCATCTCACTTCCATCTCTAAAGATGAGTTGGCCTCACTCTTCTATGAGAAGGCCATGTTGTGGGAAGGTACCCTTAATTTCTCTACAACCGAGTTCATTAAGGGACCATGGTTCCTTCATATGGTGATGACCTTTGTTCTCACTCTATGGTCACACTATAACACTATTACCGAGTCTCGTGGTCGTTTTCTTCTTTCTCTCATGAAAGGTCTCTCTATAGACTTTCTTTCACACATGATAGAGTTTATCATCAACAGCTATCGTGACATGACTACACGTGATAAGCTTATCTTTCCTTCGGCTATCACGCGTATCCTTACACACCTGCACATCACTATCCCTCCCTCTCCTCACCTCTACATCATGGGTGCCATTAGCAATGAGTCTATTTAGCGAAATGCAACGCAACTTGCTGCAAAGCGGCCGTGGGTAGAGCCTTTTGATGCAGCCCTAACTGATCTTGCAGCTCCTTCGTCTTAACCTTCTTCATCCTCTGCCTATTCTTCCTCATCTCGGGCCACTGTTGCAGACATCGTGGAGCAACTTCAACACATGCGTGCTGATTTTGGTAGCTGTCTAGACCATTTATCCAATGAGATGTGCCAGATTAACACCAAAATCAGTCGCATTGCTCGCCGCTAGTCTTGACTTGGTGGTTTTGAGCCCTTACCTTCACCGGAGCATGTTAAGGAGTCCTCTTCTTCGAGTGGTGGAGATGATGGAGATGATGCTTCTGGCTCAGAGTATGATGATGAGATCACGACCTCCTAATGATACACCCTTTGTCACTTGTGACAAAAAGAGGGAGTTGTTTTGTAGATGAGAGTAGTCTAGGTGTTAGGGGGAGAGCTAGCATAGGACATACTAGATAGGGGGAGAGTAGTTCTTGAGTGTTTTTGAGGGATGTAGTGAGGTTTTTTTTTTTTTTTATTCTTTTCATTACATGTACCATGGTCTTGTGACCACTTTTTACATACATTGTATTTTTTAATATATATATATATATATGAGATGATATATGTTTTCTTCACCTTTGTCTCACATGTGTTGTTTTTTTTTTTTTTTTTTTTTTTTTTTCTATCTCTATACACATGTTTCTTCTTGTATACAACTTGTCTATGTATCACACTTGATACCTTGATGAATCTTGTTTAAGTGCTTAAGTTAAGACAGGTTGTAAGTCTACCATGCCATGATCTCTCTTCTTGCTAAGTTTTTCAAGAGTTCATGTTAGGGTTAGACTTATGTACTTTTATATATTATGAGATAGTTGTGTTAAGACTTCTCTCATAATTGTTTTTCTAAGGTTTTGTCACGGATTTCCAAAAGGGGAGATTGTTATGGTCATATTTTGTTGTAATTGGTTAATCCTTTGACAAAATGCACTTTACTTGTAGTTTGGTAGATCTAAGATGAGTTTAGAATTTCAAGAAACATGTTGTTCAAGTCAAGTATTAAAGACATGAAGATTGGTCCAAGAAACAAGTAAAGAAAAGTTGTTCATTAAGTCTTGACAGATAGCTCGACAAATGCCTACTACCGAGGCTTAATGTGAAGCTCGATATATAGCTCGATAGCAGCTCGATATATCGAGAATTACAATTTCAAAATTTTCAGATTTGAAATTCGGCCTAGCCTTGCATATTTGTTTGGTGTTTCTTTTCTCACAACCCTAAACATATATAAGGCTTATTTTAAAGGCCGTCACACAAGGATACAGAGACCAAGATACATTTTCTCTGTGTGAAGCTACTGCATTCGTATGCCATCGAGTTTTGTAACCAAGTGCTTCCAGATCTTTATTATTGATGAAGTGAAGAACTTTGCAGCTAGCAACATCTATTCAAGTTGCTAGAGTTAGTCATATACTTGGGATCCGTGTAAAAGGTTAGTCACAAATTGAAGGTTTGTGCATCAAGGGAAAGAAGGCTACTACAAGATCAAGTCTAATTGGGTATTGGAGCAAAGGTTCAATTGTAGGTTAGTATTTCAGGATAGACCATGGGTAGTTGGTAAGATTACTTATACTTGTAATCGCTTGATTGTTGTTTACTAGATTCTTGGGAGTAGTAACCTTAAAATTACCTGGTGGGTTTTTTACCTTGTGAGGTTTTTCTCGTTTGTCAACAAATCAATGTGCCAAATTTATTTTCCGCTGCATTTAGTATTTTTGGTGATTTTTTTGTGCCTCCACGATTTGTACGCAATTGAACCTAATTAATCAATTTGGGTAATTAAATTAATTAACCGGGATCAAGCTATTTTATCCCAACACAATGGAAGTAAATGTGAAAACATATAGTGCTCATTTTTTAAATTTTAGGGATTAAAAATGCTCATTTGAAACATTAGGAATAAAAAAATACTTAACAAGTAAAAACTTTAAGGACTAATAGTGTATTTCAAAAAATAAATTTATGTCAACATACTTATTTTAATGTTGGCTTTTCTTTGTATTTTTGTTGATTGACCTAAATAACAGTAAAAATAACTCAAACAACAACATGATTAGGCTAAATAACAACAAATGAACAAAAGATTCAACAAAAAGTTCATTCAAAAGCAAAAAAGCAAAAATCTTTAATCAATTAGATTCGTAACTCGTTTAACCCATTATATAAAAATAATCTCTAAGTTCAATTTTCCTTAAAACAAACTATACTAGGGGAGATGTTATGACCATGAGTTCTTCTCGGCTCGCACTTGCAGTGACCATGATTTGTTACTCTTTGCCTCTCTCTCTCTCTCTCTCTTCATTTTTCTCTTCTCTATCATCATTTTAGACTTTCTCTCTTACTTTATTACTCTCATATATATCAATATTATCAATTCTCACTTTAACTCACACCAGTTACTCTTTGCCTTTTCATTATAAGGAAATTATAAAATTTCATGTATTTGTGTGTTTTGTTTTGGTAATGTCAATATATTTAAGTTTTTTTTTTTTAATAAAAAAATAGATTTTGTATAATTTTAACCATCCTAAAAAACATTCCTAGAGCCACCACTAAACTTATGAGATATAGCGATGACATTAATGACTCAAAATGACCACATCCGAGAAGAAAGTGCAAAATATTTAAGGAGCAAATTGGAGTAGCAATTACAACTACTTGTATGAATGAAAAGTGCATGCAAGACATTCATGCTATGCCTTCCAGCGTAGGAGCAGTCTGGAGCATTTCTTAGGATATGAGAAGCGATGTCGTAGTCTTGACTATCCACAGCAAGGAACTAATAACGCCTTAAAAAGTATGCTTGTTATATATTTATGTGGGCATTATCTCCTTATTACTATGCTTAATTTGTATAACTAAGCCATAATTTGCATTAGTCCCTATTATTTATCTTTACATAATTTCTTGAATAAGATGTCATTCATTATGTGTAATTTTTTACTCTCAAAAAATCATGTGAGAAAGATTAGTTTATAGGAATTTGTAAGAAAATGGAGGCCAAACTAGAATTAAAGTGGAGCTAAAGGACCATGCTTAACTGTATAAGGAGGTGCAGCTGGAGTGCTTGGGTCATCTAGCATGTTTGGAAGCTTCAAATAAGGAAAGAAATCAAAGAGGTAGAATCTGAAAAGGAAAAATTAGATTTGAGCACTAATCAGTATTTTGGGCGTATCCCTCTCCTCAAAACTCCAATTGACACAAGGCTAAATGGGTTGGAACTGTGACTTAAATATCTACAACTTTCTAGTAGTTTTTTGAAATTCTCAATTTTTGAAGGCCAAAATTAACTCACAAGTTACTGTCGTAAACTTGGATGAAAATTAAAATAGAAAATGTTTTATTTTCTTTGGACACTTTGACGTTAGGGTTTTGAAGGGAGGCTGAGTAGAATGAATTTTGGAGAGAAAAACTTGTATTTTCCTTTCTCTAATGGTAGCCTAAACTCTTTGCTAGGACTAGAGGTTATGTTTCTTTTATACGGTATGAATATTTAATGTGATTCTTTCTAGGTTTTTATCAACAACATATTTAATTGTTCAATTAGATTTCTTTTGATGTATTAGTTCTTTCATACTTTCAATAAGTTCAATCATGTTTTTCTTATTGTTTAGATGAATTTCTAATAGTTTCAAATAGAATCAGGTTTTAAAGTGAATGAGTTTTTCTGAAAATTTTTCTAACCGCATTATTAATCTAGGTTATCACGTGTTCTTGAATTGTCTCAGTTCAACCGAATCATAAGTATTTAATTGTATAAGAACAATCAATTACGAAATATATAATTTCTTAGATCACAAAGAATTTTATATCGATATAGGGAAACACCCCAATCTCTAGTATTTACATTATTGATATAGATCAGTTTTTATTATTATTCTTGTTAACAATCACCAAGCAAAAATATTTTTCTTCTTCACCCAAATTATTGTTTAATTACATTGTCTTTGAATTTACCCCACTCCTTGTGGTTCGATCTCGGTACTCCGAGAATTATATTGCTACGATCTCCTGCACTTGGAAGTGAGCAAGTAGGAACAATGCGGATTCCCCAGCCTTATTTACCTACATAGCTAGTTCTACTGGATCATTTTCATTAATTAGTTCTCTCACAACCTCAAAGTTACCATATCGCACAGCGACGCAAGATAGTATCCCCATCAAGATTTTCCATGCTCAGAAGTTGTCGTCCACCTGTTTCAACATCCAACTCATCGGCATGTTTTATTAGGAGCGTCACCAATGAAGAATCTCAGACAAAATTGTAAAATGCCATTTTTGGGCAAACTAAGCAGCGTTTTACCCTCTTTCTCAAACTAATTAGGAAAATGCCCCTCTTTTGAAAATCGAGTTTCTCAAAATCGATTTAGGCCCTATAGCGGCATTTTTAAGGAGCCTATAATGATGTTTTCAGGACCTATAATGGCATTTTGTAACTCGATTTATATGAAATCGAGTTATAGGTAAAAAAAAATAAAAAAAATAAAAATTGCCTATAGCTCGATTTATTGGAAGTCGAGTTACAAAACGTCACTATAAGTCCTGAAAATGTCACTATAAGTCTTTAAAAACGCCGCTATAGGACTCCAGAATATTTTTTTTTTATAGCTCGATTTTGAGAAAATTGAGTTTCAAAAGAGGGGCATTTCCCTAATTAGTTTGAAAAATAAGGCAAAACGCTGCTTAGTTTGCCCAAAATAGGCATTTTGCAATTTTGTTCGAAGAATCTCCTACCATCACAGCAACATGTAGTGGAGTATTGCCTTTGAAGTTTTCTTCATACAAGTCTTGGACTTAAATTGACTATGTTTTTTGCAACGTCAAATTTTTTGAATTGCAGTGCAACATGAAGAACAATTTTATTCTCGAATGTCACTTGGAGAAGCGCACTACTCAAGGATTCTTCCAAATTTTCGAAGAAACTTGAATCACCGGAGGAAGAAGCTCGAAACACTTCAGGATTCATTTTGTATTGCCTTCCTTCTTCCATAGTCGGTTATTAATCTGTCTAGCAATGTGGGGAAAAAAACCTATTAGCTAATACTCTCTTATTTTATTTTGCTTTTGAAAAAGGCTAAGAAAACTAGGTAATGGTAATACTTAAAATTTCCAAACATCCCTAGCACAAAACCAACGTCTTGCAAGGCAAACAAAAGGAACAAAGAAATAGCAACCTTTTATTTGCACAACAGGAGAGTAAGGGCGACAAATGAAATGAAGGAGACTCGTGAATTTTCTAACAAAACAAACAAGTATGAACAATGAAAGTCATATGATTTTGAGGTACAATCACTGTATTGGGAGGTAATGGTCTAAGAGTGAGGAGTGGTTTGCAAGAATGAAGAAGTAAGGAAGAAGTGTGAGGATTGAGGTGGAGAAGTGCGGATTTGGGAGGAAAAATAGGGTATAAAAGGAAGAAGGAGAAGGGGACCCAAAAAAAAAAAAAGGATGAATAATTAGGTAAAAAGAAGGGGTTGACGGGTCATGACCATAGTTTTGAAACCCAGACCGAATCGTACGGTCCAACCGAAAAAATCGTGAAGCTTTAGTAATCATGGTTCTTTTAAGTTTAAAAACCGTTCTATGCCAAAAATTTTAGAAACCGTTCGAACTGCGGTTCAACCATACGGTTCTGAGAACCGTGATTGAACTGCTTCTCACGGTTCTCTTTGAATTTAAACCTTAAAAAAAAAAAAAAAAACACAAAAAAACAAAAGAAAAAGAAACACAACTGCTGAGAGTACATCATATCTTCAGAAACTCATTTGGCCAGAAAACAGATCTCAGACCATAAAGAAGTTGAATATAAAAAATAAAAATAAAACAAATTGTGAGAGAGAAAAACAAAACAGAGAGCCAAGTTGGTGAGGTTGCTAACATCACTGTTAATTTTCTGGTAGTATATCTTTCTGATCATCCCCACCTCCTATTTTCTTCTTCTCCTTCTCGGCAACACTTCGCCCAGTAGGCAGCAGCTAGAAACTCATCTCCTCATATTGGCTCTTGTTTCTTGTTTTTGACCGAGCAGTGCACTAATAACTTGTATAGCTGTATTCTTGTTTTTGTTTAGTGTGCCCACTGTTTTGCCTGACAAAGCCACTCCCACATGACCTCGTGAAGCTCAATGTACTAATGTGAGATTTGACCATTCAATTGTTTTTAACTTTTGTCATCTGAGGTCCTTTTAAACAATAGGTGTTCCCCCTCCTTTTATTTTTATTTTTATTTTTATTTTTATTTTTTTTTAAGGTAAGCCTAAAGTTATTATTATTGTTATTATTATTATCATCACAAGTTTAACTAATCAACATAAAAATAAGAAAATAAATATTATATATATGTTTGCTTAAGTTTTGATATTTTTTGTTTGCCTTGCCAAAATTATGATATGAAAAATATAAAGATACATCTTTTATCTAATTGAACTATTTTAGTTAATTTTTTTATTTGTACTAATTAAAAGCATTTATTTATATTTTAAATAATTAATAAATTAATTATGACGTCATCACGGTTTAATTACGGTTCGACCTCGGTCCGACCTCAAAAACCTTGAACCTCTTCCATTTATGGTTCGTTAAACGGTCCGAGTCTGAGAACCTTGGCCATGATGAAGGTATCTCCCTATCTCACAGATGGATCCCACATGCTTGTGAACCCACTTGTGAGGAATTAAATGCTACATGTAATAATTGTTCTAAGGTTTTTATTTATTTATGTATTATTATTTTTAAGGGAATATAATTGTTCTAAGTTGATGAATGGAAAACTTCTGAAAAAAAATTCTAACAGAAATGTATAGAATATTTGAATTGCCAATAACTAAAAGGAAAACTAATTACTGAAAAACTACTAATTTTTTGTTTCCTTTGAGTTAGTTTTTCTATTTTATATCTTATCCTAAATCATATGATCCATCACTTTCTTGATTAATATGTTCTTTCATTATTTTTAGTAATGTTACGTTAATTCTTCCTCTAATTCTTTTTGTTAAAGAAACAAATTTGTTAAGAAAAAGGCGCCAAAAAAAAAAAGTACAATTCAAGTAAAAGTACGTATTAAGAAAAAAAAGAAACAAAAGAAAGAAGAAGAAGAAGAGAAGATATATATCATACTACAAATGTAGCAAACCAATCAGCTATAACCAAAGGCCTTGTAGCTGAATTGGCACCTCTCTATGCACAAAGTGCTTGGGGGTCTAGGGGAGAAAGGGTTTGAGATGCGGGATTAGCAGCATATTGTAATTATCTCTAAAAAACAAATTCAGCTATAATTAAATGAATGTAATAATCAATTGTAAAATACATGCTAATGTGTTCAAAAAATAACGGCTTCATCATTCAATAATGAACGAACCCAAGATACGTTACGCATTTACGTTACACATTTATGGTGAGTATTTACGCTGAGGAGTAATGGACGGAGCAACAAGAAAGAAGACATTACACAAATTAAGACACTAGTCTGTAACATCTCAACCATTACAAATGAGAATGAATGTAATGATCCATCGCTCATTAAAGACAAAGATGGCTATATAAAGTCAGAAAGGAACAACACCAAAAGGTACACACAATTCTCACCCCAAGAACTACTCCTAAGTTGAATTCTCTTGCAATACATTTCAATGGAATTTCATTCTAACTTAATCATGGAAGGGTGTTTGACAAACACCACACCGGTGTACTCATTTTTTTCTATTTCAGATCTGTTGCAGGTTCGTCCTAGGACAAATCCATTACCATCATCCATCCACACGAACGAAGATCTCAATTGTTGATTTTCTACATCATCACATGCAATCATTGAAAATTGAAAGAAGAGAGAAAACCAAACCCATCATTAAAACCTAGAAGCAGAACAAAAACCCTAACAAAAAAGGTCCAAATATTAATCAAAAGACGACAATATAGAGAAAGTACCATTTGTGTAAGGACAATCAAATTCACCAAAAATCAATCAAATAAGTGTATTAAATGCCTAACCCCACTTCACAGTTCACAACCACCAACCGCCTCGTCAAGCCTCCTAAAAAGAAACAGGAAGAAGAAATTACACTGATTGTGGGGAGTAAATGCACAACCAATGATGTAGCAGATCTTTGAGGAAAGGGACTAAAGGTACAATTTGGTTGTTGGGATACAGATACGTAGTAAAGGCACTTTAATTAAGTTACTAAAGAAGGGAAAATGTGGAGTCTCATTCCAATAAGAATGCCATTAATGAGTGTGTTGAAAATGTTTTCAAAATTAAAACTAGTTTGTTGAAGTGTTAGCCCAGGCCCAGCCATAAATGTCTGTGGATCAAGTTAATTCATTCATTTTATATTTGGTTTTGTAATTATGTTGAATAATTAACTTTGTGCTTTTTTTTTTCCTTTTTTTTTTGTTTTTTTTTTGTTTTTTTTTTTTGTTTTTTTTTGTTTTGTTTTTTTTTTGTTTTTTTTTTTTGTTTTTTTTTTTTGTGTTTGAGAAATAGGTAAGGAAATTAAGCTTGTTCTTAAAATGAATTTTAACGTGTGAAAATGTTTTATTTTTTTTTTTTTTTTTAAGGAGAATGCAATTAATTCAGGCAATGAAGGCTAATGGACTTTAATTTTATAAAGGTCATAATGAAATTAAAGAATGTCAATGCAATTAAATTTGAATACTTTTTTTTTTTTTTTTGAGGAAAAAATTTGAATGCAATTGGAATAAAGAATCGAAAGAAATTTGTACCAAACCTAAGTCCCTGGATTTTAGCTTGCACAACCTTTAGTATTTTGGACATAACATATGGCTCAAATATCTAATTGTGATGATTTAAGTTGGATTGGAGAGCTAACTCAAAGAGTTACCACTTTGTAGTTTATAAAAACTTCGAATTCTTACTTTAAATATGTGAAAAACATTGGTTAAGTAAAGTCTTAAAATTAGGGACTTTCTCCAAATGAGAATCCAACTTAATTTGATAGGATTTCTTGGGCTAGGGAAAAATTCAAAGGGATAGCAGTCTTAGAATAAAAATTAGGTTTTCTTAAGGTTCCTTTACTATTCTTAGAGTTTTATTTGGTGTAATGTCAAGCTAAAAGCCTTGCTAAGATAGGGGTGAATGTTATGTTTTTGATTGATTTACTTACAATAATTTTATTGTTTTAATACTTATGTTCTTGTGGTTTTTTTTTTTTTTTTTTTTTTTAATTTATTTATTTATTTAGTTTTGTATAATTCTTTGATTTAGCTTATACTATTGACAAGTTAAATGCTTAGGATTCCTTGCAAATTAATTCACTTGTTTTATTTTTCTTTAAAACCAATGAAATTCATGAAAACGCATTTGAAAATTAATTCTTGAGTTCTTATTATTGAAACATCAGACTAAGATCATCATTTGCATCAATTTTAGTTTAATTATAAATAAAATATTATTAAGACTACTAATATGTATTTGTGTAGATCCCTAAACCTTAGTGTTTTTGAGATATTTTAGTATAATTCAATTGGTTTGTGTTGTGTAGCTAATGGCTAATGCTACCTTTTTTTTTTTTTTTTTTTTTTTTTTTTTTTTTTTCTTTTTTTTTGCTTATGTGATTTATGTTGTTAGTGGTTGAGTTGGTTTGTGTGTTGTGTGGCTAGCTACTAACAGCCACCTTGAACTTGGTTCTGGTTTGCAAGTTGGGCTTTTGCATCTAGTTATTATAGGACCAGAACTTTTATCATACTATTTTTCATAATTTTCTTTTGTAATAGATTATGATTGGCTATTTATCATTTTCAGATAAATCTTTTTTTCCTTTGCAACTTATAATCTGCCAGTGATACTAAATTTTCTCCTTTTCCTAGTGTCATTGGTTTCTTTCAATAATATTTGTCGGAATCAACCCAAAAAAATACAGCACAATTGATCTGTCTCCTAAGTTATATCTGGTTCCCACCCAAAAAAACAAAAGCTAACAATAAGATATCAGACAAGGTTTGATATGCATAGAAGCTCTGAAACCGATAGGACATATGGCTAAGTATATATAACGGGTGAAGCTTGTGTTAAGTGTATTTGTACACTAAATATGTATCCAGTTTTGATATGTGTTCACACTGTATCATGTTGGTGCACAAATACACTGCATATATATACAAGACATATCCAAGAATAATTACCAACTTTTAGTTATAAAAGAATGCTAAATTTACCCCGCAAAAAAAAAAAAAAAAAAAAAAATTACAAATTATGTATGTAGTAAATAATTAATAATAAGTGAAAAAATTATATTAGAAAGAGGCTTAGAATGAGAGCCAATAATAATTTAGCCATAAGCCTAGGATGGTGACTTGTCTTAAAAGCATTTTGCATATGTTATTTGTACATTGTCTTTCACATTCAAATAACAAAGAAAACTAGCAATATGAGTTAGAATTCCATAGGGAGAAGAGTTCTTTTGTTGACCTTTCTTCACATGCCTTCAACTTAAGGCGAGATGGGTATTTAATGCTTTGTCTCCTTCTTCTTCTTCTTCTTCTTCTTCTTCTTCTTCTTTTTTTCAGAAGATAATTGTTTGTCTCCCTTATGTTTGAAGTGTCACATAGATGGTAAGTGAAAGATTTAATGCTCTGACTCCTTGGATCTTTTTATACAGGTTGCTTACCATTCAACTGTAAGTATCGATTTATTAAGAACTTGTGTATTTTTTTTTTTTTTTTTAATGGGGTGAGATTTATTATTAACTATCTGATATGATACTCTTTTATTGGGTGTCAAATTTATTTCTGACACAACTTCTATATTAATAAATCTCAACAAATCACGCCTTTGGCGGGTGTGGTACATTGTTAGGAGTCTTGAACTGGGTCATACTTACAGGTTTAGGAGTTGTCCAATTTGTGCCACGATGTGGATAGCCCTAACAAACCAAGGACTACCCTATACCATGAGTTCTGCAAGTTCAAGTGGGCTGCGTCGATGATCACACACGTGTGACCCTTTTATGTTCATCAAACAAAAAAAAAATCTCAACAAATCACCATCCTAAAATTGAGGTTTACTATGAATGCTTAGAAAGACTTACTAGAAATTGGCCACATGTATTAATTTATGTCATTTTATCTTATCATAAATCATATGCTCCATAATTTTTTTTTTATTAACATGTCATTTCATTATTTTTAGTAATATTAGAGCATCTTCAATAGAAGAGCTAAAACCAAAATCTTAGGTAAAATAGAAAGTAGAGCCTTGAAAATCAAGTCCAATAGTATCTACAAAATAGGCAAATTTTTTTTCTCATCTGCAATCACTCTCTTTGTCTGATGAGTATTTTAGATAAGCAAAACAATTTATTGTCATAAAAATTGGTAAAGATGAACTAAAAGTAAGTAGGAAAAATAATATTTCAATGAGATGGAGAAAATGATGAAGAGTTTGTTGAAAAATATTTTTTAAAAAGTATGTTAGTAAAAGAAAAAAATAAATAAATGTTTACTCTCCACACAACATCAAAATATGGCTAAGTTACTAGAGATCGATGCTAAGTCTTTCTCTAATTCTTTTTTGTCAAAGAAAAATTTGGAGAAATTACACTTTAATATTCTAAACTACACACCAGATTATACTTTGTATCCTGAACTATTCGAATGCATACTTTGCACCCTAAACTATCACTTATCATGCTTTGCACCCCCGCGTCACTTTTCCTATTTAGGTGGCACATGATTTTTGCTTAGGTGGCACACGGTTTATTAAAGACCAAAATACCCTTTTCACAAACAATTAAAAACAAATGCTTATTTCTTTTCTCTTTATATATATATATATATATATATTCAAGGTCTTCCCCTTTATCTCGCTCAGCAGGTCTTCAAATTCCACTTTTAGACACGTGTCATAAACTCCTTTCATACCTTAAATCAACAAATTGTTAAGTAAGCTAGCCATTAGAACTTAGAAGAAGTGGTTGAACCTCAATAACCAACCCTTAACTAAAACTAAAACTAAATCTCACTCCTCCACAAGTGTCCCAAACTCAAGGAATCAAAAAGAGTCTCCGAGATTTAAACTCAAAAAAGATACACAATACTTGTTTACAGTTCCTACACGCATTAAAAACTAATAAACCAGCATACATGATAGGTCAAATAGAGCGAGAGAGAAATCATAATTTCCTAAAAATCTAGGATGCATGGACACATACACGGACTCAGGGTACCAGTACGAGTACAATACGGTAATACGATCAATTTTTAAAAAATTATAAGATGATACAGCAAATAGGACACCGATATGACATGGGTAAGATATGGATATGACACAGGTATGACACCCCAAATAAAGTGTTCATGTATCCTAGCTAAAAATAGTAAATGTTAGGTTCTAAAGATTTAGGAATTTATGTATTTAGAACTCTAATGTGTAATATTGGCAAACCATGATTAAAACAATATGTTTAGTCTTGTTTAGGCTTGCTCAAAGTTGATTAATTATTGTAAAGTTGGAATCGAGAGGCTGCAGATGCATTGGTGCATTTTGGCTTAGCTCGATCGATCGAAGGATAAACTCGATTGATCGAATATCAGGTTAGATGCGTTTTCTATAGAATTTCCAATTCAGCCCTAACTCATTAAACGTTTTGGGTTTTATGTTTTTGCCCTAGATATATAAGGCAAAACCCTAGCCACGTTTTTAGAGTTGCTCTTGTTGTATTATTGCTCATACTTTTCTATTTTGTGTAAATCTCTTGTGAAATCTAGAAGAGCTTTCCTTTATACAAAGCTTAGGTTTTCAAGGTAGAGATTACTTCAATATCTTGATGATCAACTCGGTTGCTGCCATTGGAGCTTAAAGAAAAATAAGCGTGGGTGCTTGTAGTTGATTGAAAAATCCAAGAAAGAAGGAGTTCATGGATTCGGAGTTTGCACGTGGTTGTGTCAGTAAGTTCTACTGGTGGGTAGCATTAGGAAGTCAAGCGGGGAGCTTATAAGTCCTTTTGTATGAACTTCGATTCTTTCATAGTAGATTCAGGTTTGCCTTGAGAATAGGTGGGTCAAATCCTCCCCAGGTTTTTACCGTGTGGTTTCCTGGTTGATCATATCATTATGTTATTTATTATTCCGCTGCTTTATATTATTGATATGATTGTTTTAACCTAGAATTGCATAATTTGACTAAGTAACAACTTGGCTAATTAACTGGGCTAATCTATCTGGTTGGTTTAAGGGGTCTAAAACCGTTCAGTAAATATGCTAAACCACTGCATTAGAGAGAGAGAGAGAGAGAGAGGCAATGAAGGGAGTAAAGATGCCGATCCATGCGGTGGCAACATGGGTACGGAGGCAACCATTGAAGGTCAAGGCATTTTTGGTGGTGGTTTTGGATATTGCGGTGCTTGTGTTCTTGCATGCACGAGAGAGGGGGGAAGACCCAAAAAAAAAAAAAAAAAAAAAATTCCTCAATTGTTTATGGAAATGGTGTTTTAGTCTTTAAACAGTGTCACCTAAGTAAAAATCATGTGCAAGACATGTGTTATTAATTTTTGTCTAATTTAACAATGAAACTAACGCCAATGTGCAAAGTGTGATAGTTTATGGTGAAAAGTGTGCATTCAAATAATATAGAGTACAAAGTGTATTCTAGTGTATAATTTAAGATGATAGAGTGTAATTTTTCTGAAAAATCTATTAAGAAAACGAAAAAAAAAAAAAAAAACAGAAAAAAACAAAAACAAAAGTACAATTTAAGTAGAAGGACGTATTAAAAAAAAAAAAAGATATCAAACGACAAACGTAGTAAACCAATTAGTGGTAATTAAATGAATGTAATAATCAAATGTAAAATGCATGCAATCATTGAAAGGTGAAACAAGAGAAAGAAAACTAAAGCCATCAGTAAAACCTAGAAGCAGAACAAAAACCCTAATAGAAAAAGTCCAAAACAAACCATTTATGAATCAAAAGCCGACAAAACAGAGAAAATAACATATGGGTAAGGATAATTAAATGCACCAAAAACAGCCAAAATAAACCAACACCCACCCCCCACCAACCCCCCCCCCCCCCCGAAAAAAAGGGACTTCTATCAACGCCCCCTCGCCACACATTTCTTATCCAAACCCTTAACCGAAACAGAGGAAATAACATTTGGGTAAGGATAATTAAATGCACCAAAAACAGAAAAAATAAACCAACCCCCACAGGCCCCCCAATATACAACACCCCTCGCCACACATTTCTTGACTTCTATCAACGCCCCCTCGCCACACATTTCTTATCCAAACCCTTAACCGAAACAGAGAAAATAACATTTGGGTAAGGATAATTGAATGCACCAAAAACAGCAAAAATAAACCAACCGCCACAAGCCCCCCAATATATACAACACCCCTCGCCACACATTTCTTATCCAAACCCTTAGCCCTCTCACCCAACAATTCTTTTGGACTTTAAAAAATAACCTCAAATGGCCTCATACAAGTATAAATATGCTACAAAACTCATTGCATAAATATTCACAATCCATTACATAACATCAAAAATTCATCTATTAGAAGAAAAAAAAAATAATCCTTTTCCAATTAATATTCACACAATCACCGACTGGAAAATTCATCTACTAATACCATAAATTAGTCCACATCTACAAATACATCAAAATTCATTAATGAAAGTCGAAATGTAATAAATGAATAATAATACAAAGTCCAAATCAAATAACATGCATAATACCATAAAATCCAAATAACAACAAACACATAAACGAAACTCAATTGCGACTTTGGACTAGATACATAATACCATAAAGTCTATAAAAAATGGCCAATAATGGTCTAAGCCAACTAGCCAAGGTAACACAAATCAATCATCATCTTCATTCTTCAATAGTTGTGATTTTCAATGAAATCTCTTCCTCCTTAAGTTATAAGGGAATATTTGACATGATATTTTATAGTTAGTGAAAATTCATATGTTTATGACCAAGCCTTAAGTGGGTTTCCACGGCCCATTTTGCCGCAATAACTAATTTCAATGCAAGGTTATGTGTGAAACTATGAATTTATTCTTATAAAAATGCAAAGCATATTACAAGTTTTATCATGTAATATTTACTTTTCTAAAAAAAATAAAAAATGTAATATTTACAAACTAATATGACAATATATATTATTGGTGGACATTAACCACCTGATAAATGAATCTTTGAAATTTATTTTAATGGTTGGTAACACATCAATTTGTGAGTTCTAGATGATAAAAGTTGTAGTACACCTAATAATACAATACACACAAAATTTATACATGATATAATTTTTTTTCACTTTCTTTTTTTTCTAAATATAAAAATTTGATAGTTATGATAATTATTAATAAGTATCATTATGCTTATAATTTTATATGAAAATAATTAAGTATTTATTATAATTAGGTTTATATATAAATAAAGAAAATATAACGTGCTATGATTTTAACGAAGGGTTTTAATATAGAATCCTATAAAAAAATATATTTAAATATGGTATAAATTTCAATTTAATAATGTGTGTGTGTATATATATATATAATTATGTGTAAAATTGTGAAGTCTCAAAAGTTTATATGACAAAATTTAATAAAGTCAACCAAAAGTCAAATGTCTTTGATTTATATGTATGTATATATAAACAAGACATATTATGAATGGTTCCCAAATTGCAAAAAAAAAAAGAAAAAAAAAAAAAAAAGTTAACTAGGCCCATTTAGTTCACCCAGACGTTAAATCACAAATTTCATTAAAATATTAAAAAATAATTACTCTAATTAGGTTTGATAGAAATTAGACATATGATTAGAATAAATGTGGCCCATCAAGAGTGTAGAATTTCACAATATGTTAGGGTTTTAGACCCCAATTGTCTCAAATTTAATCAACTTTTAGCCAAATAATTAATTAAATTGACTATGCAATAGATTTGATTCAATTAAACATCAAACAAGCACAAATCACATGAACAACAAGGTAACATTTCAATTAAACTTTGAAATTGTGGTTTCAAAGTAAAAAAACATTGGGAGGATTTAACCTAAACAATACTCAATGCAACATTTAATTAATAAAATCAAAGTTTATACAATAAATTTAACTCTAAATTTACTGCTATCTTATGTAGTACTTACTAGCATGACCACACGTATCTCTGAAACCACTGACTCTTCTAATATGAAATTGATGCATACAAACTCTCCTAATTGTGATCTGAAATCTCCTTTCAAAGATTTGGATTAGCAACACAAACTCTCTAGTTTGTGATTTTGAGATTTCCACTCAAGGATTTAGATCAGCAATTGTGGTTGATTGAATGCAACAAATTCGCTTTATAACTGGATCTGTTATTTGAACAAGGTCTCCAATTGTAGCTCCAAAAGAGTATGAAAAATCTCCAAATCTGTGTACATAACACTCTCCTCTTGAATATGTAAAAACGAGCTCTAGGGTTTGTGTTCATATATACTTAAGATCCATCAAAACCCTAAATCAAACGGTTGAGAAAAAAAAGTAAGATTTGAAATCTGGCATGATCTCGATTGACCGAGATGTGCATCTCAATTAGTCAAGATAAGTGAAACTAAAATGCATATGCTTTCTCTAATTTCTTGAGTCTTCAACTATGCTGAACTTCATTTGTTTTGTTTAACTAAATATTTCTAGACTAAACAACCAAACAAACAAAGTTCTAAAGGTTACAATTTGTTTATAGTTGCCAACTTAAACATATAGACTTCATACAATACTTTTATAACAAATATTAGGTGAGAGGTTATTATTGATTTAAAATGAACCCACCACTGAAAACACTTTTCTTCCCCCCTAAAAGTAAGTTTCTTGCTATCTAAAATTTATTATAAAAGTGTTGTAAAAGCAAAAATACAGCATTTCTCTAAAATTGTCCATAGACTTATTTAGTCAAAGATTCAGAAGAGGTAAGACATATTTTGATGTCTTTTTTGGACGAACCAACGACAGCACCAAAAAAATATAAATAGAAGCACACAAGCACACCTAACAAAGGCAAAGCAACAAGGCTAAAAACACAAGCAGCCTCCCATGCAAATTGTAATGATCTTGATAAAGCTTTCCTCATACAAACAGCATTCCTCTTACTCCAGTCTTGCCCATACCAACTTGCAAAAGATAGCTTTAAAAGCCCTTTCCTTTCAAATTCTGAAGGCCCCCAATCTATTAAATCAGGCCAATCCAACTAGGGCCTAGCTATCAATCAATTCTTCCTTCTTCTTTATTGACAGAGGAAAAAACAAGCTACTTAGGAAGCAACAACAAAGAAGAACGGCTACAGTAATCCCCAAGGAGTGTGGCACCATTGAATAGATGCCTGCAATAAAAGCTACCAGCAATGTTCCAATAGACCAGTTTGTGAGAAAAGCAGTACGTCGTGCCACTTTTTTGTGGAAAGCGACATCCTCAACCGTTGCTGAAGCCAAAAAGTGGAGGAATACTGAGGTAGTAGAAAGAGCAAAAGCTAAAGTATTAGCAATTAGAAATACACGAAAAGCACTTGTTTTCCTTAGTACTGCCAAGCCATCATGCACACTTCCGTTTTGGTTATATCCACCGGGCACCGTGAAAGCTGCCGTGAAGCTCACAGTAGCGAAGAGTGTGGCTACCAACATATTGGTCTCACTCGCTCGCTTCCAAAAATCTGATTCAGACTTTCCCTCGCCATTACCATCTCCATCGCCATGGCTGGCCAGTTTTGGTTTGCTTCTAGGGTTCAAATTCTGAATGCCCATCTTTCTGAGTGCTCCCCGCAGGCTTTGTCTAGCGCCCTTCTCCCACAATTCTTTCTGGATTTCGTCATGTAAAATTTATAAATGGATGATTTTTAAAAAAAAAAAAAAAATTGCTAAAGCTATAAGCTATCCATAAAAGACAAACACATGCACACACACTAAAATTATACACGTAAGACGTGAATGTGATACATACTAGCTTGGTCACCTTGTATACTTTCAATCAAATCAAATTAGTAGAACTTGGTCACTTTGTATTCTCCCGCAAAGTATTAGTAAGTTTTATTTTGACCAAATTTACAAATTATAGACGCCTTAAATAGAACTTGGTCACCCTCTAAATTAATACTTTACTTTCAATCAAATCAAATTAATAGAATTTGGTTACCATTGGTAATTGGATAAATTACAAATATATCACTGCACACTCTTGGTGCGATAGTCACTCTATAAATATAAGTGCTTGTGGAGTGTGGGAGGTAAGGACTAGAGTTCAAGTTTTCAGGAAAGAGTTTTACACACATATACACTTAGATTAGGTTAGAGTAGAATTTCTATTTTGTATTAAAAAAAATTATAAATATACAAAACTAAATCGTTTTGGGGTCACTAATAGCGCAATTATGACAACAACTAATGAGACAATTGAATTGAAAGAAAGTGAAGTTACAAAATTGAATTAAATTTCAGACAAACTAACATGAATGGTGCAATTTATAATTTAATGTTTTATCTTTCTAGAAAAATTTAGACACTCTTGTGTGATTCGAATAAGTGCTGCTTTCAAAGTTTTAGGATGAATAAGTACCTTTTTCTTTTTAGACAATTTTCTAATATGACTCATGTACAAGGCTCGATCAAGATGAAAGCTGCCCTTGCTCTGTATGTATGTAGTAAGTTAAGTATTAACCATTTTATAAAAAGATAATAAAAAAGTCCTTTTTAAATTTAAGATTTTCTCCACCAAACCAACCCTCTTTTTGTACATCTCTACACCCCCGAAAACAGAGATGCAAATTTGGGAAAGTTTCTATATTCAAAATTCCTATAAATTGTGCTGCAGCACACTAGCATTGCATTCAGCAGAGAAGGACAGAAGGGGCATTCCTTTTTCCAGGAGTTTAACTTCTCTCTTAACAAAACATTGTCCAATGGAGTATAGCCCTCCTTGTTTATAGCATTTAAGACAGCACCTCTAACTTCTGCCAATTGTGATGCAGTCAAGATATCCCCATTGATAGCCGCTATGCATAGGTGTGTTTCCATCTTCGTCCTTTTCGTTGATGAGACCTTCAAACTCTGGTCTCTTCCTAAAAAATCCAATTGCTGTCCACCCTCCACTTTCTACAGCAGCATGAAGAGCATTCCGACCCTTGTTGTCCAACAATTCGCACATATCTGGACATGCTTTCAAGAGTTCAAACATTACCATAAACCCCCTAAGACTCGTTTCCTTGACCGCAATGTGGAGCAGATAATCCTTCTTTGTTTCTTACATATGCAGCGGAGTTGCCATTTTTTAAAAGCAGCTTGACAAATTCATTATTACCCAAATGCGCGGCAATGTGTAGAGGAGTCCATCCTGAGTAATTACCTTGTTCAATTGTAGATGGCCATTTTCTCATCACTTCGTTCACTAAATCTAAGAAGACATGGGCCGGAAAACAGTATTTCTCAGTATTGTTACACAAGGGAAGAGAGTTTGAACCTACGTTCTCTCGATGCAACTCAATCACAAAACTGTAATGGCAGAACTAAGATTATGGTTGAGGGACAAGATAATTAGACAAAGTTCACAAAAAAAATTTGATTTTTAAATGTTAATTAATATAAATATAAGTAATGTCATCTAAACTATAACTAAAATACAACATTTTTATAATATACTCACCAAAAAAAAAAAAAAACCTTAAAAGAAGAAATCCAAATATAAGAACTTTGAATAGACAATATGATTATTAGAGAATAAATTTAGAAGATAAATATATTAAAAAAAAATTCATAAAATTTTATGTGTTTTTATTTCTTTAAAAATTATAAAAATTATAAAATACTCTCTCTCTCTCTCTCTCTCTCTCTCTCATGGGTTACAGGTTTTCTCGTGGATTCAAGGAATTCTTTATAGATTTAAGGGTTTTATTAAGCCAGAATGGGATCTAGCTCTTGTTGGGTGCACATGCACCATAGTCCAGCCCACTTAGACTTCTATTGCAAGTGGAAATAGGTGAAGTGGTCTACATGAATAAAACTTCTATTCCTAATGTAATTAGGAGAGTGGCAGGCGGTGGCAGGAGCTTTTATATAAAGCTTGGGGCGTGTGTTTCATACAAACAGAGATATAGTGAAAAGAAGAAAAGAAAAAAAAGCACCGCACAGTGAAAAAGAAAAAGAATAGAGAAAAAGGATTACTACCGAAAGATAATTTGTGTGTGTGAGAGCAATGAAAAATAAGAGAGAATTTTTTCTTTAGCCGTGAGGCATTCAAAAGAATTATTGTAATTAATTTGATAAGAGTGAAATTATTCGAAGTTTGTCCCGTGATTTTTCATTTCAAAGAGAAAGAATTTTTCATGTAAATTTTGCATTCCTGTGTGTGATTGTTATTTTGGATTGCTAATATTTGTGATAATATTATTTGGGACTCAACAGCTCTTATTGCATTAACATTATACATCAAGATGATTCGATTCTAGTACAACTTTACATGTGTGATTTTAAAATATAATTCTAGAATTTTGAAGAATCAAACTAATGAATAAGAGGTTCATGGTAATGAATTGTGAAAAATGAGAAAGAAGTTAGTTTTAACTAATGTTCTTGAGGTACCAAGATATTGAATTAATTTTCTCAAAAGACAAAAATTTCGTTGTGCCTCTAAGCCATTAAAGTCCTTTTGTTTGTTTCTTCATTAATTTAACTTGTTTCTAATTCATTGTTAACTCTTTAATTTCCTAACAATCTTAGACATTATTTTCATAGAAATGGAAGGAGCAAGCGATTTTACATTTTTGAAAATATTGAACCATGATTTGATAGAAGGAGAGGCACTCCAAGAACGGCTCTAAAAGGAAACTATATATGGTTTTCTTAACTGATGAATTTTTTTTTTCTTTTTTCTTATTCCTTTCTTTTTTCTTTTTTCTTTTTCTTTTTCTTTCTTGAGTCCTAGTTGATGAACCAAGTAAAAGGAAACAACTGTTTCTAATGCATTAGATTATGAAATTTGTGAAGATTCGATGAAGGGAATCTGGTAGACGATGTTTCTATGTTAAAATTACAGCATATGTTGCAAATCTATGTACTCTGCATGAGAAAATATAACATAGAATCATTGTAAAGTGGTGATGAATATTCTTAAAAGAATAATCTAAGTAGTCCTAAAAGCTGTGTCAATTTCTTGAGAGATGAGCCATTAAATTCATATATGTGAATTTTAAAAAATCATAAGGAAAATGAATAATAGCAGTGCAAGTGAGGCAAATGTTATTGATGGATTAAGTCATATAAAATAGTGTGTATATCATCAGTGAATATTGTTATTTTATGTGCTATTTGATATAAGTGCAACATTGCATGTTTGCAATGAAAAAATACATTTCAATGATTATTTGATAGATGAACAAGAGGTTCATGACAATGAAATGTGAATAGAAAAAAGAAGTTAGTTTCAACTAACATTCTTTGTATACCAAGAAATTGAAATCATATTGTGAAAGAATTGGATTATTTGAGAAGGATTATAAAAATTTTGTTTTTTTTTTTTTTTCCATTCAATACTTTTAAACTGTGACTATAAAATTTTTATGTGTATTTATGACATAAAATTATCATTGTTACATGTTTAGCTAGCGTGATAATGCAAATGATAAGGTTTGATGTTTGAACATTTTAATATTAAATAATTAAAATGAATAAATGTTACAACATAAATATAAAGATGTGGAAGTGAATATGGAAGATGAAGAGTTAGTGAAAATGTTTAATCCCACATTGAAAATGAGAAAGACTATTTTGTTCTTTTTAATTGTGGTGTTTAATAGGCTGACATGAATTGTCTCAGATATTGAGTTAGATATGTGCGCAAGGGGGAGGTGAAGGGTGGAGGTATCAAAAATGGAAATGAATCAACCTCTGGGATCCTCCTACTTGACAGTCCATTCAAAATGATTACCATATCCGTTGGTGAGTAAATGGTTCAAATTAATACTCTATTTTTATTATGGAAAATGAAGAGCCACTAACCCACTTAACGGACTATCCGTTTGGGCATTTTTATTATTCAAAAACTCCTTATCTCACCATTAATTGTGTAACTCCAGCCTATCAGATTCATATCTAGCAATTAATCTTGTAAAACCCACTACATCAGAATAATGGACCTAATTAATCAAATTAATTTGGGTAGTAATTTCGTGAGGCCCATTGAGCCTATAAATAGAATCTTTCAGACCTAATCCATGTTACTGCAAAAAATACACTAAAAAAAATATAGAGAGGTTCTTGGCAAGGAAGGGTGTTCTTTTTGGTTGAGCTTTGGGCTTGAATACTTTATGCAGAGGTTATTACAGCCATACGACACTTGTTGGGCTCTTGTATCCTTGCGAAAGACAAGTCAGAGAAGGTCTGCACCAGTTATGAAGTTTAGCAAACTAAGGGCTTAAACCTCCTTAAAGAGAGCAATTGCCGCGCCTCAATCCAAATAGTATTGTGTAATTTTTTTTCTTTAAATTAATAATATTCAAAAGTACTATTTAGTTTCTCTTTGTGTTATTTCCATTATTATTGTGTTTTCACCAACAATTTTAAGGAGGTTCAACACATGGAGCCTACACAAGAGAAACCAAATGAGTCTGTTAGAGATCTCAACAAGCCTTTTTGCTTTAAGGGAGCCCACTTCAAGAGGTGGAAAGAAAAGGTCCTCTTCTACTTGAGTCTTCTCAAAGTCGCCTACATTCTCACTGACAAGAATCCATTAAA
Organism: Quercus variabilis; assembly: GCA_030445155.1. NCBI lineage: Eukaryota > Viridiplantae > Streptophyta > Magnoliopsida > Fagales > Fagaceae > Quercus > Quercus variabilis. The sequence goes on along the minus strand of CP129448.1, from coordinate 92,699,142 downwards.
AGTTTCTACCGATGAGATGAGTGAGGAAGAATATAGTCTCCATCAAGAAAAAATAGATAAGTATAAAAAAAAATGAATATAATTGTCGCTCTTATCTTTTGAATTGTCTTGCTGATCATTTCTATGATTATTATGATACAACTTATAATTTTGCCAAGAAAATTTGGAAAGCTTTACAAAGCAAGTATGATACCGAGGAGGCTGGTGCAAAGAAGTATGCTGCTAGTAGATTTTTCCATTACCAAATGGTGGATGGAAAATTAGTGGTGGATCAAGCATAAGACTTCCAAATGATTGTGGCAGAATTGAGATCCGAAGGCATAAAGATTGGAGACAATTTGGTGGTAGCTGGCATAATTGATAAACTACCACAATCTTGGACGGAGTTCCAAAAGACTTTGCGGCACAAACAAAAGGAGACATCCTTGGAGACTTTGATCACACGCATCCGTGTGGAGGAGGAGGCTAGAGGACAAAATGCACTCATGACACAAGAGAGCAATGGTAATTCCACCACAAAGGTAAACCTTATTTCAGCAAATAATAATATGCCCAAAAATCATTTTCCTAGAAATGGTCAATTGGACCCTAAAAAGAGAGCCTTTAAAAATAATAATAGACCTCAAGGAAGGGGAAACCCGAATAAAAATTACAATAAGAACCAATGACCACCTTCACAAGATCAATTTAATAGATCCTGTTTTGTCTGTGGCAAGAGTGGGCATATTGCTCGATTTTGCAAATTTCGGAAATGTGAATCTGTCCCGCAGGCAAACAGAACTGAAGAGTCTTTAGTGGCTATGATTACAAACATCAATATGGTGCAATATGTTAAAGGGTGGTGGGCAGATTCTGGTGCTAATAAGCATGTCTGCTATGACAAAAATTGGTTCAAGTTGTACATTCCTTTTGAAGAAGAAAAAATTGTTATGCTTGGGGACTCTAGCAAAACCAAGGTTCTTGGGAGTGATGAGATTGAATTGAAATTCATTTCTAGACGTGTGCTAACATTGAAAGATGTGCTTTACACCCCATCCATTAGGAAGAATTTGATGTCAAGTTTTTTGCTTAACAAGGCTGGCTTCAAGCAAACTATGAAATCTGATAATTATGTAATCACTAAAAAGGGATTGTTTGTGGGCAAGGGTTATGCTTGTGATGGAATGTTTAAATTGAATGTTAAGAATAATAAAGCATCTACCAATTTAGTTTATATGCTTTCTTCTATTAATTTTTGGCATGCTCATTTATGTCGTACAAATAGTAGATATATGGGAATCATAAGTAGTTTAGGATTAATTCCAAGACTGTCAAAAGATTTTGAAAAATGTGAAAATTGTAGTCAAGCTAAGATAACAAAAAAGGCCTCATAAAAATGTTGTAAGAAATACCGAATTGCTTGATTTAATTCACTCCAATTTATGTGAATTTAAGGGGATTTTAACTCGTGGTGGAAACAGATATATTATCACTTTTATTGATGATTTCTCAAAATATACAACTATTTATTTGTTGAAAAATAAAAGTGATGCTTTTAAAAAGATTCAAGATTGTTTAAAAGAAGTTGAAAATCAATTTAGTAGAAAAATAAAAAGAATAAAAAGTAATAGAGGTCATGAGTATGAATCAAGTGCATTCAACTCATTTGTTCAGTCTTTGGGAATTATCCACAAAACTACTGCACCATATTCACCTGCTTCTAATGGTGTGGCTGAAAGAAAAAATAGAACTCTAATTGAGTTAACAAATGTCATGTTAATTGAATCTGGTGCATCTTTACATTTTTGAGGTGAAGCTATTTTAACTGCATGTCATGTTTTGAATAGGGTGCCACATAAAAAGTAACTTACCACACCTTTTGAGATGTGGGAAGGACATAAGCTAAATTTGGTATATTTGAGAGTATGGGTTGTCTTGCTTATGTAAGACTTACTGGCCCTAAAATACCTAAATTTGGTATAAGAGCTACTACCTGTACTTTTCTTGGTTACGCGATTAATAGTGCAGCCTATAGATTTTTTGATCTTGAAAATAAAATAATTTTTGAATCTGGTGATGCAATTTTTCATGAAGAAAAATTTCCTTTTAAATTGAAAAATAGTGGGGGTGAAGAAAATATTTTGTCACAACCTAGTTCTTCTACTTCACATTTACAAAATCAAGAAAATTTTGAAATGAAACCTAGAAGGAGTAAAAGAGCTAGAGTTGAAAAGGATTTTGGTCTTAATTATTATGTTTTTAACATTGAGGAAAATCCCCAAAATTTAAAAGAGGCACTAACATCACCTGATGCTATATTTTGGAAAGAGACTGTAAATGATGAGATGGAATCTCTAATTTCTAATAGAACTTGGAAATTAGTAGATCTTCCACCGGGTTATAAGACCATAGGTTGTAAATGGGTCCTTAGAAAAAAGTTGAAACCGGATGGATTAATAGATAAGTTTAAAGCTAAATTTGTTGCAAAAGGCTTTAAACAAAAACCTGATCTTGATTTCTTTGATACATTTTCTCCGGTAACAAGAATTACATCTATTAGATTGTTAATTGCTATTGTTGCAATTTTTTTTTTTTTTTTTGAAAATTCATCAAATTGATGTAAAAACTGCTTTTCTAAATGGAGACCTAGAGAAAGAAATTTATATGGATCAACCCGAAGGCTTTTTAGAGCTTGGACAAGAAAACAAGGTATGTAAGCTGTTAGGGACATATTTTTATGTAATTGGTATATTCTTTAACAAAATGTACTTTACTTGTATTTGGGTAAATCTAAGTAGGTTCAAGATGATCATTACAAGTGGTTAAATTGAAGACATGAAGATTACTCAAGAACTGTTCAAGAAAAGTGCAATCTGCATGTTTCGATAACTTCTCGATAGAAGCTCAATCTATCGAGATTCATTAAAACTCGACAGATGTCTCGATCGATCAAGCTTACGAGTTTTCAGACTATAGCAAGAAATGTTTTTATTCTAAAATGCTATTTGTTTATAGGTTTATATAATCCTTATTGGACTAGCAAAGCCCAAGGTTTGTGTAAACCTATTTGGAATAGGAAAGCCCATTAAGCTCCTATTTAAAGGAGGTGGGAAAAGAAAAACCTAACCCTAGAGAGCTTCATAAGGTTTTCTTTTTCAAACCCTAGCCTCCTCTTACAGAAAAAAGAGTTCTTTCTGCGTTTCTTGTATGCCTTTGGGTTCTGTAACCAAGCAAAGTCTCTTGCACCAACATTGAAGATCTTATTGGTGTTTCTATGTGAAGTTGCTGCAAATCAACTACAACAATCAAAGGGTTGTTATGGAGTTAGTCACGTACTTCGATTCGTGCAAAGGAGTAAGCTGCGTACTGGGATCCGCGTAATTGGTTAGTCACGTATTTGGAAGCCATGCATCAAAAGAAGCAATTGTCACTACAAAACAAGTACAATTGGGTATTAGGGTAAGGGTTCAACTATAGGTTGGTATAAGATACTATGATTCATTTTCTTGTAACCGTTTGTTGTGATTATAGTGGAATTTCGGGAGTGGTGACCATAAAATCACCCGGTGGGGTTTTTGCCGTGTAGGTTTTCCCCATTTGTAAACAAATCACTGTATCAAATTTATTTTCCATTGCACTTAGTTTAATTGGTGATTTGTTTGTATTACCACGTGCTTTGCGTGTTAATTTGATTAATTAATAACTTGGCTAATTAATTAATTAATTTAATCACAGGGAGTCAATACGTTTTGGCCTATCATAAGTTAACTAAATCCCTATATGGCTTAAAACAAGCACCTAAACAGTGGCACAAAAAGTTTGATTCCTACATGATTGAGAATGGTTATAAATCAAATGAATGTGATAAATGTATTTATTCTAAATCATGGAATAATTTACATGTTATTATTAGCCTCTATGTGGATGATATGTTGATTTTTGGCTCAAATATGCATGTTGTAAATGAGACGACAAATATGCTTAAAAGCCATTTTGCTATGAAAGATCTTGGTGAGGCTAATTTTATTTTGGGCATGAAAATTACAAAAACATGTGATGGGATATTTCTTGACCAATCATATTATGTTGAGAAAATATTGAGAAAATATAATTTTCATGATCTCAAAAGTGTAGCTACTTCTTTTGATTCTAGTGTTCATTTATTTCCTGTGAATAATAATGATGAGATTTTTAATCAAAATGATTATACTAGTATCATTGGTAGTTTGTGTTACGCTACTGATTGTACTAGACCTAACATTACATATGCAGTAGGAGTGCTTAGTAGATTTACTAGCAAGCCTAGTAGAGATCATTGGCTAGCTATTGAGCGAGTCATGAGATATTTAATTAGTACCAAAAGCTATGGCTTATTTTATAAAAAATACCCTATTGTGATTGAAACTTTTAGTGATGCTGATTGGAATACTTTGTCAAGTGATTCTCTCTTTACCACTGGTTATATTTTTACCTTAGGTAGTGGTGCTATTTGTTAGAAATCTAAAAAGAAAACAATAATTGCTAAATCAACAATGAAAGCTGAATTAATAACATTAGCTTCAGCTAGTGAAGAGGCAAATTGGCTTAGAGATTTGTTATATAAAATTCCACTTTGGGAAAAACCAATTCCACCTATATTAATTCACTGTAATAGCACTGCCGCAATTGGTAGAGATAAAAACCGTTATTACAATCGTAAATCTAGACCTTTAAAAAGAAAGTACAGTACAGTGTGATCTTATTTGAGTAGTGGCATCATAACTGTGGATTATATTAAATATAATAATAATCTTGCAAATCCATTTACCAAGGCCTTGGCAAAAGATAGAGTCTGGAATATATTGAGGGGGATGGGACTAAAGTCTATAGAATTGTGAGCCATGTATGAGGATACCCAACCCAAGGAACAGAGATCCTGAAAATTGGGTTCAATGGGAAAAATGAATCATACGATGGTCGTAAGAAATGCACAATTTATTTTTTTAATTATTTATTTTGTAAATAATTTTTTAATTGTTCATCCCTATGATGTAAATGCATTATCCTGTAATGTGGAGAGGTTGAGTAAAAAACTCTTAATGAACTTTGTAGCTTATATGAGTGAGGTGTCAGAATTAAGGAGCACCCTTGACAAAATTTCACTTATGTGAGTGTGGGGTGGGGCCGCTCCCTATGAGATTTGAACTTAATCTCAAATACACTCATAAAACTGAGATCAGCACACGGCCGTAAAGTGCTAGCTCTAAAAGCTCATGTCAACACCTGGGTTGTTATGTGTAAGCAGTGAAAGCTTAATTTTCCTAAAGCAGTCATAGTTTAAGTCGAAGACCACTACAACTCTAGAGTTGAGATCACTGTTTTACTAAGTGAAGGTTCAATGCAGAGCACACCTTCATGATGCATAGTGACCCGTCTTTGCCTGGTAATCTCTCTTTAATTAAAAAATTTAATATTAAAATGACTGGGGGATTGTTGGAGCATTTTAATTTTAAATAATTAATATGAATAAATGTTATAACATAAATGTAAAGATGTGGGAGTAAATATGGAAGATGAGGAGTTAGTGAAAATGTTTAATCTCACATTGAAAAGGAAACAGACTAATTTGTTCTTTTTAATTATGGTGTTTAATGGGCTAACATGAATTGTCTCAAATATTGAGTTAGATACGTGTGCAAGAGGGAGATGAAGGGTGGAGGTATCAAAAATGGAAATGAATTACCCTCTTGGATCCTCCTACTTGATAGCCTATTTGGAATAATTACCATATTCATTGGTGAGTAAATGACTCGAATTAATACTCCATTTTTATTATGGAAAATGAAGAGCCATTAACCCCCTTAACGGACTATCTGTTCGGGCATTTTCATTCTTTAGAAACTCCTTATCTCACCATTAATTGTGTAACTCCAGCCCATCAGATTCATATCTAGCAATTTGTAACACCCACTACATTAGAATAATGGACCTAATTAATCAAATTAATTTGGGTAATAATTTCGTGAAGGCCACTGAGCCTATAAATAGACTCTTTCAGATCCAATCAATGTTACTGCAAAAAATATACTAAAAAAATATATAGAGAGGTTCTTGGCAAGGAAGGGTGTTCTTTCTGGGGGAGTTTTGGGCTTGAATACTTTGTGCAGAGGTTGGTCCAACCATATGACACTTGTTGGGCTGTTGTATCCTGGGGAGACAAGTCAGAGAAGGTCTGCATCGATTACGAAGTTTAGCCAACCAAAGGCTTGAACCTCCTTAAAAAGAGTGAGTGTCGCACCTCAGTCCAAATAGTGTTGTGTAATTTTTCTCTTTAAATTAATAATATTCAGAAGTATTATTAAGTTTCTCTTTGTGTTATTTCCATTATTATTGTGTTTTCACCAACATTTGATTTATAAGCACGGTTCAATGCATTGTGTAAGATATATATTTAAACCTAGATGACTAAGAAGTTATTTTGTATATCGCATAGAAATTCTAATTTGTTAGATTTATATATATATATATATATATATGAGTTGGATTCAAGTTATACATGATATAATTATAAGTAATGTTACACCATCCAATAGTTTGTTATTAAATTTATATTTTGAAAGTCCAACTGTTAAATTACATGTTCTATATGTTTATAACATGCATGCCAATTATTATGCCAATCGGATGTAATTTACCGTTCAATCCATAAACTCATCTTTCATGCATTATTTTTAATTAATCATTAGTGAAAGTGATAAAATCCATATTAGTTAAATATTCACTTACAACTTGTTCATAAAAAATAAAATAAAAAAATAAAAAAATAATATCACTTATGACTTCTGAGCATTGAGGAAGAAAAAGTGCATTATATATATATATATATATACCGAAAGTGCATTTCTTAATCCACCATAAAAAAAGTTTATGGTTGGCAACGGGTAAGGAAAAGGAATATGGTTAGTTTCCTGCACTATAAGAGTGAAGCCACCATAATTTAAATGTATAGTGTTAGTGTAGACATATAAGTCTAAGAAAATAATACGTAAAAACAGAAAGGTTATGCTAATAACATTTTTTATATTGACGTTTCTTTTTAAATTTTATAGATTAGATTGACTCGTATTGAGATATCTTTTAAAAAAAAAAAAATTCCTTACTAATTAATTTTTTTTAATTTCAAAATTTATAAAAAAAGAAAAAAGAAAAGAATATGAATTTGGTAAAAATGAGGTGTAAAACAGAAGGAAATTAAGTTTGACTGATGATTTTCTTTTATTTTTTTAAAAACTTGGTTCTTGCAAATTATACTGCATATTTTAGGTAGGTTGTATTAAACATTAGAGATAGTCGAATTGGCTGATGAATATGATAGTTTAGGGGTTGCCAAGTTAGGAATGTGGAGGGACAAGGGAAAAATTATCTTAAGAAATGGGTTTTGATATCATTTGGATTTAATTGGGGTATAGAAATGGGCCTACGATTGTAAATGTGTAAATAAATAAATAAATAAGCTTGCCAAGTCATAAAAAAATACCACCTTATATTTTCATCAAACACAAACAAAAGAGCAACGAGAGTAGATATGGGATGAGAGCCAATAACTCTTCTTTTCGAAACTTTAGAGATTAAAAACACTCATATATTAAAACTTCAATAACTAAAAATACTTAACAAAGTCTCTACAAAAACCCTTAATAGATAAAGTTTAAAAGACACTTAAACCACAAACATACTCATAGAGTTCCTTTTTAGAGTATCCCTCAAACATACTCATAGAGTTATTATCACAAACACTTAAACCACAATTCAGCATGACCCTTTTTACAGCTGCATCCATAGCCAAGGGGTCTAGGATCGCACTCAAATAATCAAACCACAAAGAGTGCACCTGCTCTGATACCAATTGAAAGTTCAATATGGGTATGAAACACCCTTCAACGTTTAGACCCCTAATTACAAAATTACCAATTCAAGCTATATATCAAATAACATATGTGCGGAAAATGATAATGAGCTTATACCAGAATTGATAAACAATCTAAACCATAAATAATCACACATACAGCAGTAATTGAATGGTAAAGATAAAGGGAAGAGAGATGCAAACACAAGGACAACACTCGATGTGTTATCGAAGAGGAAACCGAAGCCCTCGACATAAAACCTCTCCGCCACCCTCCAAGCAGTCAATAATCCACTAGAAAATGTAGTTGGGATACATGAACAACAATAGACCCTCCAAGCCTAATCTACCCAGGTACCTAAGCCCTCCAAGCTTTTTGCTCCAATGAGGTTGCGCCGAACCTTTTTCTTTTCTAGCTTACCGGATTCCGCTATAGCTCATAACATCAACCAACCACCATTGGTTTCTGCCCAAACTGCTTCCCTTAGCACCAAATGAACCTTCTCACAGACGTGGGTGTGGTGAGATAAGGATTTGGTAGATGACCTCTCAAGGGTATGACAATGGAGAGGAAGAGAGTAGAGGAATTTATAGAGACTCTAAGGTAAAGATTGGAGATAAGGCAATCTTGTTTTTCTCCAGGGTTTCTCTCACAAAAATTCTCTCTGGAAGGTCTCTCAATTTAGTGGGTATAAGGGTCTATATATAGTGGTGTAAGAAAGGAATACGAAGAGACAGTTTTTGCCAAACAGGGTAAATTGGCGGCTTGAACTTGTGGCTTGTCCAAGTCGTGAGTTCAAGTCACGGCGTAACGGCCTGGCCAGCCTGGGACTTTTGTCCTATAGTACGACAGCTGGCGCGACCCTTCAGCTTCCCTGCATGCATCTCACGTGCCTGAAGTTGGCAACTTGCAGTCGTGAGCCACTCGCGAATCCTAGCTGCGAAACTCTATCTTCTTGCACATACTTGAGCTTTTCTTCACATCTCCTCACACACTACCCTTACAATAATCCCACCTAAATACAGGATTACTAAGTTCTTAAATTACAAGCAAATTGGCATGGAATAAAGCCAACAAGATGGTTGATAAATTTCAACCTTACAATCTCCCCCTTTGGCTATTCTGTGACAAAACCCTATAACAAACTCTAGACTTAACGCGTGAGTTAGGAATAGTTGAAAAACTCACTCACACCTAACTCTAGAATCTGCGAAACTTTAGAACCATAAGAACAAGTAACTCCTGAAACATAACAACACAATAAGTTCATTGTATACAGAAAACTTGTAATTCAAATGGAGCAAGCATAAAACGATCAAGCACAATGGAATAAAGCAATAAACCATGGCAAGACCAAAACAGGTAATCACTATAACCAAGTGATCCCAATGCTCATTCATACTTGAAATGAACATCCGCACATTCAAGATGACGAACACAAGGCAAATCACTTGAATGGCCAACATTCAACCAATGCACAATACAAGAAGTATGTACATCTAGGAAAAATCCTACAAGGGCACAAGAGTGACAGTACTTAGAAGAAAATGCAAGACATTTAGTTGGAAGTACTGATTTAACCAAGCACAAAGGTTGCATAAAGTATGGCACAAACCACAAAGGCCTACAAACGTGCATAGAAACAAAACAAACCCTTAAAACTTACATAAGCAACATGGGTACAAACCAACAACATAAATAAATGTAAGCTGAGTAATCTAAGATGGATACAGAAATATGATAAAAAATAAAGATAGACAAAAGCAGTAAACAAAAGTCTGTTAGCTGAAATCTCCCCCTGCTAATAGCATCTCCCCCTTTTTGTCATGGAATAGCTAGTCGTCATTATCTTCTAGCTTTCTTTGAATTTCATCCAATTGAGTTTGAATCGAAGTGAACTTCATATCCTATCAAATGTTAAGATGATGCAAGATGGAAGTAAGATTGGACATCTTTGAACTCAGTTCATGAACAGAAGCTACAATAGAATCTAGCTTCTCGTCAGCGAGGAGTGAACTAGAGCGCGAGCCACTGTGGGACGCGAAAGCTTCTATTTTGATTCCCTTCTTGCTATGACCAATGCTAGCATTGAATGTGCGCATGTTAATTGGACATGGTTTTGCATAGGGAAATTCGTTCTCAGATGGATAAAGCCTTTTACGCTTCAGAATCCGTGAGATGAGACAGCAAAATGGGATGCATATCCTTGATTCTGTTCGTAGAACAGTTTTGTGAAGGATATGAAAGATATGAGCACAAATGTTAATCTCGACATCAGAAATCAGATCATAAAGAATTAGTGCACGCCCGAGATTCATATACCCTGTGCTGGATAGGGGATACAGGTTGTGAAATATGACGATCGTGAGCACCCTCAATTTTGGAGGAAGAGATGAAACACTAACTGAGTTTCCATTTGAGGAAAATACCAAATTGTCCCCAAGAGCTGCTTTAAGTAATTCTTCATTCAGATGTAGATCATCATAGACCGGTGAGACCCCAAGTATTGGCCTATTGATGTGCAGAATCTCTGCTAGGTATGCGGGAGAGACCGAGAAACTTTTTCCTCTAACCCAGCACTTAAGTTCATCTCCTTCAACAATTGCATTGGCATAAAACTCTTTTACCAGATCTTCATATGCATCATCAAGGTCAATGAGGAGATAATTCCAATCCTTGCGTGCAAACCATTGAGGAATGTTGGTGTCAAACAGAGAATGTTGGTCAAAGACTCTTACAATCAGAGGTGTAGCCTTTTTGAAGTAATTTTCATGAGTCTGAAAGGCAACATACAATCGAAACCTGTTGCGATCGAACACACCAGATGGGGAACGAGCCCGCTTTGGTCTAGGAGAGAAATCATCAATTTCAATGACATGTTCCTTCCCTTTGTTGCTACCTCCTTTCACAGCTGATCTCTTGAATGGAGACATTTTCACTCTGCACTATGATATAACACACACAAGAAACACCAAACAAGACAGCAAACAGTATTAGTAATGTGTTAGTGCCATACCATGGATAATGAAGGAAACCCTAAATACTTGAAATTTAGGTTCAAAACATGACAATGAGTGTGTGAAAACAACCAACACCACAGAAAGTACACAAGATAGAGATGAACAGTGTATGGACCAACACAAGCATACAATATAACCCGAAAATCAGAAACCCATGTTCGAACATGACAAATCACAATCCATAACAACACTTTCTTAAATCGGAAAAAAAAATGCCCAAATCAGTAAGTATGAAGGGTAACGAAGAAAACCCATACCTTATTGTTGAAGATTTGAGAGAAGATGATGCAAAAATGGAAGATTTTCAAGGATAAACTCGGAGTGTTCATGAGAGTAAAATGAGGAAGACAATGAACAGTCACAAAAGTACGAGGGAAAACTGAGAAACAATTTTAAAACTATCTTTAAAACGCAAAACACGCGTTTTTCACGGCTGGATCAAGTCGCCAGAGTAAGCCGCGAAACACTGTGAAGGTAAGAACTTGAAAATTCTCTAAGTGTTTTTCATGACTGGAAGGTCTAAACGGGAGATAGTCACGGTATGAGCCACAAAATTCCCTGAGTACCCCTTGTGACTGGATTGTCCACTCGCGAAATAGTCGCCACACTGACCCGCGAAAACTAGAAAACACAAATTTTGGAAAAATTTTCTAAGTCTTTTTTGTGATTAAAGCATGTACTTCGCCAGTGAGCCGTGAAAAATCTCTGAGTAATCTTGCGACTGGGATATGCGACTGGGCCAACCCGCGACTTAGTCGCCAAAACAGGGCAACACTGTTTTTGAAATTTTTGACATTTTTACAAAAACAAAGTACTTTCCAAAAACAAATTAAAACACTCAAAAATCTTTTTGTGTTTGACCAACAAAGATTGAGCCTGTGAAAACACATTTAATCAAGTACAATCACACAAATGAATATGAAATTCATTGAACATAGACTTGTGTGTTATGTGTGGATATCAAAAATGAGATAGTCATTAGTCCAATGTGAAGCTTCAATGATCAATTCAATCAAGGCATACACAACTAGCACTAGATAATGTGACCTATCTCAGTAATAGAAACATACATATATGACCTCCCACAAGAACTTGATAACAATTCTTTGAAACTTTTCATTTGGCTCCATATTCAATATATTATTTGCTATTTTTTGAATAAAGAAAATCTCATTGTGAGATAGATGCCTGAAATTTTTGATATTTCAATTGATGAGTTAGCCTTTGGCTTTTTGGGCATCATTCATACATTTTATTTTGGTCGCTTTCCCTTTTTCCTAGTCAAATACTAGTGTGTGCGACAAGCTTTTGCAGCTCTATATTTCTTTTCATTTGGAGATTTACATTTAGAGAGCTCTTTTAAGCATAAAAATAAAAAGTGGGAAGATATATAGGCATGAGTCTATGCATGTCTCAAGATCAACAAAACCATTCACTAATCATTCATGACAAGGTTGAAGATCTATTTACAATAGTCACATAGATTTCAGAATTTCTTCCACAATGATATGAGTGCATGAAAGACAAGCTATGCTCGTTAAATGCACAAAGCCATTAGTACAAAGGTACAAGGCAAAACATGCTTTGAGACAAAAACTCAACAAAGTGATCAAACTTTTTGGATTTTCTACTTTTTGTGTGTTTTTGGATTTTTGACTCAAAACAAATTTGACAAAAAAAAAAATATCCACAAAAAAATGAAGACAAACAAAAGACATACAAAGCAACTAAACACACAATTAGATATCATGGGAGATTGAGTTTAAGGAATGATACCGACACTAATTGTCTTACGCAAGGATTCAAACCTTGGGCCATCAAGAGGTTTGGTGAATATGTCTGCCTTTTGATTGTCATTATTGATGAATTCTAGACATACTGTCTTGTCTTTTACCAAGTCCCGAAAGAAATGATAGCGGATCTCGATATGCTTTGATTTAGAGTGCTGAACTGGATTCTTTGACAAGTTTATCGCACTAGTATTATCACAGAACACACACATGGTGTCTTAAGAAATGCCATAGTCATGCAGTAGCTTTCGCATAACAATAGTGCACAACAACTTCCTGCTGCAATGTATTCAGCTTCAGCCATTGACAGAGATACTGAATTTTGCTTTTTGCTCATCCATGAAACCAAGTTATTTCCAAGATAGAAACACCCACCAGAAGTACTTTTTCTATCATTAATGCACCTTGCCCAGTCAGCATCTGAATATCCCGCCAAACACTTATTCGAATCTTTTGTATACCAAATCCTATAGTCAGATGTGCCATTTACATAGCGAATGATTCACTTAACTGCTGTTAAGGGGGATTCTTTAGGAGCAGCTTGAAACCTTGCATAAACTCTGACACTAAATGCAATATCTGGCCTACTTGCTGTGAGATAGAGAAGACTGCTAATCATACTCCGATAAAGGGTTGGATCAACGTCAACACCGGCTGCATCTATGCTCAACTTTGCCGAGGAACTCATGAGAGTAGAGGTATGTTTCTTGGAGTCTAGACCAAATCTTTTGACAAGATTTTTGGCATACTTCTCTTGAGAAATAAATATTCCATCTCTCTGTTGTTTCACTTGAAGCCCAAGGAAGTAGTTCAATTCTCCCACCATGCTCATTTCAAATTCCCTTTTCATTTCTTCCGAGAACTCGTGAGCTAGTTGATCAATTGTGGATCCAAATACAATATCATCCACGAACACTTGAGCGACAAGAAGGGATTTTTCATCTCTCTTAACAAACAATGTGCGATCTGCTTGACCTCTCTTGAACCCACGATCTAATAGGTAAGCAATGAGATGATCATACCATGCTCTTGGCACCTGCTTCAACCCATACAAAGCTTTCTTCAATCTTAGTACATGACCCGGGAAGTGAGGATCTTCAAACCCCTTTTGTTCAACGAAGACTTCTTCATTGAGAAAGTCGTTTAAGAAGGCACTCTTTACATCCATTTGGTACAACTTGAAATCCATGATGCATGCTATGGATAAGAGAATTTTAATGGACTCTAGTCTTGCTACCGGAGCAAATGATTCATCAAAATCTATGCCTTCCACCTGAGTATACCCTTGAGCCACCAATCTAGACTTATTTCAGATAACTTCACCATCTTCATCTGTTTTGTTCTTAAAAATCCACTTGGTGCCAATCACATGTGTATCTTCAAGCCTTGGAACCAACTCCCACACATCATTTCGAACAAATTGGTGTAGCTCTTGGTGTATAGACTCTACCCAATTCTCATCTTTCAGTGCTTCTTCTACCTTTTTAAGTTCAAATTGAGCAAGATAGCAGTTGTATGTTACATGTTTAGCAGTATACTTTGGCCCTTTTCTCAAACGAAGTTCGTCATTCACATCCCCAATAATATTACTTGTGGGTGATTGAGAGTCACTCTTGATGAAGGTTTCTTGGAAGTTGAAAGTTCCTCATCACAAGAAATTGGGGTTTGAATTTCTAGAGGAGTAAGTGGACTTAAGACTTCTTGTGTTGATCTAGTCTCTCTTCTTGATACAAGAGGTGTGGACTCCTTTCCAGGTGTTACTTTCTCAGCATCATCACTTAGAGGCATTTCATCATCATTCTCATTCTTCTTGAGTTTGAGCCCCTTTCCATCATCCTCAATTTCCTTTTCAGATATGGTGTCGTCTATGACCACATTGATTGACTCCATCAAAGTTTTAGTGCACTTGTTGTACACTCTATAGGCTCGGCTATTTGTGGAGTATCTTAGGAGTATTCCTTCATCACTCTTAGCATCAAATTTTCCTAAATTTTCCCTATCATTTAGAATGTAGCATGTGCTCCTAAATACTCTGAAATACTTCACCTTGGGTTTCTTTTCTCTCCATATTTCATATGACGTCTTCTTTGTCCCTGCTCGGAAATAAATTCTATTACAAATGTGACAAGATGTGTTCATAGCTTCAGCCCAGAACCTTTGAGGTGTGTTTTTGTTGAGTAGCATGACTCTAGCCATCTCTTGGATCACCCAGTTCTTTCTTTCAACCACCCCATTTTGTTGTGGAGTCTTTGGAGCTGAAAATTCCTTCTTGATACCATACTCTTCACAAAACGATTCAAAGTTAGCATTTTCGAATTCCTTCCCATGATCACGTCTGATTTTGACTATGGGAACTCATTTTTCATTCTACAATCTCTTGCATAACCTTTGCATTTTATCACATGCTTCGGACTTCTCTCTAAGGAATTCCACCCAAGAGTAACTTGAGAAATCATCAACTACCACCATAATGTATCTCTTTCCTCCTAGGCTTTCAGTCCTTGTAGGCCCCATTAGATCAACGTGAAGAAGTTCCAAACACCATGAGGTAACAATCACATTCACCTTGTGATGGTTTGCTTTCGTTTGTTTCCCCATTAGACATGCTCCACATATAGTCTTCTCAACCTTTCCAAACTTTGGAAGTCCCTCAACTGCCTCAAGTTTAGAGACTTTACATACTTGTTTGAAGTTTGCATGTCCAAACCTGTGATGCTAGAGTTTCAGCATATCAACACGAGCATTTCTACACGAAATAGGTGTCGTAGGAACTACTCTATAACAATTATCAATAGTCCTATTTCCCTCCAAGACTTGAATCCCTTTTTTATCAATGATTATGCACCCCTTCTTTGAGAATTGAACAAGAAAATATTCATCACATATTTGAGTAATACTTAGGAGATTTTCCTTCAATCCTTTGATGTATAGTACTTCTTTCAATAGAGGTAATCCCGATATTTCAACCGTTCCTTTCCCGATAACTTGAGCATGACTCCCATCACCAAAAGTCACATAATCACATGCTTTCTCTTTAAGAGTCTTAAACAGTGATTTATCTTCTATCATATGACAAGAACATCCACAGTCAAGGTACCCTAAGCACGAGTTAAATACCTTCAATGAGGTGTGCACAAACATACAAGCATGAGACAAGCATTCTTGACCATCAAAAAAAAAAAAATTCATTGTTATGTTCCATGCTTTTTCCAGATTGAATTTTCTTTTTCAGATTATCAACATTTTCACACAATGATCTATTTCTTCTTTTGTATTTCCCAATCAAAGAGTTAGACTCACATAGACTACTGTGAAGAATGTGGTTCTTACTTTCAAAATATTTCAGCATGTGAATGAACATCCTAGCATGTTTCCTGGATTTAATTAGCTCTAAGAGTTCATTTTTAGAGTATCCCTTAAACATACTCATAGAGTTATTATCACAAACACTTAGGCTGTGTTTGTTTCATGTAAAACATTTTCCGGAAAATACATATTTTCCGGAAATGCTATTTTCCGGAAAAGGAAAATATTTTTAAGTGTTTGGGTGAATTATGAAAATTGTTGTGAAAAATATTTTCATGTGTTTGGATGTGTTAGGAAAATGCTATTTTCCAGAAAATTTTTCACATTTTCCGGCAACAACAACAATACCAACAACAACAACAACAAAAAATTCCGGCAACAACAACAACAAATTCCGGCTCCGGCGACAACAACAACACCAACGACAACAATAACAAAAAATTCCGGCAACAACGACAACAAATTTCGGCTCCGGTGACAACAACAACAACAACAAGTTCATTAAAAAAAGAAACAACAACAACAATCAAATTAAAAAAACAACAACAACAGCAATCAAATTAAAAAAAAAAAAAAAAAAAAAAAAAACAGAGAGATCGAGGAAGAGAGAGCGTGGAGGCGATGGGTGTGATGGCGCGATTGCGATGGGCTCTGGGCTTAGAGGCGATGGCGCGATCGCAATGGGCTCTGGGCTTGGAGGCGATGGCGCGATCGAGGAGACGACGTGCGATGGCGCGATCGACTGGTTGACGACATGCAATGGCGCGATGCGATCGAGGAGGCGATGGCGCGATCGACTGGTCGACGATGTGCCATGGCGCGATCGAGGAGGCGTGACGACGAGGTGCGATGGCGCGACTCGTGGGTCTCGCCGACGCGGTGCGACTGGTGGGTTCGTGGTTCGAAGGTCGTTGGCGATGGGCTCTGGGCTTGGAGCGCCGGTTCGTGCTTCTCTGGGTCAAAGCTCTCTCTTCGTGCTTCTCTGGGTCGAAGCTCTCTCTTCGTGCTCCTTTCTCCATTTTCCGAAAAATTTGATTTGAAGTGAAAATAAGGCCGGAAATCAATTTCACCCGTTTTTGGCCTTATTTTCGGTCAACCGGAAATGGTTTTCAGTTTGACCAAATTTTCCGGGACAGCCAAACACCCAATTTTCCGGAAAATAATTTTCGGAAACCGTTTGAAGTCAAAACAAACGGACCCTTAAACCACAATTCAGTATAACCCTTTTTAAAGCTGCATCCATAGCCAAGGGTTCTAGGATTGCACTCAGGTAATCAAACCACAAAGAGTGCACCTGCTCTGATACCAATTGAAAGTTCAATATGGGTATAAAACACCCTTGAACGTTTAGACCTCTAATTACAAAATTACCAATTCAAGCTATATATCAAACAATATATGTGCAGAAAATGATAATGAGCTCATACCAGAATTGATAAACAATCTACACCATAAATAATCACACACACAGTAGTAATTGAATGGTAAAGATAAAGGAAAGAGAGATGCAAACACAAGGACAACACTCAATGTGTTATTGAAAAGGAAACCGAAGCCCTCGGCGTAAAACCTCTCCGCCGTCCTCCAAGCGGTCAATAATCCAATAGAAAATGTAGTTGGGATACATGAACAGTAATAGACCCTCCAAGCCTAATCTACCCAAGTACCTAAGCCCTCTAAGCTTTCTGCTCCAACGAGGTTGCGCCGAACCTTTTTCTTTTCTAGCTTACCGAATTCCGCTATAGCCCATAACATCAACCAATCACCATTGGTTTCTTCCCAAACTGCTTTCCTTATCACCAAATGAAACTTCTCACAGACGTAAGCGTGGTGAGATAAGGATTTGGTAGATGGCCTCTCAAGGGTATGACAATGGAGAGGAAGAGAGTTGAGAAATTTGTAGAGACTCTAAGGTAAAAATTAGAGATGAGGCAATCTTATTTTTCTCTAGTGTTTCTCTCACAAAAATTCTCTCTAGAAGCTCTCTTAATTTAGTGGGTACAAGGGTCTATATATAGTGATGTAAGAAAGAAATACGAAGAGACAATTTTTGCCAAATAGGGTAAATTGACGGCTTGATCTCACGGTTTGTCTAAGTCGCGAGTTCAAGTCACGGCGTAACAGCCTAGCCAGCCTGGGACTTTTGTCCTGTAGTGCGATAGCTGGCATGACCCTTCAGCTTTCTTGCGTGCATCTCACGTGCCGGAAGTTGGCGACTTGCAACTGTAAGCCACCCACAAATCCAAGCCCCGAAACTCTATCTTCTTGCATATACTTGACCTTTTCTTCACATCTCCTCACACACTACTTTTACAATAATCCCACCTAAATATAAGGTTACTAAGTGCTTAAATTACAAGCAAATTAGCACGGAATAACGTCAACAAGATGGTTGATAAATTTCAACGTTACAATCATTGCTAATATTGTTTGCTGTCTTGTTTGGTGTTTCTTGTGTGTGTTATATCATAGTGCAGAGTGAAAATGTCTCCATTCAAGAGATCAACTGTGAAAGGAGGCAGCAGCAAAGGGTTGGAACATGTCATTGAAATTGATGATTTCTCTCCTAGACCAAAGCAGGCTCGTTCCCTATCTGGTGTGTTTGATCCCAACAGGTTTCGATCGTATGCTGCCTTTCAGACTCATGAAAATTACTTCAAAAAGGCTACATCTCTGATTGAAAGAGTCTTTAACCAACATTCTCTGTTTGAAACCAACATTCCTCAATGGTTTGCACGCAAGGATTGGAATTATCTCCTCTCTGACCTTGATGATGCATATGAAGATCTGGTGAAAGAGTTTTATGCCAATGCAATTGTTGAAGGAGATGAACTTAAGTGCTGGGTTAGAGGAAAAAGTTTCTCGGTCTCTCCCGCATACCTAGCAGAGATTCTGCACATCAATAGGTCAATACTTAGGGTCTCACCGGTCTATGATGATCTACATTCGGATGAAGAATTACTTAAAGCAGCTCTTGGGGACAATCTGGTATTTTCCTCAAATGGAAACTCAATTAGTGTTTCATCTCTTCCTCCAAAATTGAGGGTGCTCACGATCGTCATGTTTCACAACCTGTATCCCTATCCAGCACAGGGTATATGAATCTCAGGTATGCACTGTTTCTTTATGATCTGATTTCTGATGTCGAGATTGACATCTGTGCTCATATCTTTCATATCCTTCGCAAAACTGTTCTACGAATAGAATCAAGGATATGCATCCCATTTTGTTGTCTCATCTCACGGATTCTGAAGCGTAAAGGGCTCCATCTGTCTGAGATTGAATTTCTATGCGCAAAACCATGTCCAATCAACATGCACACATTCAACGCTAGCATTAGTCATAGCAAGAAGGGAATCAAAACAGAAGCTTCCTCGTCCCACAGTGGCTCGTGCTCTAGTTCACTCCCCGCTAACGAGAAGCTAGATTCTATTGCAGCTTCTGTTCATGAACTGAGTTCAAAGATGTCCAACCTTACTTCCATCTTGCATCATCTCAACATTCGATGGGATACGAAGTTCACTTCGATTCAAACTCAATTGGATAAAATTCAAAGAAAGCTAGAAGATAATGACAACTAGCTATTCCATGACAAAAAGGGGGAGATGCTATTGGTAGGGGGAGAGCTCAACGAAAGGGGGAGATTTCAACTAACAGAATTTTGTTTACTGCTTTTGTCTATCTTTAGTTTTTATCATATTTCTGTATCCATCTTAGATTACTTAGCTTACATTTATTTATGTTTGTTGGTTTGTACCCATGTTGCTTATGTAAGCTTTAAGGGTTTGTTTTGTTTCTATGCACGTTTGTAAGCCTTTGTGATTTGTGCCATGCTTTATGCAGCCTTTGTGCTTGGTTAAATCAGTACTTCCAACTAAATGTCTTACATTTTCTTCTAAGTACTGTCACTCTTGTGCCCTTGTAGGATTTTTCCAAGATGTACATACTTCTTGTATTGTGCATTAGTTGAGTGTTAGCCATTCAAGTGATTTGCCTTGTGTTCGTCATCTTGAATGTCTGAATGTTCATTCCAAGTGTAAATGAGCATTGGGATCACTTGGTTATAGTGATTACCTGTTTTGATCTTGCCATGGTTTATTGCTTTATTCCATTGTGCTTGATCGTTTTATGCTTGCTCCATTTGAATTACAATTTTTCTGCATACAATGAACTTATTATGTTGTTATGTTTTAGGAGTTACTTGTTCTTATAGTTCTAAAGTTTCGCAGATTCTAGAGTTAGGTGTGAGTGAGTTTTCCAATTGTTCCCAACTCACACGTTAAGTCTAGAGTTTGTTTTAGGGTTTTGTCACGGAATAGCCAAAGGGGGAGATTATAAGGTTGAAATTTATCAACCATCTTGTTGGCTTTATGCCGTGCCAATTTGCTTGTAATTTGAGCACTTAGTAACCCTGTATTCAGGTTGGATTACCGTAAGGGTAGTGTGTGAGGAGATGTGAAGAAAAGTTCAAGTATGTGCAAGAAGACAGTTTCGCGGCTAGGATTCGCGGGTGGCTCACGGTTGCAATCGCCAACTTCAGGCACGTGAGATGCACACAGAGAAGCTGAAGGGTCGCGCTAGCTGTCGCACTATAGGACAAAAGTCCTAGGCTGGCCAGGCCGTTACGTCACGATTTGAACTCGCAACTTGGACAAGCTGCTAGATTAAGCTGCCAATTTACCCTGTTTGACAAAAACTGTCTCTTCGTATTCCTTTCTTACACCACTATATATAGACCCTTATACCCACTAAATTGAGAGAGCTTCTAGAGAGAATTTTTGTGAGAGAAACCTTGGAGAAAAACAAGATTGCCTCATCCCCAATCTTTACCTTAGAGTCTCTACAAAATCCTCTACTCTCTTCCTCTCCATTGTCATACCCTTGAGAGGACATCTACCAAATCCTTATCTCACCACACCCACGTCTGTGAGAAAGTTCATTTGGTGCTAAGGGAAGCAGTTTGGGAAGAAACCAATGGTGATTGGTTGATGCTATGGGCTATAGCGGAATTCGATAAACTAGAAAAGAAAAAGGTTTGGCTCAACCTCATTGGAGCAGGAAGCTTGGAAGGCTTAGGTACCTGGGTAGATTAGGCTTGGAGGGTCTATTGCTGTTCATGTATCCCAACTACATTTTCTAGTGGATTATTGACCACTTGGAGGGCGGCGGAGAGGTTTTACGCCGAGGGCTTCGGTTTCCTCTTCTATAACACATCGAGTGTTGTCCTTGTGTTTGCATCTCTCTTCCCTTTATCTTTACCATTCAATTACTGCTGTGTGTGTGATTGTTTATGGTTTAGATTGTTTATCAATTCTTGTATAAGCTCATTATCATTTTTCGCACATATGTTGTTTGATATATAGCTTGAATTGGTAATTTTGTAATTGGGGGTCTAAACATTCAAGGGTATTTCATACCCATATTGAACTTTCAAATGGGTATAAGGGTCTAAATATAGTGGTATGTGTTTTGAATACAAAGAGTCAGTTTTTACCAAACAGGGTAAGTTGGCGGCTTGACCTCGCGGCTTGTCCAAGTCGCGAGTTCAAGTCGCGACGTAACGGCCTGGCCAGCTTGGGACTTTTGTCCTGTAGTGCGATAGCTGGCGTGACTCTTCAGCTTCCTTGGGTGCTTCTCACGTGCCTATATTTGACGGCTTGCCAGTCGTGAGTCAGCCACGAGTCCTAGCCGCGAAACTCTACTTCTTTGCACATACTTGAGCTTTTCTTCACACTCTCTTCACACACTACCCTTACATGAATCCACTTAAATACAGGGTTACTAAGTGCTAAATTACAAGAAAATCGGCACGGAATAAAGCCAACAAGATGATTGATAAATTTCAACCTTACAATCTCCCCCTTTGGCTATTCCGTGACAAAACCCTAAAACAAATTCTAGACTTAACGCGTGAGTTGGAAACAGTTGGAAAACTCACTTACACCTAACTCTAGAATCTGTGAAGCTTTAGAACCATAAGAACAAGAACTCCTGAAACACAACAACACAATAAGTTCATTGTATGCAGAAAACTTGTAAAGTATATGGAGCAAGCACAATGCGATCAAGCACAATGGAATAAAGCATTAAACCATGGCAAGACCAAAACAGGTAATCACTATAACCAAGTGACCACAATACTTATTTACACTTGGAATGAACATCTGGACATTCAAGATGACAAACACAAGGCAAATCACTTGAATGACCAACACTCAACCAATGCACAGTACATGAAGTATGTGCATCTAGGAAAAATCCTACATGGGCACAAGAGTGATAGTACTCAGAAGAAAATGCATGACATTTAAATAGAAATACTGATTTAACAAAGCAGAAAGACTGCATAAAGCATGGTACAAACCACAAAGGCCTACAAGTGTGCATAAAAACAAACCCTTAAAGCTTACAAAAGCAACATGGGTACAAGCAGATAAACATAAATCTTAAAAATCTACAAAGGTACCAAGTACAAACCAAAAGCATAACAGTACATATGCTGAAAAACATCATGTTATATAAACTGAATAACTACAGGAATAAACAACTGTATTAGTGAACCACAAGTTTTTCAAAAGTATAGAAACCAAATCATCATAGGATAAAAACTATAATAAACACAACAAAGTATGTAGTAACTATAAAAGCTCTAAAAACTCCTCATTTCAGTATGCACCCTCCTTTTCATTCTTAAGCTTCGCTCCCCCTTACTATGCTGCTCTCCCCCTTTTTGGCATGAATAGCTAAAGACTGTCTTCCAGCTTCTGTTGTATGTTATCTAACTGTAACTCAATGGTTTCGAGACGCTTTGAGTTTGACTGTGAAAGGAGTTGAGAAGCCGTTCCAAGTCAAAAATCCGATGAAGCATAGTTTCGATGAAGTAACTTTGCGTTGGGATTTAGACTCCAGGAGGAACAGACGAGGTGCCGGATGATTGTGCAGGAGTAACTGTAGTAGGAGCAGATGGAGATGCCTGTGTGGATGGCTCAGTCTTAGGTTTCTTGGAGGAGTGACTCTTGCTTGCTTGGAGAGTGTATAATGATATTGGTTGAGAACGAGGCAGGAGTTTCTCAATTCATGAAGGACTAACACCTTCATGAAGTACAATCTTCATAATTAAACTGCAGAATGGAAGAATTGTTCGTGTTGCTGAACGAGCCACTGTTTTCCCAATGATCTGGAATATGTGAGCACAGATGTCAATCGAGGCACCGGTAATGTGGTCACACAAAAATTTAGCCCTTCCAAGATTAATGAAGGCAGTGTTTGATAGTGGGTAGAGATTTGAAAACATGATCAACTTTAAGGTTGTCAGTTCAGGTGAAAACAATGCAGTGCTTATAGATGATCCTATGCTTCCCACTTCATGTTCATTCCCAAGAACATGAAGGATGTCTTGTGCCTGAAGTTCCCGGTCATCGTATGTAGTTCGATCCACATCTTTTGGTCTGGTGATGCGAAGAACCTTAGCAATGAAGTCTGCATTTATGGAAAATTTTGTTCTTCGTACCCAGCATTTCAACTCAACTCCTATGTATCTGGCATTTGAGAAGAATTCCTTGACCAATTCTTCAGTTGGATCCTCAAAATTTCCAAATAAGTCAGCCCAATCTCTTTCTTCAAAGATCTTAAGGATAAATGTTGTCCCTAGGGTATCAAACTTGACAACTCTTTCCACAGTGGGAGAAGACTGTCTGAAGATGTCTGACCAGGTATTCTAGGAGATGTGGGAGTTATAGAATGTATCTCGAAGGTGATAGTCCCCATCAAACAGTTATGATTGTGTGTGAGTTAAATGTTATTTTCTCATATCTCAGATCGTCATAACATCTATACACATATGCAATCTTGCGATGTTTTTCACACACAACATGCAATATTCTTTGTTACTTTTGATACATGTGCAGGTACAATGTGATTTGACCATCACAAAGGTTTTACATGTGCTACTGTATGCTCACTAAACTGTCATAACTTGTTTTTGAAATATAAAATTGGTTAGACTTGTTTAGTGTGTGTGTGTGTTTTGCATGATCCCTGTGCTTATTTTCTTGTTGAGAGATGTTTTTGAGAGGTTTATATATTGAGTGGATCTTTGGTTGAGATGTGTGTTAGATTGCATTCATGTCTGTGTTTTTCCCTTCTAAAAAAACTGCATTTTTCTGATGGCTTGACACTTTCCTCGACATCTCCTCGATACCTAGTCATCTGTCGAGCTTCTCATGTTGTTTCTTATTGCAATCTCGACACCTCTTCGACACCTGATGGATTGATCGAGAAAGTCTCTGTCCTCTTGATAGATTCTCGACACCTGATGGATCGATCGAGATTCTCCTACGCTATTTGAGTCTTCTTTCTCGACACCTATCTTGATACCTTGTGGATCGATCGAGAATTCTTCTGTCTTCTCGACAGCTTCTCGATACCTGGACGATCGATCGAGCTTCTTTAATCTTCATTTGGCCTTGTACCTCGATACCTCTCGATACCTGTATCTGTCGAAGACATTTTTCCTCGATACCTTCCTCGACAGCTTCCTCGATACCTCTCGACACCTCAGCTATCGAGAATTACTGAGGTGCCTATTTAAGAGCAGATAGTGATTTTCTTCAATTTCACTCGATCTCTCTCGATCTCTCTGTGTCTGTTCCTCTCCCATTCACTCTCCTTTCACTCAAGTCTTCAACCCCACTTGGATCTTGCTCATTTCTTGCTTCAATCTCTTGGTAAGATCACTTTTCCCTTCCTTTTCCATGCATTTCATGTTTTGAAACCTAGGTTTCGGGATTTTTTTTAAAACTTTTTGGGGTTTTTCAAAATTGATGAGTTTTTCTTCAAATTTTGGGTTGGGTTTGTACTTAAATGATTTCAAAATGTCATACATTGCATTTCATTTACATTATAATGATATTTACATTCATTTAGATGTGTGCTTTATGTTTGTGTGCTGCTAGGATTGGATTGGGCTGAGCCCATGATGTTTTTTTCTTTGCATGTCACAAGCTCATGCATTCCCATGCATACATACTTGTTGTTCAACATATTTGATTTATTTGAACTGTATTGGTACTTTTCTGATTGTCTCCCTCTCTATCTTTTTCTCATTCTTTTACGTTAGTAGTGTCTATGACACCCAAATGTAAATCTACTCCTGCTCGGAACCCTCTGCGTTCTGGAGCTTCTTCTTTTTCAGATACTACTCCCTTTAATATTCGGTTCCATGATGGAGATGCCCATAAGGCATTTTCAGAGAACTTTTCTAAACGAGGTGTTCATTCGAAACGCCAAGTTATTCTGGCAGACTTCGTTGATACTGACCTTCCCTCTGTCATAAATAGTAGGGGATGGGGGTCACTGTGTGACATCCCGGTCACTTGCCCTTTCGTGCTGATACAGGAGTTCTACTCCAACATGCATGGGATTGATCTTTCAGTACCTCATTTTGTCACTCGCATTCGAGGTATGCGCATTCCTGTCACACCGCAACTTGTTGCGGATGTGCTTAGGGTACCTAGGATAGAGTTCCCAGATTACCCCTCTTGTGAGTGTCTGAGGACTGTGTCCAAAGATGAGCTCATCTCTGCTTTTTGTGAGCGCCCTGCTGATTGAGGTGAGCATCAGTTCACATCATGTAGGCCTTTTACGAAAGGTCCTAGATTCATTAACATGCTGATGACATTTGTTCTCCATCCTCTTTCTCACTATAACTCTATCACAGAGCCTCGTGCTCGATTTTTGCTTTCTTTGCTTGAGCATTTTACCATAGACTTCCCTTCTCACTTCATCCGGTCTATCATAGAGGTCTATCTTGACTCAGCGTTACGTGATAAGCTCATCTTTCCTTCTGCTATCACGCGGATTCTACGCCATTTTTCCGTTCCCTTTCTTGTGTCCGACCACTTCACACACATATCTGCCATAGATGCCGCTACCGTAAAACGTAGTGAGGCACAGTTCAGGTCGAGACAGCCAGGTGCCACTCCTCCCTCCCGTTCGGCTCCATCTAGATCAGCTCCATCTACATCTGCTCCCTCTTCTTCTTTGAGCGATGTATCTCTTGGAGATATCATGGCGCAGCTGCAGCGCATGGACACTTGTCTTAATACACTCTCTGCTGAGTTGTATCAGGTGAATGTTCATGTGGGTCGTATTGCACGACGGCAGGCGATCATGGGTGGATTTGCTCCAGAGGCTACTCCTTCACCATCTACTCCAGTAACATCAGATTCTGAGGACGATGAGGATAATGAAGATGATGATGATGATGATGGAGATGCTAGCTTTGCCGATGAGATGTCTACATGACACTCTACCCTTTGTCACTCGTGACAAAAAGGGAGAGTAGTTTTGGGCTATGAGAGTAGTCATCTTAGGGGGAGAGTTAGTATAGGACATTTTTGATAGGGGGAGTGTTGTTATTTTTTAGGGATGTAGTAAGGCTATATGTATTTTTTTCTTATCTTTTAGATACATTGGTCTTGTATATGAGGTCCTTTGACCATTTTTACATATATTGTACTTATCTTATCTCTTATATATGTTGATGTATGTTTCTTTCACCTCTCTCTTCATGTGTGGTTTCTTTTCTATCTTTATACACATGTTCTTTATATTTGTATGCAATCTATTTATTTCTGTTTCACACAAGATGCCTTGATGAGTTTTGTTTAAAGTGTTTCAGAAATACAGGTTGTTAAAGTCTACTTCTCATAAGCTTTCTTCTTGCAAAGTTTTTCAAGAGTTTGTGTTAGGATAGATTTTATTGTATTCAACAAGTGAATATGAGTTGAGTGATTTATGACTTCTCTCATATGCTCATTTGTTTGTTGTGGTTTTGTCAGGGATTGCCAAAGGGGGAGATTGTTAGGACATATATGTTTTAACTTGTTTAAGAACATATATCACTTAATTATATAAATTGGCTAATCCTTTGACAAAACGCACTCTGCTTGTAATTGGGTAGTTCTAGGTGTTTTTAATACTTCAAGAAACAAGGTTTCAAGGTTAAGTGTTGAAGTCATCAAGTTTGTCCAAGAGAAAGTAAGTTGAAGTGCACAGTTTTTAAAGCTCGACACCTCTCGGCAGCTACCTCGACACCTACTATCTGTCGAGATTTAAAAAAGTCAGATTTCCAATATGATTTTCTTGGGATCCGTGAATATGTTTTTGGGCCTTCTTTTCTCCTAACCCTAAACATATAAAAGGATTATTTTAAGAGTCGTTTTGGGTGACACAAGTTGCATTATCATTGAGCAATTTCTGTTCAAGCATATTGTGATCAACAGACGAAGTTATTGATCTAGTTCATCTTCCATCAAGAAGTTGCTGTGTATTTGCACCATAGGGTTTTGTAACCAAGCATCTTCCTACTGTTCATCATAAAGGATGAACTGAAGAACTTTGCAGCCAACCATTCTTCCTCAGTTGGTGTTCTGAAGTCGCGTACTTGAATCCGCGTATTGGTTAGTCACGTACTTGGGAGCCGTGCATCAAAGGTGAAGACTGTCACTACAGATCAAGTTCAATTGGGTATTAGGGTAAGGGTTCAACTGTAGGTTGGTAAGGTACTTGGGATTCCTTTACTTGTAACCGTTTGATTTGATAATAGTGGAGTTTCGGGAGTGGTGACCTGAAAATCACCAGGTAGGATTTTTGCCATTAGGGTTTTCCCCATTCGTAAACAAATCACCGTGTTATTTATTTCTCTGCTGCTTATTTAGTTGTTGGTGATTTGTTTGTACTTCCATAAAATTGCATGATTAATTGATTGATTAATTACTTGGCTAAATTAATTAATTAGGGTTAATCACAAGGGGTCATTCAGATTGTGACCTATCAGTAATCATCCTAGCCGAATATCCCATCAATATAGATGATAGGTTTAGATTTTATGAACACAAAGCCAGTTGTTTTACTTGGTACCAAAAGAACAAATGCACAGACCCATGCGAGGACAATTATTAGCCATATAATAATTCCCACTCTATAAATCTTTCAACTTTCTAAAATTCAGCAAGATAACCATACTTGAAATACTTGTGCACAGCCGAAGAGAAGAAAGGAAACAGCTCAATCGTGTGTTGCGGTTGAAAACAAAAAGGAACCTTCTTATGTACGTACATGTGTAACTTAAAAAGTAAAATTTTAGGGTTATCAAGGCTCATATATTTACTTATGCCACCTCACTTGGGCTTCATATTCCAATAGTATTTATCTTATTTTTAATATCTTAGGCCCAAATCAATTTAATCAATTTAATTGTAAGCCTCCTTTATAATTTACGCATATTAATTAAATTGGTGTCAAAATTATGGGGTGTTACAAAGGCAGTCCCAGTTCATATGTTTGGAGAGACCTAATGAGTTCTTGGATCTTAATTTCATCCAAATCCTTGCTTTCCTTTATGGCTATGACTTTTGCTCGGAAGCTCTCCGGTAAGGACCTCAAAAATTTTCCCACCACCTTAGTGTCTTCAATCTTCTCACCAAGATTAAGCTTCGCAATCACAATTTCATTGAGCTTCCCATAAAACGAATCAAAGGACTCATCATCTCCCATCTTAAGCTCTTTGAATTTGGTGGCAAGCATTTGGAGCTTTGTGTCATTAACCTTCTTTATACCTTCATATGTAGTCTCCAAAATCTCCCAAGCTTCCTTGGCAACTGTCATGTGAAATATCTTGTGGAATTCATTTAGAGACATACCACAGAAAATAGTATTTAAGACTTTACTATTAGCATTAGCCACCGCAAGAGCTGCCTTATCCCAGGTGGATTTTGTAGCCTCCGGCTTAGTCCAACCTATTTCAACCGCATCCCACACGGTGTCATCAATAGAGCATAGGAATGCCCTCATTCTAACTTTCCAGAAAGCATAATTGTTACCATAAAAAAATGGTGGAACATTTAAGGATTAAGACCTATCCATCTCAACAAGGGGTCAAGGATCACACTCAGGTATTAAAACCACAACAAGTGTACCCATTCTGATACCAATTGAAAGTTTAATATGTGTATAAAGCACCCTTGAACATTTAGACCCCAAATTATAAATTATCAATCCAAGCTTATAATCAAACAATTAATGTGCGGAACATGAACATAAACCAATCACAGAATTGATAACTACTCTAAGCCAAATATAAACACATCCATAGCAGTAAATATAAGACAAAGATAAAGGGAAGGAAGACCCAAACACACGGATAACACGGATAACACACAATGTGTTATTAAAGAGGAAACTGAAGTCCTCGGCGTAAACCCTCTCCGCCGCCCTCCAAACGGTCAAATAATCCACTAAAGAATGTAGTTGGGATACATGAACAGGAGAAGACCTTCCAAGCCTAATCTATCCAAGTACCTAAGCCCTCCAAGCTTCTTACTCCAACAAGGTTACGCTGAACCTATTTCTTCTTTAACTTCACGGATTCCGCTACTAGACCATAGCATCAACCAATGTATATTGGTTCCTTCCAAACTACTTCCCTAAGCACCAAATGAACCTTCTCACAGACGTGGATGTGGTAATAAAAGGATTTGGTTAATAACCTCTCAAGGGTATGACAATTGAGAGGATGAGAGTAGAGGAATTTGTAGAGTCTCTAAGGTAAAGATTATGGATGAATCAATCTTGTTTTTCTCTAGGGTTTCTCTCAAAAATTCTCTCTGGAAGCTCTCTCGATTTAGTGGGTATAAGGGTCTATATATAGTGGTGTGTGTTTGGATTACGAAGAGTCAGTTTTTACCAAACAGGGTAAATTGGCGGCTTGACCTTGCGACTTGTCCAAGTCGCGAGTTCAAGTCATGATGTAACGGCCTGGCTAGCCTGAGACTTTTGTCCTATAATGCGACAGCTGGCGCGACCCTTCAGCTTCCCTGTGTGCTTCTCACGTGCCTGCATTTGGCGGCTTGCTAGTCACAAGTCAACCGTGAGTCCTAGTCGTGAAATTCTGCTTTTTTGCACATACTTGAGCTTTTCTTCACACTCTCTTCACACACTACCCTTACATGAATCCACCTAAATATAGGGTTACTAAGTGCTAAATTACAAGCAAATTAACAAGGAATAAAGCCAACAAGATGGTTGATAAATTTCAACCTTACAGATCTCTTATACAACCATCATAATGTTTAGTATATAAGCTTAGCAACTTTCACTTTAGGTTCAGCTTCAAAATTAATCAAGTTGCCATCTTGTGGGTCTTTTCAATTTGAAATTGGGCCTAACCTTGGTTTGGCCCCTTTTTAGAAATATCTAGTGGTCAAAGATTAGCTGGGCTTTGGTGAGGTCATGTATCGCCAATCATTTGGCTCAATATTGAACAGTGGATATCATCCATGTAATTCATGGAAACCAATTCTCAAAATACCAAAACTAATCAAACTAAAATTTTAAAATAATAATACAAACTTATATTATATATATAGTGGGTGACCCAAGACCCCACCTAAGACTCAAAATAAAATTCACACTCTGTTTGTTTCAATGAAAAATCGTGTATAAAGATAGTTTTTTATGTTTTCTAGTATTTGGCAACATTAAAAAAATTCAAAAGAAATTTATCTTTGGTCAACATAAAAAGTATGACTTATTTTTAGAGATTGTTTTCTACTAAATTTTTTGAATAATGCTAGAGATACAAACTATTTTGCAAAAAATTTTACAAACTGCTGATGTTATAAGTAATTATTGGTAAATGAAAAAGTGATATTAATAGTAGGCTTAGAAAAAAACCAATCAGAGGTCGGTCACATCAACATTTTCTAAAAATATTGTAAAATAGTTTATGGCTATAGTATTACTTAAATTTTTTGGAAAACAACTCTATCTCATAGCAAGCTAAATAAGGGAAGTTAAGAAATTGTTTTTCAACTCATTTAAGATCATTACCAAATATATGAAAATGATACAGTTTTATAGAAAATGCTTTTTGGAAAATGACTTATTTTGTCAGGCTCAATCGATCGAAAATAAGACTCAATCGATCAAAGCTCGTGCAAATTGTTTTTTTTACAAAATTGTCCAACTTAGCCTAAGCTCGTATGTCGTGTGGAGTTTTATGTTTTTCCTTAAGTATAAAAGGAAGAACCCTAGCCACGTTTTATGGTTGTTTTTTATGTTGTGTATATGAATCTCTTGTGAGATCTAGAGGTGTTTGCCTTGATACATACTTAGAGTTTCCAATTTCAAGATTGATGTTGAGAGCTTGGTGATCACTTCAGTTGTTGCATAAAAAGTTTAAAGGAAACACAAGTGGGAGTACTTATGGTTGCTGTGAATCTAAGAAAGAAGTCGTCCATGGACTCGAAGCTATCACGTGGTCATAGTAGTAAGTTTTCTACTTGAGGTAGCAATAGGATATTAGTGGTCTAAGTCATTATTGTGTTCACTTCAATTCTTTTATAGTGGATCTGTTTTACCTTGAGGATAGCTAGGTTAAATCCTCCCCAGGTTTTTCATCAATTTCATTTTCCTAGGTTATCATATCGTTGTGTTATTTATTTTCTGCACTGTTTCAATGATATGATTTATCTGTGTTAACCTAGATCTGAATAATTTATCTAAGTATTCACTTGGCTAAATATCTAGGTTAATCTATTTATGTTTAAGGGGTCTAAAAACGTATAAATGGTATCAGAACAGGTTAGCTCTAGTTTGTAGATCCTTTGATCTAAGAGTTGATCCTTGACCCCTGTTGTCATAGAACACAATCACTCTATTGTGATCCCACCTCACTTTGATGGGAACAACTATGCCTACTGGAAAGTAAGGATGAAAGCATTCCTGAAATCTATTGATGAGAGAGTGTGGAACTCCGTTGAATACGAATGGAGGAAGCCCACTACTCCTGTTAATGAGTGGCAAACTTCTCAATAAGAAGCAGCCGCTTTTAATAGCAAAGCCATGAATGCTATTTTTAATGCTGTTTCTATGGAGGAATTCAAGAGAATCTCTAATGTTGAGATTGCTTATACTGCTTGGAATATTTTCCAAACCGTGCATGAAGGCACAAAGGCAGTTAAGATTAACGAATTGCGGCAATTAACTTCTAGATTTGAAAGTATTAAAATGTTTGATGATGAATGTTTTGATAAATTCTATGCTAAATTGAATGATATTGTTAACTCTGCTTATAATTTGGGTAAAATCTACGATCAACCTAAAATTGTTAGGAAGATACTTAGATCTTTGACTGAGAATTTTAGACCCAAAGTGACTGCCATCACTGAAAGCAAGGATGTGGACTCCATCCTTGTTGATGAACTTGTAGGATCTCTTTAGTCCTATAAGTTAGACCTACCTAAGACAAGTAAATCCAAATCAATGGCTCTTAAGTCTATTAATGATGTTGATGTGAATGAATTTGATGATGAACTCTCTACTACAGAGATTGCTTACCTTGCCAAGAACTTTAGAAATTTTTTTAGGAACAACAACAGAAGGGCAAGAGGTAAAAACAATGCTGAACCTAGAAATTTTAGGATGAATGAACCCACTAAGGTGAACAATAATGAAAAACCTAAAAAAAAAGCAGGTTAAACCTCTAATAATTTTATGGGTCAACAATGTTTTTGTTGTCAAAGGTATGGTTAGGTGAAATCAGAATGTCCTACATTCTTGAGATCAAAGGGTAAGGCTATGGCTGTAACCCTTAGTGATGATGAAGTTTCTGATAATGAGTCTGCTAGTAATGAGGATGGAAACTTTATTACTTTCACAGCTACTGCTATAGCTGATGAAAGTGTTGCTGTTGATGAGAACCCTTCTGATAGAGAACTCTCTGAGAATGCTGATTTGCAAGAAGCCTATAATAAGTTTTGCAAGGTTGCAGCAAAGGATGTTATGAATGTTGATTTAGGCTTACAGAAAAATTACTTCTCTTGAACTTGATAAGAAGAACTTGCTCTTGAAATTGTTTAATGCTAATGAATTGCTTGATAGGGTGAAAACTGAGAGCATGTTATTGCTTGATAAAGTTAAAAATTTGGAACTTGAATTATCTGTTGCTAGAGAACAGACAGATAGGTCTGCTAATTCCAAACTTGAACACATGTTGAGTATTTAGAAGTCTCCCTTAGAAAAAACTGGTCTAGGTTTTGAAGATAGCATCTCTGTGACTAAAAATCATTCCACAAACTTTGTTTCTTCTTATAAGCCTCCCATGAGTGAGATTGTCAAACCGGCTGAAGTTACTCCTCCTAGGAAGATTAGGGTTGATCTTCAAGAGTCTAAACCTAAGACTCCTAACCCTCCTAAGGAAAAGTTGCATGATAGACCTGCATGGGTCTATCATTTTTGTGGAAAGTCTGGGTACATTCGTTTAAACTGTTTCAAGTTGCAAGCTGCTAAGAGAGCAAATAAACCAAAAGTACCTGTGCCTCAAGCACAAGATCCTATGGTACTTTTTGGTGAGTTGGTAAAGGCTTTAAACCTTTATTCCAATCCTGGAGTTGCTCAGCATTCTAATATGAATAATAACTTCAATGCAAGAGTTGCATTTAAAAATTTTTGGATGCAAAATGCTCGATTTAATTAAGTCTTTTTGACATGGTCCTTGTGCTTCAACTCTCTATTCTTTGTGACCATTCCTCTTTGTTATTTTTTTTTTCTTTGTTTTTCTAGGATTTGCATCACATAACATTCATTGCATTTCATACTAGGTTGTTTTTGTTATTCTTTTCAAAAAAAAAAAAATAATAAAAAAAAAAAAAGGAAAAGGGAAGAAAAATTTTTTTGCATTAATTTTTCCTGGATTTGAAATGAAGGTTGGCCATATTATCTTTACATAACATGTTTATGTACCTTGTTTAGCTTGGATGAGCTTATTTTATTGCACTTTACTAGTTTGAGCTTTGTAATGCATGTTGTGTGGGAATTGTTTATAGTTTTTGATCACATGATCTTGATCTTAAAGTCACATGCCTTTGATTGTTGGACTTGAACTTAATGAGAAAAGCATAAATAACCATCTCACCACTGTTTACTAGCCAATCATGAATTCCTTAGTACATATCATAAGATTTTGTACTCGAGAAACGTGTAGCTCATGCACAAAAGGAACATAAGGTGTAGCATCAGATTAAATGCTAAAATTGGTATGTATATTATTGGGCTATAATAACTTCACAATCAAATAAAATTGGTGTGTACATTATCTTGGATATTTTAATAAGTTTCTAATCAAATAAAATTGGTGTGTACATTATGAGGCAAATCAAGAAACTTACATGATTGTAAGCTTTTAATCTAGGAGATGTGAGAGTTATATGACGTAACTCATTAGGTGATAGTCTCTTTCAAACTATGTGATGAATTTTGTAGAAAGTGTGATTAATCATTATTTACTTATCATTTATCACCTCACATGTATCTCAAGTTTTGCTAGTTGCACACTTTACACAAGTTACTCTTTACTAAACTTGGTACATTATATTGTGTGTGATCTTGTTGTGGTCATCCAAGATTGAAAGTTCATTGATTTAATGCAAAATATGTTTAAACTTTGAGATTTGAGGACAAATTGATTGAAAATCTTGTTTTTGGAAGATTTGGGCTAAATTCAAAGGTTTTTTGGAAAAAAATTCATCTCATACTCATTCATTTTATTCCTAAAATATTGTGCTTTAAGGATTTTTTTTGCATTAAAATGCTTTGTTTTTCAAAAATTTGATTTTTCTAGATTTTCAATTGATCGAACCTGTTGCTCGACCAATCAAAATTGTGATTAAAATTTTGGTTTGAATCTACCTGGCTCGATCGCTACTGGATCAATCGAATGTAATTTTTGATCGATCAAATCTATTTTTCGATCAATCGAAAATCGTTCAGAGAGTTTTTTAAAATACATAAGCTTTTCACGTGTTCATCACTATTTCAACTTTTTCAAAAAGCTTTTCTCTCTCTCTCTTTGACCGATCCAGATTCAAAGTCAAGATTTTTGTCATTTTCCCTCAAATTTTTTCAAGGGTTTTTGTCTTCATACACCGGTAGGACCCTTTTACCCTTCCTTTTTAAATTATTTTCATTTTTCATGCATTTTAGGGAGAAATTAGAACCTATGAAAATTTGGATTTTTTGTTGTTTTCAATCATTTCTTTCAAAATTGATCAATGGGTTTTTGTTGTTGGATGATAGTAAACTAGTCTTTGTGCTTTAATTTGATCAATTTGATGAATTGGGAAAATTTGGATTTTCTAGGGCTTGAAACTACTCGAATTAGGCTTTTTGTTCAATTGAGCATTAATTGATGAAATTGGCTTGTTTGATTGATTGATTTGGTCATTATATTCTATTATCTAACTTGTGTAATGATCAATTGGTCAATTTGATTGGATTTTTGAGAGTGGGTTTTCAAAATTTGGGGTGTTTGATATAAACTCTATGTTCAAGCCAAATTCTGTTTTTTTAAAGTGTAATTGAACTATTCTCACTGCATTAAAGCATGTATCATGTGTTAATATTGTTCATGCATCATATAGATTGTTATTTTCTATATTGTTTTTGCTCTAACTATGTCTAATGCAGTCTGCCTTTGGGTTTTTCTTGTTTTTGTCTTTTGTCACTTTTCTATCTATCCTTTCTGATCTTTAGCATCATGGTTAGGAAGACTAGAGCCCATAGGACATTCACCTCTTCTTCTGCTCCTTCTTTTGATAGTGAGAGGTTTTTGAGTGAGAAAAACTAGGAAATTTATGAAAAGCTGAACATTCTTAGAAATGTGTGGGCCGAGCAAAAGGTAGTTTTAGATGAGCTTGACCTAGAGATTAGGAGAAACTTTGAGCGTAGGGGCCGGTTGCCTTTGTTGGATGTTGACCATCCTCCTCCGGCTACCTTGATCAGAGAGTTCTACTCGAACCTCTCTGTCCACTCCAATGATTCCAACACTCAGTTTGTGAGAAGTTGGATAAGGGGTGAAAAGTATACCATTACTCCTATGGTAGTGGCCTCTACTCTTAGGGTGCTTAAGGTCCAGCATCCTGTTTATCCTTATGATGAGTCTCCTCCCCTAGATGACATTATATCATATCTTACTGGATCTTCTATCCAATGGGGTTCTGATCCTTGGATCACCTTTCACTAGTTGACCGAGATTCATTATCTCTTTTTCTGGATTTCTTGCCATTCTATCTGGCCTATCTCTCATTTGCATACTATTCCTATCGAGAGATGTGCATTTTTGTATGCTCTTGTCACCGATGCTCCTATGAGTTTTCCTCATCTTTTCATTCGTTCTTTGGTTGAG
Source organism: Quercus variabilis (assembly GCA_030445155.1). Classification (NCBI taxonomy): domain Eukaryota; kingdom Viridiplantae; phylum Streptophyta; class Magnoliopsida; order Fagales; family Fagaceae; genus Quercus; species Quercus variabilis. Next base: position 92,662,916 of record CP129448.1, on the reverse strand, counting down.
GTTATAGGAGTAGTTCTACTGCACATGGTCTCTTCTTTCCTGTTTTTATTCATCGTATTTTGTTACATTTAGGATTGGATGAGTTTCTGACTTCTGAGCCCGTACATATCATAGCTCCCATAGGTGCCACCTTCCTTAGGCAGAGAGCTGCTCAGATGCGAGCTAGCTCTAGATGCCTTAGAGTAGATTCTTCCTCTTCGGGTGTTACACCTCCTCCTCCTCCTCCTCCTCCTTCTACAGGTAATCCGGCTACTGATGCGTTTGTTGATCCGATTGCTACTACTGCTTCTCCACCTTCTACTTCGGATGATTCCAGCATTCGTCGTATGTTGGACACAATCATAACCGTTCAGGCGGCTCATGGTCAGCTTTTGGTGGACATTCTCATGGAGCTTCAGGCTTTGTGTGCAGAGTTGGCAAGTTTTAGATGGTCACCTCCACCACCTCCTTTTGATGATGTGTCTTGATTCCCCTTTGGCAATTCGTCACAAAAAGGGGGAGTACATATGGATGGAGATAGGGGGAGATTTTTGTTACTTTGGAGCTTTAGATTGTATCTAGTTGCTTCACTTTGTACTTATTTTGGCTCATGATGTATTTATTTTGATGTCTTTATTCTTTATGAGTTGTATATGATAGGGGGAGACATCTTGTTTTCTATTTCCATTTCTTTTTTCACATTGTGCTACATTGATTATTGATTTATATTTATAAGGTTATTCATGATATATGTTTTGTAGTTTATGTTATGTGAAATCAAGAATTTATTTGTTTTTACTTGAATTTTCCACACATGCGTTTATATATTTGTTAAGTGTTACAGGAATATACAAGTTGATTCAGTCGTGCTGTTATCTACTCTTGCAACTGATAGATAGTAGTTAGGGTGAATTGTTTTTGTTGGGCAATTATACTGTAATGGGCTATTTTTGTAACTTTGAGCATTTTTTTTTATTATGTTTTTTGTCACGGATTGACAAAGGGGGAGTTTGTTAGATTCTAAGACTTTAGGTTTAAATGTATTAGAACTTCATTTTATAATGTTGGCAAACCATGATCAAAACATTTAGTCTTGTTTTAGACTTGCTCAAATTGTATTTATGTGTAAAGTTGGAATTGAGTATATTGCAGGATTTACTGTGTAAATCTGTCAGGCTCGATCGATCAAAAATTAGAATCTATCGATCGAAGCTCGTACAGATTGTTTTTCTGCAGAATTTTCCAACTCAGCTCAAGCCCGTATGACGTGTAGGGTTTTATGTTTTTCCTTAAGTATGAAAGAAAAAACCCTAACCACGTTTTATGGTTGTTGTTTATGCAGTGTGTATGAATCTCTTGTGAGAACTAGAGGTATTTGCCTTTATACATACTTAGGGTTTCCAATCTCAAGATTGATGTCAAGAGCTTGGTGATCGCTTTAGTTGCTGCATAAAGAGCTTAAAGAAAACACAAGTGGGAGTACTTGTGGTTGCTGTGAATCCAAGAAAGAAGTATTCCGTGGACTCAAAGCTGTCACGTGGTCGTGATAGTAAGTTTCCTACTAGCAATAGGATGTTAGCGGTCTAAATCGCTATTGTATAAACTTCAATTCTTTTATAGTGGATTTGTTTTACCTTGAGGATAGCTAGATTAAATCCTCCTCAGGTTTTTTACCGGTTTGATTTTCCTAGGTTATCATATCGTTGTGTTATTTATTTTCTGCACTGTTTCAATGATATGATTTATCTGTGTTAACCTAGATCTGAATAATTTATCTAAGTAATCACTTGGCTAAATAACTAGGTTAATCTGTTTGCGTTTAAGGAGTCTAAAAATGTACAATTAGTACTTTCACAATCTTGGACTTGCCATATCACACAGCAATGTGCAAGGTTATATCTCCATATAGATTCAACATACCCAGAAGCTGTCCACCACCTGATAAGAATAATGTTCTTCTCGGTTGTCACTTGGAGAAGGGTACTACTAATGGGATTTGTCAATTTCTCAAAGAATTGAAAATCACCATTTGAAGCAGCTAAGAACAATTGACAATCCATTCTATATTGCATTCCTTCTTCCATTGTAAGATATCACTCTGCCTAGTATTCTGGGAAAAAAAATCAATACTATATTTTCTTTAAAAATAAAAGAAAAAACCTTATTTTCTTCAGGTTTTCTTGATTATTGTGTTGAAAAAAGTGATACTTTAAAAATGGAAAATATATTATTTTACATGCATATTTATAATTGATATGAAAATGTCTACATTTTAAGACATAGGTGGATATGAAATGAAAAATGGGATATGAGAGAATAAAATATGAAAAATGCAAACTTTAATGTTAAAGAGAGCTAGCTCATGGACAATAGAATTAACCAATCTATTAGCTCTAGAAAAATTAATTACAGGTCTTAAACTCAAGCTTTAGACTTAAGAATGCCAAAAACAATTTTTGTGCAATGCACCTGTTTGAGGTGGTAGCATTATGCATTTACACATGATCGGATCTAGGACTAACCTAGCATCACTCTCTGTTGGTGCAAACACAATAATAATGGAGATAACACAAAGAGAAACTGAATAATACTTCTTAATATTATTAATTTAGAGAGAGAAATTACACAACACTATATGGACTAAGGCGCGACACTCGCTCTCTTTAAGGATATTCAAGCCCTTGGTTGGCTAATCTTTGTAACCGGTGCAGACCTTCTCTAAGTTGTCTCCTCCAAGATACAACAGCCCAACAAATGTTGTATAGCTAGAACAGCTTCTGCACAAAGTGTTCAACTCCAAAGCTCCACCAGAAGAACACTTTTCTTTGCCCGAAATCTCTCAAGTATTTAAGAATATTATTGAACTCACTCTCACACACAATACTCTTTGCTTTTAACTATTTCTCTTCATTCACTCTTGATATGAAATTAGTCCATAGCATAGCCGTATATATAGTTTTCCAACCCTTCACATAACCTACATGTTATTTATTAATTTAGAAAACTTCTCTTAATTTATTTAATCTATCTTACATACAAGTAACTCTTTCTTTAACAAATTATAACTCATCTATTTATTCATCTTCAGTTATTTTGAGTTTCAACATATTTAATTTAAAATGTACTAACATTCCCCTACTCATTTTAATATTAAATTTAGAAAATGAGAGATTACCGGGCAAAGAGGGATTATTATGCAGCATGAAGGTGTGCTCTGCATTGAACCTTCACTTAGTGAAACAAAATCTCTACTCCATATATAGTCAGTAGTGGTCTCCGACTTGAACTATGACTACTTAAGGGAAATAAAGTATTACTACTCACACATAATGATCTAGGTGTTGACATGAGATTTTACAGCTAGCACTTTACGGCCGTGTGCTGATCCCAGTTTCATGAGTGTATTTGAGATTAAATCCAAATCTCATAGGGAGCGGCCCCACCCCCACACTCACATAGGTGAAATTTTGTCAAGGGTACTCCTGTAATTCTGATTCCCTACTCATATGAACTACAAATTTCATTAAGAGTTTTTTACTCAACCTTTTCACATTACAGGATAAATGCACTTACATCATAGGGATGAACAATTAAAAAATTATTTACAAAATAAATAATTAAAAAAAATAAATAGTGCATTTCTTACGACCATCGTATGATTTGTTTTTCCCATTAAACCCAATTCTTAGGAGCTCTCATCCTTGGGTTGGGTATCCTTATACATGGCTCATGATTCTATGGACTTTAGTCCCATCCCCCTCGATGTATTCCAGACTCTATCTTTTGCCAAGGCCTTAGTAAATGGATCTGGAAGATTATCATTAGATTTAATATAATCCACAGTTATGATGCTATTACTTAAATAAGATCGCACGGTACTGTGCTTTCTTCTTATAGGTTTGGATTTACCATTGTAATAACAGTTTTTAACTCTACCAATTGCAGCAGTGCTATCACAATGAATTAATATAGGTGGAATTGGATTTTTCCAAAAGTGGAATTTCATATAATAAATCTCTAAGCCAATTTGCCTCTTCACTAGCTAAAGCTAATGCTATTAATTTAGCTTCCATTGTTAAATTAGCAATTATTTTTTGCTTTTTAGATTTCCAACAAATAGCACCACTACCTAAGATAAAAATATAACCAGTGGTAGAGAGAGAATCACCTGACAAAGTATTCCAATCGGTATCACTAAAACCTTCAATCACAGCAGGGTACTTTTTATGAAATAAGCCATAGCTTTTGGTACCAATTAAATATCTCATAACTCGCTCAATAGCTAGCCAATGATCTTTACTAGGCCTGCTAGTAAATTTGCTAAGCACTCTTACTGCATATGCAATGTCAGGTGTAGTACAATCAGTAGAATAGCGCAAACTACCAATGATGCTAACATGATCCTTTTGATTAAAAATCTCATCATCATTATTCACAGGAAATAAATGAACACTAGAATCAAAAGGAGTAGCTACACTTTTGTGATCATGAAAATTATATTTTCTCAATATTTTCTCAACATAATATGATTGATCAAGATATATTCCATCATATGCTTTCGTAATTTTCATGCCCAAAATAAAATTAGCCTCACCAAGATCTTTTATATCAAAATGGCTTTTAAGCATATTTTTTGTCTCATTTATAACATACATATTAGAGCCAAAAATCAACATATCATCCACATAGAGGCTAATAATAACATGTAAATTATTCCATGATTTAAAATAAATGCATTTATCACATTCATTTGATTTATAACCATTTTCAATTATGCAGGAATCAAAAATTTCATGCCACTGCTTAGGTGCTTGTTTTAAGCCATATTGGGATTTAGTTAGCTTACATACCTTACTTTGTTGTCCGGGCTCTACAAAGCATTCAGGTTGATCCATATAAATCTCTTCCTCTAGGTCCCCATTTAGAAAAGCAGTTTTTACATCCATTTGATAAATTTTCAAATAAAAAATTGCAGCAATAGCAATTAACAATCCAATAGATGTAATTCTTGTTACCGGAGAAATCCTAGAAATATCTTATGATTTGTAATGGACCCATTTCAGATGTGGAGGATCCCAATTAATGGTAGACTCAAATAAAATTGTTTGGTCACAATGTGAATGACCCCTTGTGATTAACCCTAATTAATTAATTTAGCCAAGTAATTAATTAATCAATTAATCATGCAATTTTATGGAAGCATAAACAAATCACCACAAAACTAAATATGCAACGGAAATTAAATAATACGATGATTTGTTTATGAATGGGGAAACCCTAACGGCAAAAACCCCACCGGGTGATTTTCAGGTCACCACTCCCGAAATTCCACTATTATCAAATCAAGCGGTTACAAGTAAAGGAATCCCAAGTACCTTACCAACCTACAGTTGAACCCTTACCCCAATACCCAATTGGACTTGATCTGTAGTGACAGTCTCCACCTTTGATGCACCGATCCAAGTACGCGACTTCAGAACACCAACTGAGGAAGAATGGTTGGCTGCAAAGTTCTTCAGTTCATCCTTTATGATGAATAGCAGGAAGATGCTTGGTCACAAAACCTTATGGTGCAAATACACAGCAACTTCTTGATGGAAGATGAACTAGGTCAAGAACTTCGTCTGTTGATCACAATTTGCTTGAACAGAGATTACTCAGTGATAACGCAACTTGTGTCACACTTGACGTCTCTTAAAATAATCCTTTTATATGTTTAGGGTTAGAAAAAGAGAGGACTCAAAAACATATTCACGGATCCCAAGAAAATCATATTGGAAATCTGACTTTTTAAATCTCAACAGATAGCAGGTGTCGAGGTAGCTGTCGAGAGGTGTCGAGATTTAAAAACTTTGCACTTCAGCTTGCTTTTTCTTGGATAGACTTGATGACTTCAACACTTGACCTTGAAACATTGTTTCTTAAAGTATCAAAAACACCTAGAACTACCCAATTACAAGTAGAGTGCGTTTTGTCAAAAGATTAGCCAATTTACATAAATAAGTGACATATGTTCTTAAACAAGTTAAAACATATATGTCCTAACAAAAATAATATTGTTTCAATCACAAACTTTCCAATAACAAGTTATTATGAAACAAAAAAGGTATCCTTAATACTGGGCTTTTCATAAAATATTATAAATAGATTTTTCATTACGTATTTTGGGGAGGGATATTTGCATTAGTACATAAGGTGTTTCATTGTCTGATTACACTATCTTAATTTAAAGCCACAATACATACCATAAAGACATAGTTTTTTCAATAAAATCAATTTCATTTGGTTCTTTGTTAGATTCGAAGAATTTTGAATATCAAATGGGACATTGGGAAGGATGGGAAGAGCAGAGATTCCCACTTCCTTTATTGCAAGAAAGGGATGGGGCATTGTTCAACACCTGTTATCTTGACCAAGACTCTTGTGCCATTCTTTCCTCCCATACCAACTTCTTTCCAATTCCATCACAAATATATATATAAAAAAAAGTTTTGGAAGTGTTATTAAAACAGAACAAAAATCCAACAGAAAATATATATGTCTACCACTACTACCATTGCCACCATCAAGAAAATCCAAACCCCAACCAATTCTAGCCCCAACACCCTTCTTTTAGCTTACATCACTATAGTAACATACTTGTCGCTAGCTCATTTTATTTTTACAGTTTTACTCTGCCATATACAATGTATACTATAGGTGTAAATTAATAGAGAACCCTATTTATAATTCTGAGTCTGTTTCTCTCTCACACACAGACAAGGACACACAATGGGGTTGCCTTCAAAAGAAGAAGCCAAAGTGAGATAGAATAGCAAGGTCTGTCACTATCAAAAATTGAAGGTGGCAAATGCCGGTGCACATAGAAATATTAATTCATTTACTATACATATTGCTATTGAGAGGAGCTCATTTGTTAAGAGACGGGATAGAGTATGCATAATGATCTGTGAAACTTTCTGGTTGTCAGGGTGGGGAAATGAAAGCAATAGGTCTATCTCCTGTTAGTCAGCACAGACTCACTCACAGTCTCTCTCTCTCTCAGCCTCAAAACCTAAATATCATATCATACTTGATCCTTTAGTTCTCAAAATATGATCTTTGAACTATATTGTAGGTTTTATGCATATATTCACCCACCTTTCTGTTTGTGTTTGTCTGTGCATGTATGCCAAAGGTGTAAGTTTGTCATATAAAATGCACTAAATATTACATTTTTATAAGTAAAATCATTAACCATATATAGTAGAGGTAATTTGCACCTATATTTCTCCATCCATATAAGAGAAGCTAGAGTTGCATCAGTCAAAAGGTCAGATAAGAGTAATGTAATTATTGTGCTCTAGCTCTTCTAGCTAGCGGTCCTTGTTAATTTAGAGCATTTATTATAATTTGGGATTACTACATTTTCTAACCACAAAAAAAAAAAAAAAACTAGTGGTGTGATAAAAAATTATTTCACCGCACATAATACTCAATAATCCCAAATTATAATAAATGTTCTAAATTAACCCATATCCGAAAAATAGAAGAGCCTCATATCTAGTTTATAGGATACACTACTTGTGTATTTCCGGAACTCATATCTAGTTAATACAAATTTGATTAAAAATTAAAATTAATGCTTCCCATTAGTGAATTAAGAGACAACAAAAGTGACATATTATACGGATTTGCAACAATTTGAAAAAAAAAATAATAATAATAGATGGAGTGTAAATATTCTATGAATAAATAGCAAACACTATTTTTTTTTTTTTTTTTTTTTTTTTAGATTAAGATAAACATGAAATTTAGTTTGTTTTTTATTTTGCACATAAGAAAGACATCCATTAACTATTTAAAATTTAAAATACTCAACTTCTACACAAATACAAACTTCCACCACCACACACACGTTCTCCCACTTGAATTGGGCAATTCAAGCTGTACTCTTAGTCTTAACTTCTAATCCTTATCTTTTCTTTCTTTTCTTTTCTTTTTTATAAGTTTTTTAATAAAATAAAAATTTTTAAATTGTTTAGAAATTTCTCTTACTCGTACTCCTTAACTAAATTTTAAAATTTTAGATAAGTAACAACTTAAAAATCTTAAGTTTTAGCTTATCTAAAATTTATTTCTTGTGTGTGTGTGTGTTTCTCAAAAAAAAAAAAATCTTTCTTAAAAAAAATAATAATAAAACTTATCTAAAATTTAAGAGTTTTAACTGTTCATAAACACATCTGCTGGTATTAGCAAAAAAAAAAAAAAAAAAAAAAAATCCTTACACCTACACGTTGAAGGCTTAATAAAAATTGGTTAGGATAATCAATTATCACTTTTTTAAAAAAATGAAATGAAAAAGTCACCCGGAATACATGGTTCTTACTTGGTTACTCCTTTTAAAATTTTAGATTAGTAAAAACTTAAAAATCTTAGATTTTAACTTATCTAAAATGTTTTTCTTAAAAAAAAAAAAAAAAAAAAAAAAAAAAACTTATCTAAAATTTTTAGCAAAAAAAAAAAAAAAAAAAAAAAAAAAAACCTATATCCTGCAAAATTTCAGCTGTCTTATAATTTGGTAAACCTTAATACTACAATTCTTTCTACTCAGACATGTAAAGGCACCAATGTTAATTTAGAAACGGTTTTGTAATCTTACGTTGGATGTAATGGTTAGTGAATCTATCTAAATCAGTGGAGAATTGCAATAAGTATTTAAAGAAAGGATTACGTAAATCTTGTAGAGAAGCGTGAAAGTTCAATTTGAGAACAGAGCGAATTACAAAACTAAGCAAAGAAAAATAAATTAATTGATTAATTAAACAAAAGAAAAATCTTACAATTTGAAAAATCTTCTTCTACGTCTCGTCGCCTCCCGTTCCTTCATTCGTTCTTGTTCAAGGACAGAATTTTGAAAAGTTCCTCCGCACTAATAAAAAGTCATGTGATCCATGTGTTTTTCTCTTCTATATTCAATTAAACCACACGCAGGCTCCTTTTATACAAAGATGTAGCCACCTGACAGAAACTGTATTTCAATTAGGAATAGGAATAATAATGATTGAGAAGAGTTCTTGTTGATGTGCAAACAAAAATTCTATTTCAAACCAGAATAATAGGAGTAGACGTGGGAAAAAGTGCTTCTACCCTCACTCAACTTTCTTCCAGCGTCTTAAAAAAAATTGGTTTTGGAGCATGTTCAAAAAAACTGTTCATACAAATAGCTTTATTCTCTAAAAGAAGGTATGCAATATTTATTCTCTTCATCTAATGAGATTCTTCCTTATTTATAAGTCCTCATTTTTTTCATGAGTGAAGTTTACCGTTCACCTAAATTTCGCCTCTTAGTTGCTTTTCAGGGACAAACACTAAACAACTTCTCCATTAGATATATAAAAGCCAATCAATTCTCATGTAACTTTTGTGGGTTTGATTTTTTCCTTCTCAATTCAAATTCACAATGGACTTCTTCGATGGTCAAATAAACTCATTTCTTCCGTTAATAATAATTTCTTACAGCCAAGTCTTTTCCCTACAATAATCCTTTTTATTCTTTTGAAAAAAAAAATATTTTTAAATTATAATAGAGGCTAGTTATTATTATTATTATTATTAAAATACACCAAAAAGTATATATAGGTCCACATTATTTCTAGATTGTCTACTCTTTTTTTGCCATATTTAAATATATATGTTAACCCATCATAAAGAAGAAAACCTGTAATTGTACAAATTGTTAAAAAATATTGCTTTCATTTTTTTGTCAAATAGGCAAACAAATAGCACCCATTTTATCTAATTACAGAACGGTTAGGACAAGCATGGGATCCAGGACTGCATACTCATGTTCTTCAATAATTAAAAAAAAAAAAAAAGTTTCATTTCATGTTATATCTACGAAGTTCTTTAAAAATCACATTAGAACCAAAGTTGAGAAGTGTAAATACCTCAAATGTGGTGCCTCATATCTGGTAAAAAGGGCAAAATTGTGTTAGGAGAAAAATAATACCAAAAGAAATATAACCCGCATCAAAAACAAGATGATGAAATAAATGTGGGTAATCAATCATGATACAATTTATGTCAAAATTATCCCTCCCCTGAGGGAGAGAGAGAGAGAGAGAGAGGAGAAAACCTGAAAAGAAATTTATATCTAACACAAGATATGTTCTTAAAATCACTAATCACAATTTTCATGATGCTTAATCAATAGATATCATATAGGTGATCAAAAATCACAACCACACTTTTCTTAAAATTGTCAAGAGCTTTGTGTTTTTACGTTTTAGTGACTTTTGTCATGGCTTTATCCATGAATATAGAACCTAAGTTGGAATTCTCTTCTCCCGCCTGTTGTAAAGGGAAAAAAAATCCTTAAATCTTAAAGCCTAGTACGTAGGACATTAGCATCAAGCATCTTTATTTTGATTCAATTGAAATTTAGCCGGTAATTAGGGAATTTAAATTTGAGAGGACGTAGTGTTGGAAAATCTGGTTTTGTATCTCATACAAAACACACAGCAGAAGCAACAGTCACGGATCTACTTCATTCATGAGAGATAACATGTAACCTTGAATTCTATAACAAAGAATAGAAAGCGTACCTCAATGCAATGAATTTCAAAACATGACTTGAGAATACTTTCAATCTTCATCTCAATTCCACATGGTGCCCAAGATGTGTGGTCTCTCAATCAGTTTTTTGTACATAGACTCTCAAAGAAAAAAAAAACCTTCTTTTTCTTCTTGTGGAGAAAAACTGATTTCTTTTCTTTTCATCATACGTACGTTTTAACTACCTTAGTAGTTTCTTTATTTAATAACTCTTATTAAATAATGAATGATTATCTAATTGGGTTAGATTTTTGGGCCTACCCAATTGGGCTTTAGTTTGTGGCTTGAGATGGGACCAAAGGGAACAAATAAGACTCTAGCTCCAATGAGCCTTGGACTTTTTTGTCAACTCTAATGAGCCTTGGACTTTTCTGTCAACTCTTAACAAGTCCAAAGTTACCATTAATAATTATATTCAATACCACTATAAGAATATAATTGCACTCTAAGCCTTATTAATAAATTATATCCCAATACTTTATTATACATACAACCCCTTCATTAAAATATTCGTAATAATACAAAGTCATAAATATAGACTGCCACTTTGAAGATTCCTACATCTTAATCCTTGAGTACTCGGTTTAATCCTTTATGTTATTCATCATATATTTATGAAATCCAATTTCATAAATATATACTTTAGTAATTCCTTACTAAAGTGGTTGGACCCAACAATCTGAATAACCAAACCCATTAAACTTATCTCAAGGGAATATTTTATATCTCCTTTAAGAGATTATGAATTCCATCTTGAGAATATATGTTCCATCAACACTAAATGCGGCTGCCCAACATACTAAGGTTTTGACCGTAACTTATAGATCTCACTTCTGATATATCAAAGCAACCTACATCTCATGATCAGGTCCATTATTCTCTCAAGATTTAGAGTTAATATAAATAGAAGTCATGAGATTTATTATTCATTTGACAGTCGTTATGAGGATAATAAATCTCACAGCGGTCCAGTTCAATATGTCTTGACTCTTAAAACATATCAACATGTCAACTAGAAGTCTTCACTTCCATGATCAAGACAAATCATCTCAGTTGATATGTTATAGTCTTCGCAGATGAAATGCCTAATTTCATTACTGACTACGAACTAAAATTCTGAGTTTACAAAAAACTTGTGATTTATATCTTCTATGACTAAATCACATACTATGCATCTCATGAACTAAGATAATGTCTCATTAGTTCATTAATAAATAGTCTCATATAATTAAACAATTTAATTATTTATAACATGCCAATAAATTGGATTTTAGGGCATAAATCCCAATAATCTCCCACTTGCCCTCAAAGACAATTTACCATATATCCGACACTTATCTCCTTTTAGAGTAATTCATAGTCACTCTAAGGCAAGGCTTGGAAATAAGTTTTAGCCAGATTTATTGCATAAATTATCTTTTCTACTACTACATTTCACGTACTCATATCTCTCTAATGTGTATATTCACCACTTAGGATGAACACATATCTTGAAGTCTGAAAGTTCAAATAGCGTTGAAAACACTATGAACGTTTAGACCCCTAATTACAAAATTACCAATTCAAGCTTTATATCAAACAATGTACGTGCGGAAAATGATAACAAGCTTATAACAGAATTGATAAACAATCTAAACTATAAATAATCACAATCACAGCAGTAATTAAATGGTAAAGATAAAGGGAAGAGAGATGCAAACACAAGGATAACACGCGATGTGTTATCGAAGAGAAAACCGAAGCCCTCGGCATAAAACCTCTCCGCCGCCCTCCAAGCAGTCAATAATCCACTAGAAAATGTAGTTGGGATACATGAAAAGCAATAAACCCTCCAAGCCTAATCTACCCAGGTACCTAAGCCCTCCAAGTTTTCTGCTCCAACGAGGTTAGGCCGAACCTTTTTCTTTTCTAGCTTACCGGATTCCGCTATAAACCATAACATCAACCAATAACCATTGGTCTCTTTCAAACTACTTCCCTTAGCACCAAATGAACCTTCTCACAGAGGTGAGTGTGGTGAGAAAAATGATTTTGTCAACGACCTCTCAAGGATGTATCAATGGAGAAGAAGAAAGTAGAGAAATTTGAAGAGTCTCTTAGTGAAGATTGGGGATGAGGCAACCTTGTTTTACTCTAGGGTTTCTCTCACAAAATTCTCTCTAGAAGCTCTCTACATTTCGTGAGTATAAGAGTCTATATATAGTGGTGTGTGTTTGGAATACAAAGAGTCAATTTTTTTCAAACAAGGCTGGTTGGTAGCTTGGGCTCGTGACTTGTCCAAGTCGCGAGTTCAACTTGCGAAATAACGGCCTGGCCAGTCTAGGACTTTTGTACTGTAGTGCGACAGCTGGTGTGACCCTTCATCTTCCCGCATGCTTCTCACGTGCACAGCAGTTAACAGCTTGCAATCCGTGAGTCAGTCGCAAGTCCTAGCTGCAAGTCCCTACTTCTTGGCACAACGATGAGCAATTCTTCACACTCTCTTCATACACTACTCTTACATGAATCCCACCTAAATACAGGGTTACTAAGTGCTAAATTACAAGCAAATTGGCATGAAATGAAGCCAACAAGATGGTTGATAAATTTCAACCTTACAATCTCCCCATTGGGCTATTTCGTGACAAAATCCTATAACAAACTTTAGACTTAAAACGTGAGTTGGGAACAGTTGGAAAACTCACTCACACCTAACTCTAAAATCTGTGAAACTTTTAAACCATAAGAACAAGTAACTCCTGAAATACAACAACACAATAAGTTCATTGTATGCAGAAAACTTGTAATATAAATGGAGCAAGCACAATGCAATCAAGCACAATGGAATAAAGCAATAGACCATGACAAGACCAAAACAAGCAATCACTATAAACAAGTGATCACAATGCTCATTCACACTTGGAATGAACATTCGAACATTCAAGCTAACAAACACAAGGCAAATCACTTGAATGACCAACACTCAACCAATGCACAGTACATGAAGTATGTGCATCTAGGAAAAATCCTACAAGGGCACAAGAGTGACAGTACTTAAAAAGAAATGCATAACATTTAGTTAGAAGTAGTAATTTAAACAAAGCATAAAGGCTGCATAAAGCAAGGTACAAACCATAAAGCCTACAAAGTGCATAGAAACAAACCCTAAAAGCTTACAAAAGCAATATGGGTACAAAATATAAACAGAAACCTTAAAAATCTACAAAGGTACCAGGTACAAACAAAAACATAAAAAGTATTGAATAATATAACATGGATACTGAAATATGCTAAAGATAGACAAAAGTGATAAACAAAGGCCTGTTTGCTGAAATCTCCCCTTTTCGTTGAACTCCCCTTGCTAACAGCATCTCCCCCTTTTTGTCATGAAATAGCTAGTCCTCATCATCTTCTAGCTTTCTTTGAATCTGATCCAATTGAGCTTGGATAGATGTGAACTGGTGCAAGATGGATGTAAGTCCGGACATCTTTGTACTCAGCTCATGGACAAATGCTACAATAGATTCTAGCTTCTCATCGATGGGGAATAAGCTGGAGCACGAACCACTGTGGGACGCTGAAGCTTCTGTCTTGATTCCCTTCTTGCTATGGCCAATGCTAGCGTTGAATGTGCACATGTTGATTGGACTTGGTTTTGTGCATGGAAATTCATTCTCTGAAGGATGGAGCCCTTTAAGCTTCAAAATCCTTGAAATGAGACAGCAAAAAGGAATACATATCCTTGACTCAGTTCGTAGAACAGTTTTGCGGAGGATATGAAAGATATGAGCACAGATGTCAATCTCTATATTAGAGATCAGATCATGAAGGAACAGTGCACGCCCGAGGTTCATATATCTTGTGCTGGATAGGGGATACAGGTTGTGAAACATGACGATCGTAAACACCCTCAATTTCAGAGGAAGAGAGGAAACACTAACTGAGTTCCCGTTTGAGGAAAATTCCAAATCTTTTCCAAGAACTGCCCGAAGTAATTCCTCATATGGATATAGATCATCATAAACCGGTGAGGTTCCAAGTATTGGCCGGTTAAGGTGAAGAATCTCTGCCAAGTATGTGGGAGAGACCGAAAAACTTTTCCCTCTAACCCAGCACTTAAGTTCATCTTCTTCAACAATTGCATTGGCATAAAATTCTTTTACCAAATTTTCATATGCATCATCAAGGTCAGAAAGAAGATAATTCCAATCCTTGCGGGCAAACCATTGAGGGATGTCAGTGTCAAAAAGAGAATGTTGATCAACGGCTCTTTCAATCAATGGTGTAGCATTTTTGAAATAATTTTCATGAGTCTGAAAAGTAGCATACGACCGGAACTTGTTAGGATCGAACACACCTGATGGGGAATGAGTCCTTTTTGGTCTAGGAGAGAAATCATCAATTTCAATGACAGGTTCCTTCCCTTTGCTGCTACCTCCTTTCACAGTTGATCTCTTAAATGAAGACATTTTGACACTGCAACATGGTTTATCACAAATAAGAGAAACCAAATAAAACACCGAACATTATTAGCAATGTGTTAGTTTCACACTATGGATGATGAAGAAAACCCTAAACATTTGAGATTTAGGTTCAAACCATGACAATGAGTTTGTGAATACAACCAAAAACACAATAGGAACACAAGAAAGAGAAGAACAGTATACAAGCCATCACAAACACACAATAAAACCAGAAAATCAGAAACCCATGTTCGAACATGATAAAGCACAAACCACAAAAGCAACTCAAAAATCAAGAGAAAAATGCTCAAATCAGTAAGTATGAAGTGAAAGAAAGAGAATCCATACCTTTTTGTTGAAGATTTAAGAAGAAATGATGCAGAAATGGAGGATTTACAAAGAAATACTCAGAGTGTTTGTGAGAGTGAAATGAGGATGACAATGAAAAGTCACAAGAGTTCGAGGGAAAACTGAAAAACAATTTAAAAAACTGTCTTTAAAACGCAAAACACACGTTTTTCACGACTGGATTAAGTCGCTAGTCAATCGCCAGGGTAAGCCGCGAAACACGGCGAAACCAAGATTTAAAAAAAAATCTTCTAAGTGTTTTTCGTGACTGGAAGGTCTACCCGCCAGATAGTCATGAGATAAGCTGCAAAAATCTCTAAGTACCCCTCGCGACTGGACCTTCCACCTGTGAACAAGTCGCCACACTGAGCTGCGAAAATCATAAAAACTCAAACTTTGAAAAAATTTCTAAGTATTTTTCGCGAATGAGACTTTGACTCGCCAGTAAGCCGCAAAAATTCTTTGAGTGAGCTCGTGACTGGAACATGTGACTGGACCTACCCGCGACTGAGTCGCCAAAATAGGGCGACATTATTTTTGAAATTTTTGATATTTTTGTAAAAAAAAAAAAAAAATACTTTCCAAAAACAAACTAAAACACTCAAAAATCTTTTTGTGTTTGATCAACAAAGATTGAGTTTGTGAAAACACATTTAAACAAATACAATCACATGAATGAATATGGCATTTATTGAACATAGACTTGTGTGTTGTGTGTGGGTATCAAAAATGAGATAGTCCTTAGTCTAATGTGAAGCTTCAATGATCAATTCAATCAAGGTATACACAACTAGCGCTAGATAATGTGATCCATCTCAATTATAGAAGTATGCATATATGACCTCCCACATAAACTTGAGTACATTTTATTGAAGCTTTTCATTTGGCTTCATTTTCAACATAACATTTGATCTTTTTGAATAAACAAATCTCATTGTGAGATTGATGCCTGAAATTTTTAATATTTCAATTTGATGGTTAGCCTTTGGCTTTTTGGGCATCATACAATTTATTTTGGTCGCTTTCCCTTTTTCCTAGTCAAATACTAGTATGTGCGATAAGTTTTTGCAGCTCAATATCTCTTTTCATTTGGAGATTTACATTTAGTGAGCTCTTTGAGTAAAGCAATAAAATAAAAGTGGGAAGATATATAGGCATAAGTCTATGCATGTCTCAAGATCAACAAAACCATTCACTAATCATTCATGCCAAAGTTGAAGATCTATTTACAACAGCCACATAGATTTCAGAATTTCTTCCACAATGATATAAGTGCATAAAAGACAAACTAAACTCGTTAAATACACAAAGCCATTAGTACAAAGGTGCAAGGCAAAACTTGCTTTGAGACAAGACTCAACAAAGATGATCAAACTTTTTAGGATTTTCTACTTTTTATGTGTTTTTGGATTTTTGACACAAAAGCAGTAAAAGATTGATCAAAAACATATCAACAAAGAAAAAAAAAATGATGACAAAAAAAAAATGCACACCAGAACACAATGAGATTTCATGGAAGATTGAGTTCAAGGAATGATACCGACACCAATTGTCTTACGCAAGGATTCAAACCTTGGGCCATCAAGAGGTTTGGTGAATATGTCTGCCTTTTGATTGTCAATATTGATGAACTCTAGACATACTGTCTTGTTCTCAACCAAGTCCCGAATGAAGTGATAATGAATCTCGATATGCTTTGATTTGGAGTGCTGAACTGGATTCTTTAACAAGTTTATGGCATTAGTGTTATCACAGAACACATACATAGTGTCTTGAGAAATTCCATAGTCATGCAGTAGCTTTCTCATCCCTAAGAATTGTGCACAACAACTTCCTGCTGTAATGTATTCAGCTTCAGCCGTTGAAAGGGATACTGAATTTGCTTTTTGCTCATCCATAAAACCAAGTTATTTCCAAGATAGAAGCACCCACCAGAAGTGCTTTTCCTATCATCAATGCATCCTACCCAGTCTGCATCTAAATATCCCGCCAAACACTCATTTGAATCTTTTGTATACCAAATCCCATAGTCAAATGTGCCATTGACATAGCGAATGATTCGCTTCACTGCTGTTAAGTGGGATTCTTTAGGAACAGCTTGGAACTGTGCACATACCCCGACACTGAATGCAATATCTGGCCTATTTGCTGTGAGATAGAGAAGACTACCAATCATACTTTGATAAAGTGTTGGATCGACGTCAACCCCGGCTGCATCTATGCTTAGTTTTGCAGAGGAACTCATGAGAGTAGAAGTATGTTTCTTAGAGTCTAGGCCAAATCTTTCGACAAGATTTTTGGCATACTTCTCTTGAGAAATGAATATTCCATCTTTCTGTTGTTTCACTTAAAGCCCTGGGAAGTAGTTCAACTCTCCCACCATGCTCATTTCAAATTCTCTTTTCATTTCTTCCAAAAACTCATGAGCTAGTTGATCAATTGTGGATCCAAAAACAATATCATCCACGTACACCTGAGCGACAATGAGGGATTTCTCATCCCTTTTAACAAATAATGTTCGATCTACTTGACCTCTTTTGAACTCACAATCCAATAGGTAAGTGGTGAGACGATCATACCATGCTCTTGGTGCCTGCTTCAACCCATGCAAAGCTTTCTTCAATCTTAGCACATGACCCGAAAAGTGAGAATCTTCAAACCCCTTTGGTTGCTCAACAAAGACTTCTTCATTTAGAAAACCATTCAAGAAGGCACTCTTCACATCCATTTGGTACAACTTGAAATCCATGATGCATGCTATGGACAAGAGAATTCGAATGGACTCTAGTCTTGCTACCAGAGTAAAAAATTCATCAAAATCTATGCCTTCCACTTGAGTATACCCTTGAGCCACCAATCTAGATTTATTTTGGACAACTTCACTATCTTCATCTGTTTTTTTCTTAAAAATCCACTTGGTGCCGATCACATGTGTATCTTCAGGCCTTGGAACCAATTCCTATACATCATTTCTAACAAATTGATGTAGCTCCTGGTACATAGACTCTACCCAATTCTCATCTTTCAATTCTACTTCTACCTTTTTGGGTTCAAATTGAGCAAGATAACAATTATATGTCACATGGTTAGCACTATACCTTGGTCCTTTTCTCAGACGAAGTCCCTCATTTACATCCCCAATAATATTACTTAATGGGTGATTGAGGGTCACTCTTGATGAAGGTTTCTTGGAACTTGAGAGTTCCTCATCATAAGAAATTGGGGTTTGAACTTCTAGAGGTTTGAGTGGACTTAAGACTTCTTGTGTTGATCTCGTCTCTCTTCTTGATATAGGAGGTATAGACTCCTTTCCGAGTGTATCTTTCTCAACATCATCACTTAGAGACATATCATCATCATCCTCATTCTTCTTGAGTTTGAGCCCCTTTCCATCATCCTCAATTTCCTTTTCTGATATGGTGTCATCTATGACCACATTGATTGACTCCATCACCGTCTTAGTACGCTTGTTGTACACTCTATAAGCTCGGCTATTTGTGGAGTAACCTAGGAATATTCCTTCATCACTTTTAGCATCAAATTTTTCCGGATTTTCCCTATCATTAAGAATGTAACATGTGCTCCCAAATATTCTGAAATACTTTACCTTGGGTTTCTTTTCTCTCCATATTTCATATGACGTCTTCTTTGTCCCTGCTCGAAAATAGATTCTTTGCAAATGTGACATGATGTGTTCACAGCTTCAGCCTAGAACCTTTGTGGTATGTTTTTGTTGAGTAACATGACTCTTGTTATCTCTAGGATCACCCGGTTCTTTCTTTCAACCACCCCATTCTGTTGTGGAGTCTTTGGAGATGAAAATTCCTTCTTGATACCATGCTCTTCACAAAAAGCTTCAAATTTAGCATTCTCGAATTCCTTCCCATGATCACTTTTGATTTTGACTATAGGAACTCCTTTTTCATTCTGGAGTCTCTTGCATAGTCTTTGCATTTTATCACATGCTTCGGACTTCTCTCTAAGGAATTCCACCCAAGACTACCTTTAGAAATCATCAACTACCACCATAATGTATCTCTTTCCTTCTAGGCTTTTAGTTCTTGTAGGCCCTATTAGATCAACATGAAGAAGCTCTAAACTCCGTGAGATAGCAATCACATTCACCTTGTGATGGCTTGCCTTTGTTTGTTTTCCCATTTGGCATGCTCCACATATAGTCTTCTCCACCTTTCCAAACTTTGGAAGTCCCTCAACTGCTTCAAATTTAGAAACTTTACACACTTGTTTGAAGTTTGCATGTCTAAACCTGTGATGCCAAAGTTTCAGCATATCAACACGAGCACTTTTACATGAAATAGGTGCCGTAGAAACTACTCCATAGTAATTATCAGTAGTCCTATTTCCCTCCAAGACTTGAATCCCTTTTTCATCAATGATTATGCACCCCTTCTTTGAGAATTGGACAAGAAAGTCCTCATCACATATTTGAGTGATGCTTAAGAGATTTGCCTTCAGTCCTTTGATGTATAGCACATCTTTCAGTAGAGGTAATCCCAGTATTCTAACCGTCCCTTTCCTAAGAACTTAAGCATGGCTCCCATCACCAAAAGTCACATAATCACAGGCTTTCTCTTTAAGAGTCTTAAACAGTGATTTATCTCCTATCATATGACGAGAACATCCACTGTCAAGATACCATAAGTACGAGTTAAAAACCTTCAATGAGGTGTGCACAAACAGACAAGCATGAGACAAGCATTCTTGACCATCAAACAGAAATCCATCTTTATTTTCCGTGCTTCTACCAGATTGAATTTTCTTTTTCAGATTATCAACCTTTTCACACAATGTTCTATTTCTTCTTTTGTATTTCTCAATCAAAGAGTTAGACTCACATAAACTATTGTGTAGAATGTGGTTCCTATTTTCAAAGTATTTCAACATGTGAACGAACATCCTAGCATGTTTCCTAGATTTAATTAACTCTAAGAGTTCATTTTTAGAATACTCTTCAAACATACTCATAGAATCATTATCACAAACACCCAAACCACAATTTAGCATGACCCTTTTCATAGCTACATCCATAGCCAAGGAGTCTAGGATCGCACTTAGGTAATCAAACCACAAAGAGTGCACCTGCTCTGATACCAATTGAAAGTTCAAATAGCGTTGAAAACACTATGAACGTTTAGACCCTCAATTACAAAATTTTCAATTTAAGCTTTATATCAAACAATGTACGTGCGGAAAATGATAACAAACTTATAATAGAATTGATAAACAATTTAAACTATAAATAATCACAATCACAACAATAATTAAATGGTAAAGATAAAGGGAAGAGAGATGCAAATACAAGGACAACACGCAATGTGTTATCGAAGAGGAAACCGAAGCCCTCGACATAAAACCTCTCTGCCACCCTCCAAGCGGTCAATAATCTACTAGAAAATGTAGTTGGAATACATGAACATCAATAGACCTCCAAGCCTAATCTACCCAGGTACCTAAGCCCTCCAAGCTTCCTGCTCCAAAGAGGTTGCGCCGAACCTTTTTCTTTTCTAACTTATCAGATTCCGCTATAAACCATAGCATCAACCAATAACCATTGGTCCCTTCCAAACTACTTCTCTTAGCACCAAATGAACCTTCTCACAGACGTGGGTGTAGTGAGAAAAAGGATTTGGTCAATGACCTCTCAAGGATGTATCAATGGAGAGGAAGAGAGTAGAGGAATTTGAAGAGTCTCTTAGTAAAGATTGGGGATGAGGCAATCTTGTTTTTCTCTAAAGTTTCTCTCACAAAATTCTCTCTAGAAGCTCTCTACATTTCGTGGGTATAAGGGTCTATATATAGTGGTGTGTGTTTGGAATACGAAGAGTTAATTTTTCCAAAACAGAGCTGGTTTGGGGCTTAGCCCCACGACTTGTCCAAGTCGTGAGTTTAAGTCGCGAGATAACAGGCCTGGCCAACCTGGGACTTTTGTCCTATAATGCGACAGCTGGAGTGACCCTTCACCTTCCCACATGCTTCTCACGTGCACAGCAGTTGGCGGCTTGCAAGCCGCAAGTCAGTCGCGAGTCCTAGCTGCGAGTCCCTACTTCTTGGCATCAAGATGAGCAATTCTTCAGACTCTCTTCACACACTACCCTTACGTGAATTCCACCTAAATACGGAGTTACTAAGTGCTAAATTACAAGCAAATTGGCACAGAATAAAGCCAACAAGATAGTTGTTAAATTTCAACCTTACGAAGTCCAACTTCATGAATCACAATCAAACTACAAGTCAGTATTTGTACATCCAATAACCATCAAAACCTCGCTTTAGTGGACAAGAATATAATCCCTCATTCTCCTAAGATGTATGAGTATATGCTTTACTCCCACTAAATTAAGTAATCTTTGATTCAATTGATATTTGCTTATCATGCCCACCGCAAAATAGATATTTAGCCTAGTATATAGCATAGCGTAAAGACTTCCTATAAATTTGATATAAGGAACCGTCTTAGTATGCTCTTCCTTTTATATGTCTTAGGACAATAGTCCTATATAAAGGAACTTTAAACTTAGAAGGAAAGAATCCTTTCTTAAAGTATTCATGCTATACTTGGCTAGAATCTAATCTATTTAAGCAGTTTGAGATAAACCCAACATCCTAATTTCTAAATTTTAACAAAGTTATAATTCTTAGGTTGTAGCTAGTCTGTCCCAAGTACTTTATATCAAATTGGACTAGACAACCAAAAATTTCATTGATGATAATAACTCTACATCATTCTAAATGATTAGAATGTCATCAACATACATTAAGAGATTTATTATTCTATATAACTTTTACACACATAAGGCTTTTAAATACATGAATAGCAGAAGACCCTCCAAGCCTAATCTATCTAGTGCATCTAAGCCCTCCAAGCTTCTTGCTCCAATAGGGTTACGCCGAACCTTGTCTTCTCTAACTTACCGAATCCCCCAATCGCCCATTGCATCAACCAAAATGAATTAGTCCCTTCTGAACTTCTTCCCAAATACCAAAATACTTCCTCACTGATATGGGTATGGTGAGATAAGGATTTGACTAAATGTACCTCTTAAGGATATGTCAATGGAGAGGATGAGAGTAGAGGAATTTGGAGAATCAAGTGATAAAGATTGTGGATAAGTCAATCTTGTTTTTATCTAGGGTTTCTCTCTCAAAATTCTCTCTAGAAGCTCTCAACATTTCGTGGGTATAAGGGTATTTATAGTAGGGTGTATGAGTCATGTTTCAACCAAACAGGGCATTCTGGCGACTCGACCTCGCAACTGGAACGAGTTGCGAGTTTGAGTCGAGAGCTAACTACCTGGTTAGACTGAAAGTTTTGTCCTGCAATGCAATAGCTGGCGAGACCCTTCAGCTCCCTGCATGCTTCACACGTGTGCCACCTTTGGCGACTTGCTAGTCGTGAGCCAATCGCTAGATCTAGTCGCGAGGCCCTTCTTGAGTGCACACTTCTTGAGCTTTCTTCACACTCTCTCACACACTACCCTTACATAATTCCCACCTGAATATAGGGTATCTAATTGCTAAATTACAAGCAAATTTGGTACGAAATAAAACTAACACACGATTGAATAAATTCAACCTTACAATCTCCCCCTTTGGCTATTCCATGACAAAACAGACTCTAAACTTAACATTTGAGTTGGGAAAAGCTGCCAAAACTCACTCACATCCTAATTCTAGAAACTATGAAGCTCTTGAACCATACAAACAAGTATTTCCTAAAAACAACAACACAAGACAATCATTGTAAGCAAAAATCTTGAAATGCATATGAAGCAAGCACAATGCGATCAAGTAGTAAAGATTAAGGCAATAAAGCATAACTTGACCAAACAGGAACGATCACTATAAATAGTGATCACAATGAACATTCACACTTGAAATGAACATCCGGACATGCAAGCTAATAAGCTCAATGCAAAGTATCATTTGCATGTCCAACACTCAACCAATACAAAAACTCAAGGTAATTGCTGTTAGGGTTTGTGCCCTAAAATCCAATTTATTGGCATGTCATGAATAATTAAGTTGTTTAATTATATGAGACTATTTATGAACTAATGGGACATTATCTTAGTCCATGAGATGCATAGTATGTGATTTATGTGAAAAGTCACAGAAAGATATAACTCACAAGTTCTTTGTAAACTCAGAATTTTAGTTCGTAGTCGGTGATGAAATTGGGCGTTTCATCTGCGAAGACTATAACATATCTACTAAGATGATTTGTCTTGATCATGGAAGTGGAGACTTCTAGTTGGTATATTAATATGTTTTAAGAGTTAAGACATATTGAGTTGGACCACTGTGAGATTTATTATTCTCCTAATGACTGTCAAATGAATAATAAAACTCACGACTTCTATTTACATCAACTCTAAATCCTAAGAGAATAATGGACCTGATCATGAGATGTAGGTTGCTTTGATATATCAGGAGTGAGATCTATAAGTTATGGTCAAAACCTCAGTATGTTCGGCAGCCACATTTAGTGTTGATGGAACATATATTCTCAAGATGGAATTCATAATCTCTTAACGGAGATATAAAATATTCCCTTAAGATAATTTTAACGAGTTTGGTTATTCAGAGTGTTGGGCCCAACCACTTTAGTAAAGAGTTACTAAAGTATATATTTATAGAATTGGATTTCATAAATATATTATGAATAACATAAAGGATTAAACCGGGTATTCAAGGATTAAGATGTAGTAATCTTCAAAGTGGCAGTCAATATTAATGACTTTGTATTACTACGAATATTTTAATGAAGGGGTTGTATGTATAATAAAGTCTTAGGATATAATTTATAGATAAGGCTTAGAGTGCAATTATATTCTTATAGTGGTATTGAATATAATTAATGGTAACTTTGGACTTGTTAAGAGTTGACGGAAAAGCCCAAGGCCCATTGGAGCTAGTGTCTTATTGGTCCCTTTAGTCCCATCTCAAGCCACAAACTAAAGCCCAATTGGGTAGGCCCAAAAGGCTAACCCAATTAGAGAATCAGTCATTATTTAATAAGTGTTATTAAATAAAGAAACTATGAGAATAGTTTTAACGTATGTAAGATGAAAAGAAAAGAAATTAGTTTTTCTCCACAAGGAAAAGAAGAAGGATTTTTTCTTTGAGAGTCTATGTACAAAAGAACTGATTGAGAGACCACACATCTTGGGCACCATGTGGAATTGAGATGAAGATTAAAGGTATTCTCAAGTTTGGTTTTGAAATTCACTGCACCAAGGTACACTTTTTATTCTTAATTCTAGAATTCATGGTTACATGTTTATCTTTCATGATTGAAGTAGATCTGTTTTTGTTGCTTCCGCTGCATGTGTTTGTATGAGATACAAAACCAGATTTCTCCAACAATTGCATCAAGGATATAAAATCCAACAAGGGCACAAGCGTGAAGTACTAAAAAGAATGCAAGACATTAACTAAAAGTACTGAACTACAAAGCAAAGGTACAAATCATAAAGCATAGTTTAAGCACACAACATAGATCCTGATATAAGATAATACGAAGCAAAATATTAAGCATAGGCCTTTTCTTTCTCTTGCTCTTCAACTTCAATACTCCCCCTTTTGATCAAGCACTTTTCTCCCCCTTTCATTATGCTCCCCCTATCATCACCATCTCCCCCTTTTTGTCATGGAATAACTAGTCCTCATTTTCTTCTAGCTTTCTTTGAATTTGGTCCAATTGAGTTTGGAGAGAAGTGAACTTCGTATCATAACGGATGTTGTGAGAGTACAGGAGAGAGGCTAGTCTAGACAACTTAGTGCTTATGTCTTGGACGGATGCCATTAAGTTGTCTAACTTCTCAGCATAGGATTATGAGCTAGAGCTTGAACCAGCATGAGGAGCTAAGCATGAACCACCATGAGAAGCTAGACTCTTTGTCTTGATTCCCTTTCGACTATGACCAATGCTAGCATTGAGCGTGTGACTGTTTATTGGACTTGGCTTCGGGTAGGGAGACTCATCGTCTGATGGATGAATGCCTTTGAGTTTCAATATCCTTGAAATGAGGCAACCAAAAGGAATGCAGTGCCTTGTGGCAATTTTCGCAGCAGTTTTACACAAAATATGAAAGATATAAGCGCAAATATCAATCTCTTCATCAATAATCAGATCATGAAGGAACAAAGCTCTTTCAAGATTCATGTACCCGGTGCTTGATAGAGGATAGAGATTGTGAAACATGATTGCTCTAAGCACCCTCAATTTTGGAGAAAGTGAGGAAACACTAATTGATTTCCCACTGGGAGAGAATTCCAAGTTCTCTCCAAGAGCGTCCCGAAGTAATTCCTCATCCGAATTTAAGTCATCATACACTAGTGGCTTTGGAAACATTGGCCAGTTGATGTGCAGAATGTTAGCAAGATAGTAGGGTGTTACTATGAAGTGTTGTCCTCTAACCCAACATTTCAACTCATCCTCTTTTGAAATGGCGTTTGTATAGAATATCTTACCACTAGTAGACTGAATGTTGCATTTAGCGTTGGTGTTTATGCTAGATATCAAGCTGCTCCAAAGGAATCCCACCTGACTGCGGTGAAGCGAATTATACAATATATCAATGGAACTCCAGATTATCGGTTGTGGTATTCAAAGGACTTGAATGCTTGCCTTGCCAGTTATTCAGATGTAGACTGGGCTGGTAGTGTGGATGATCAAAAGAGTACTTCATGAGGCTGCTTCTACCTTGGTAACAATCTTGTCTCTTGGATGAGCAAGAAATAAAACTCCGTGTCTCTCTCTACAGCTGAAGCAGAGTACATAGCCGCTGAAAGTTGCTGCATACAACTCCTTTGGATGAAGAAGCTACTTCATGACTACGAGATTCCTCAAGATACAATGTGTGTTTTCTGTGATAACACCAGTGCCATAAATCTCTCTAAGAACCCAGTTCAGCATTCAAAGTCAAAACACATAGAGATACGTTACCACTTCATTCAGGATTTGGTGGAAGATAAAGTTGTGTGTCTTAAATTCAAACACACAGATAATCAAAAGGCGAACACCTTCACCAAGCCTCTCAATGGTCCACAATTTGAATCACTCTGTAAGACCATTAGTGTTGGTACAATTCCTTGAATCTCATGTGTGCTGTGTGTTTTACCTCTTTATATTGAGTTAATATGTTTGTAGGGCACACACTACTTTGTTGGCTATTTTTATAGCTTGTTCTCTTTGGTTGTTAATTGCTTTGTTTATGTTTACTAAATGTTTTCACATTGTTTTTTTTTTCAATCTTTTTCTTGCTTTTGTGTCAAAAATCCAAAAAATACATTAAAAGTAGAAAATCCAAAAATTTTGATCAACATTGTTGAGTTTTTGTCTCAAAGCATGTTTTGCCTTGTACCTTTGTGCTTATGGCTTTGTGCATTTACGAGCGTAGCTTGTTCCCTATGCACTTATATCATTGTGGAAGAAATCTTGACATCTATGTGATTGTTGTAAATAGATTTTCAAACTTGTCATGAATGATTAGTGAATGGTTTTGTTGATCTTGAGACATGCATAGAATTGTTCCTATATATCTTTCCACTCATCTAGTTTATTGTTTTTGTTAGGTTCTAAAGGTTTAGGAATTTATGTATTTAGAACTCTAATTTGTAATATTAGCAAACCATGATCAAAACGATAAGTTTAGTCTTGTTATAGTGTGCTCAAAGTTGTTTAATTATTGTAAAGTTGAAATCGAGAGACTGTAGATGCATTGGGGCATTTCGGTCTGGCTCGATTGATCGAAGAATAGATTCGATCGATCGAAAGTCGACCAGATTGCGTTTTCTGCAGAATTTCCAACTCAACCCTAACTCATTAAACGTTTAGGTTTTTATGCTTTTGCCCTAGGTATATAAGGGAAAACCCTAGCCACGTTTTGAGAGTTGCTCCAGTTGTATTGTTGCTCATACATTGCTGTTTGTGTAAATCTCTTGTGAGATCTAGAGGAGCTTTCCTTTACACAAAACTTAGGGTTTTCAAGTTAGAGATAATATCAACATCTTGATGATCAACTTGGTTGCTACCATTGAAGCTTAAAGAATATCAAGCGTGGGTGTTTGTAGCTGATTCAAGAATTCAAGAAAGAAGAAGTCCGTGGATTCGGAGCTTGCACGTGGTTGTGTCAGTAAGTTCTACTGGTGGGTAGGATTAGGAAGTCGAGCGGGGAGCTTGTGGTCCTTTTGTATGAACTTCGATTCTTTCATAGTGGATTCAGGTTTGCTTTGAGGATCGGTGGGTCAAATCCTCCCCAGGTTTTTACCGTGTGGTTTTCTAGGTGATCATATCATTGTGTCTTTTATTATTCCGCTGCTTTATTATTTTAATATGATTATTTGATTGCTTTAACCTAGAATTGCATAATTTGACTAAGTAACAACTTGGCTAATTAATCTAGGCTAACCAATCTGGTTGTTCTAAGGGGTCTAAAACCGTTTAGTTTTTGCTTAAAAGAGCTCAATAAATGTAAATCTCCAAATGAAAAGAAATAATGAGCTGCAAAATCCTGTCGCACATACTAGTGTATGACTAGGAAAAAGGGAAAGTGACCTAAAATAAAATGTATGATGCCCAAAAAGCCAAAGGCTAGCTCTTCAATTGAAATATCAAAATTTCAGTAATCGATCTCACAATGAGATGTTTTGATTCAAAAAGATCAAACGTTATGATATATATGGAGCCAAATGAAAAGCTTCAAAGTTATGTTATCAAGTTTTTGTGGGAGGTCATTTATGCATATTTCTATAATTTAGATGGGTCACATTATCTAGTGCTAATTGTGTATGTCTTGGTTGAATTGATCATTGAAGCTTCACATTAGACTATGGACTATCTCATTTTTGATACCCACACACATCACATATGTCTATGTTCAATGAATGCCATATTTATTTGTGTGATTGTACTTGATTAAATATGTTTTCACATGCTCAATCCTTGTTGATCAAACACAAAAAGATTTTTTTGTGTTTTAGTTGTTTTCGGAAAGTTTTTTTTTTTTTTTGTTTTTTGCAAAAATTGTCAAAATCTTCAAAAATAGTGTTGCCCTGTTCTGGCGACTCAATCGCGGGTTGGTCTAGTCGCATGCCCCAGTCACAAGCCCACACAGAGATTTTTCGCGACTCAATGGCGGGTCAATGTCCCAGTCACAAAAAATACTTAGAATATTTTTCAAAATTTGGGTTTTTATGTTTCTCGCAACTCAATGTGGCAACTTGTTCATGGGTGGAAGGTTCGGTTGCGAGGGGTACATAGAAATTTTCACGGCTTACCTCGCGACTTTCTTGCAGGTAGGTCTTCCAGTCGCGAAAAACACTAGGAAAAATTTTCAAAATTTTTGGTTTCTAGGTGTCTCGCAACTTGCCCTGGCGACTCGTCCGCGACTTGGTTCAGTCGCAAAAATCGCGTGTTTTGCACAATAAGGGTCTTTTTTTGTACTAGTTTCAAAGAGTTTTCATTTTTCCCTAGCATCTTATGACTATTCATCTTCTTCACCGATTTCCCCTCTTTCAAAATCACTACATTCACACACAATACCTCCATATTCTATCTCATTTGTTCACCAATCTTCAAGAAAAGGTATGGGTTCTGTTTCTTTCTCATTGTATTTCACATTTCATACATAAGATTTCTTGGATTGGATCTTTATGATAATCTCTGTGATTTAATGTTTGAATATGGGTATTTGCTCATTGGAAAGATTGTTGTGTGGATTGTGTTGAATATATGTTATTTCACTCTGTCTTTGGCTGCACTTTGTGTTTTCTGTTGCACACACACATTCTTTGACATGATTGTGACCCTGATCCCATGTTGTTAGGGGTTTTCCACAATATTCCTATTTTGGGACTAACTCTGTGCTAATAGAGTTTGTTGTCTTGTGTGGTCTTTGTTGCTCTTTGATGTGACATGGTGCAGATTGAAAATGTCTCCATTCAAAAGATCAGCTGTGAAAGGAGGTAGTAGTAAAGGGAAAGAGCCAGTGATTGATGTAGATGATCTCTTTCCTACGCCAAAGATGACTCGCTCATCAACGGGAATGTATGACCCTACGAAGTTCAGATCTTATGTGGCTTTTCAGACTTATGAGAAATACTTTCGAGACACATCATTGCTGGTTGAAAGAGTTGTTGACCAACCCTCGCTCCTGGACACCAAAATCCCTGTATGGTTTGCCATTAAGGATTGGAATTTCCTTCTTTTCGACCTTGATAATGCTTACGAGAATTTGGTGAAAGAGTTCTATGCTAATGCCATTGTTAAAGAAGAGAAGCTCAAATGTTGGGTTAGAGGAAAGTTTTTCTCAGTAACTCCCACTTATCTGGCAGAAATCCTACACATCAACCGGTCGAAGTTTACCATTCCATTGGTATATGATGATTTGACTCCGGATGAGGACTTACTTCAAAATGCTCTTAGGAGAAACTTGCAATTCTCACTAAGTGGAAACTCAATCAGTGTTTCTTCACTATCTCCGGAACTAAGGGTGCTTACCATAATCATGTTCCACAACTTATATCCTCTTTCCAGCACCGGGTACATGAATCTCGGGAGAGCTTTGTTCCTTCATGATCAGATCACTAATGAAGAGATTGATATCTACTCTCATATCTTTCATATTCTATGCAAGAATGTTACAAGAACTGAATCAAGGATTTGCATTCCTTTTTGTTGTCTTATTTCAAGGATACTGGAACTCAAAGGCATTCATCCATCAGGAGATGAGTCTTCACACCCGAAACCAAGTCCAATCAACATCCGTACACTCAATGCTAGCATTGGTCATAGTTGGAAGGGAATCAAGAAAGAGACTTCAGCACAAACTAGTGGTTCACCTCTAGCTCATCGTCCTATGATGAGAAGTTTGACAGCATTATGGCCGCCGTCCAAGACATAAGTACTAAGATGTCTGAACTTGCATCTCTCCTGCACCATCACAACATCCATTGTGATACAAAGTTCACTTCTATCCAAACTCAATTAGATGAAATCCAAAGAAAGCTAGAAGAATGTGATGACTAGCTATTCCATGAAAAAAAGGGAGAGATGATGATGATAGGGGGAGAAAGAGCTTGATGATAGGGGGAGCACTGCATTGATGTAGAAAAGCAGGACTATGCTTTATTTTATCATATTTCAGGACTTATTTTGTGTAGTTTTATATTATGTTATTTTGTACCCTTACTTTGTAGCTTAAGTACTTGCTGTTAAATGTCACGCATTTTCTTTAAGTACATCACTCTTGTGCCCTTTGTTGGATTTTGTATCCTTAATGCAATTACCTAGTATTGTTGCATTGGTTAAGTGTTAGACATGCAAATGATACTTTGCATTGAGCTTATTAGCTTGCATGTCTAAATGTTCATTTCTTGTGTGAATGAGCATTGTGATCACTATTTATAGTGATTGTTCATTTTTGGTCTAGCCATGGTTTATTACTTAACTCCATTTTGCTTGATCGCATTGTGTTTGCTCCATATGCATTACAAGTTTTTCTACATACAATAATCGTATTGTGTTGTTATGTTTCAGGAAATACTTGTTCTTATGGTTCAAGAGTTTCATAGATTCTAGAGTTAGGTGTGAATGAGTTTTGTTCAACTGTTCCCAACTCATGCATTAAGTCTAGAGTTTGTTGTAGGGTTTTGTCACGTAATAGCCAAAGGGGGAGATTGTAAGGTTGAATTTAATCAACCATTTTGTTGGCTTTATTCCATGCCAATTTACTTGTAATTCAGCTTAGAAACCTTATATTTAGGTAGAAATCATGTAAGGGTAGTGTGTGAGAGAGAGTGAAGAAATGCTCATGACTGTGTAGTGAAACAAGGACTTATGACTGGATCTTGCAGGTGGCTCGTGACTGGCAAGCCGCCAGAAGAAGCACAAGAGTGAAGCATGCAAAGAAGCTGAACCGTCATGCTAGCTGTAGCACTACAGGACAAAAATTCCAAACTAGCCATTCAGTTAGCTCATGGCTTGAACTCACGACTCAGCCAAGTCGCGAGGCCAAGTCACTAGCCAACTATGTTTTGAAAGACTAACTCTTCGCATTCCATTCTCATCCCAGTATAAATACCCCTTATACCCACGAAATGTAGAGAGTTTCCAAAGAGAATTTTGAGAGAGAAACACTAGAGAAAAACAAGATTGACTTATCCACAATCTTCACATAGTGACTCTTCAAATTCCTCTACTTTCACCCTCTCCATTGTTACATCGTTGAGAGGTTCACTACCCAAATTCTTTTCTCACCATACCCATATCTGTGAGAAGGTTATTTGGTGCTTTAGGAAGCAGTTAGGAAGGAAACAATTGATATTGGTTGATGCTATGGGCTATAGCGGAATCCGATAAGCTAGAAAAGACAAAGGTTCAGCGTAACCTCGTTGGAGCAAGAAACTTGGAGGGCTTAGGTACACTAGGTAGATTAGGCTTAAAGGATCTTCTGCTTGTTCATGTATCTCAATTTCATTTTCTAGTGGATTATTGATCGCTTGGAGGGCGGTGGAAAGGTTTTGCGCTGAGGGCTTCAGTTTCCTCTTCGATAACACATCGTTGTGTTGTTATTGTGTTTGCATCTCTCTTCCCTTAATCTTTGCCATTTAATTTCTGCTATGGATGTGATTTTATTTGGTTTAGATTTTTTATCAATTTTGTTATAAGCTTATGTCCATTTTTTGCACATACATTGTTTGATATTAAGCTTGAATTTTTAATTTGTAAATTGGGGGTCTAAACGTTTATAGTGTTTTATACGCTATTTGAACTTTCAATGAGCATTGTGGTCACTATTTATTGTCATTGTTTATTTTTGTTCAAGCCATGGTTTATTACTTAATTCCATTTTGCTTGATCGCATTGTGCTTGCTGTGTATGATACAAGTTTTCTGCATACAATGATCATGCTGTGTTGTGTTTTAGGAGATACTTGTTTGTATGGTTCAACAGCTTCATAGATTCTAGAGTTAGGTGTGAGTGAGTTTTGTTCAACTAATCCTAACTCACGCGTTAAGTCTAGAGTTTGTTGTAGAGTTTTGTCACGGAATAGCTAAAGGGGGAGATTGTAAGGTTGAACTTAATCAACCATCTTGTTGGCTTTATTCCATGCCAAATTGCTTGTAATTCAGCACTTAGAAACCATGTATTTAGGTGGGAATCATGTAAGGGTAGTGTGTGAGAGAGTGTGAAGAAATGCTCAAGACTGTGCAGTGAAGTAAGGACTCGCGACTGGATCTCACGGGTGGTTCACGACTGGTAAGCCGCTAGAAGAAGCACAAGAGTGAAGCATGCAGAGAAGCTGAACCGTCATTCTAGCTATAGCACTACAAAACAAAAAGTCCAAACTAGCCATTCAGTTAGCTCGTGGCCTAAACTCGCGACTCAATCAAGTCGTGAGGCCAAGTTGCCAACCAACTCTTTTTTGAAAAACTGGCTCTTCACATTCCATTCTCACCCTAGTATAAGTACCCCTTATACCCACAAAATGTAGAGAGCTTCCAGAGAGAATTTTGAGAGAGAAACCCTAGAGAAAAACAAGATTGACTCATCCACAATCTTTACATAGTGACTCTTCAAATTCCTCAACTCTCACTCTCTCCATTGTTACATCTTTGAGTGGTTCATTACCCAAATCCTTTTCTCACGATACCCAGATCTATGAGAAGGCATTTTGGTGCTTAGGAAGTAGTTAGGAAGGGATCAATTGATATTGGTTGATGCTATGGGCTATAGCGGAATCCAGTAAGCTAAAGAAGATAATGTTCGGCGCAACCTCGTTGGAGCAAGAAGCTTGGAGGGCTTAGGTACACTGGGTAGATTAGGCTTTGAGGGTCTTCTGTATTTCATGTATCCCAACTTCATTCTTTAGTGGATTATTGACCGCTTGGAGGGCGGTGGAGAGGTTTTACGTCAAAGGCTTTGGTTTCCTCTTCGATAACACATCGTTGTATTGTCCTTGTGTTTGTATCTCTCTTCTCTTAATCATTGCCAATTAATTTTTGTTGTGGAAGTGATTTTAATTGGTTTAAATTTTTTATCAATTCTGCTATATGCTTATGTTCATTTTCCGCACATACATTGTTTGACATTAAGCTTGAATTGGTAATTTGTAATTTGGGGGTCTAAATGTTCAAGGATGTTTTACACGCTATTTGAACTTTCAGTCATACATAATAATGTACATAGCATCATACAGCAGGATTTAAGGGAACTAATCTTAACATTTTATATTTCAAAAATAAGTTAAGACAGTTTACTGAGCATACATTAACATATGTAAACCTTGTGATTGTCAAATCACATTGTACCTATACATGTATCAAGAATAGTAAAGAATATTGTGTGTTGTGTGTGAAAAAGATCTCAAGATTGCATAAGTGTCAACATGTTATGACAATTTTAGATATGAGAAAATCAATTTAACTCACACACAATCATAACTGTTTGATGGGGACTATCACCTTCTAGGTACATCCTATAACTCCCACATCTCCTAGAATACATGCTTGCAATTATATATAAAGCATTTTGATTTTTTTTGCTTTTTATTTCTCTTTGCATATTTTCTTTTAAACAAATCATGCATGGGCATATAATAGATAGAAAAGAAATACCCAATGATGTTAAGCATTTGACATTCCATTTTTGCTATGCCAAAGCATACAAATGTCATTTTTATGATTAGCGGGCAACAGTGGTGAGATGGTTATTTATGCATTTCTCTTAGAATTTTCTAGTTCTTTCTGTCAAAAAAAGTTATATGAGTGCTAAGTACAAAAGATTACTTAATCTTACTCATCATAAACACGAGCCACAAAGCTCACTTGCTTAGTTGTACATAGAGATGCTCATCCAAGATACAAAAGATACAAAGTTTGGAAAACTTTGTTTCAATGGCCATCCAAGGTACACAAGTACCAATATACACAAACACACACTATTTTTGTATTTTTCTAATTTTTTCCATTTTTCTTATTTATTTTAAAAACAAAACAAAATAAAAACTATACAACCAAACATCATGAAAGTATGAAAGAAAGATGCATATGCATGAAAGCATGATTCCAAAAATAGATAAGAAATCAAGCAAAAAGAGTCCTACTTTAGATAGAAAGAATTAAAGTAGAGGACAAATAGAAAAGATAATTAAGTCTTAGACTCCTTTCTCACCCACACAGCACGAGTCTTTGGCCGTGAAAATGAAAATGCACATGTCCTAGTATGTCTACTAAAGGACATAAAAGAATTAAGATTCTCTTGAAATTAAGTTAAAAAGCTCAAGGCTTTTAATAACTCACCAAACAATGGTGTAAGTTCTTGAGAGGAAACCTGTGACTGTTGGGACACTTGCTTATAAGGATACAACTTAAAGCAATTAGGACGAATGTGTCCAGAAACACCACAATGGTGACAAACATAAGGTCTAACAAAGGATTTAGAATTAGCCAAATCAGTTTTGGATTTCATACCTTTATCACATTTCTCAAATTAGGGCACAAAGACAATCCTTGATCCAAAAGCCGTGGAAGAGGAGGGGCCAAAGGAAACAACATATCCTAAGCCAATTTTATCATAACTAGGCATTTAAGCACTCAATTCCTTATGAAGCTTTGCACTAGACATCCTCTCTATTTAAGTTCTAGCTAGACTAAGCTCAACCTCGAGATTCTTGACCTTTTCTTTTAATGAAGTGCTCTCCACAACAAGAGTCTCAACTATAGGGAAAAGGCCTACAATGTCCAGACCCCATTAAGCAAATGGCCAAGGGCTGGTCAAAGGATTAAGGACTCCTCCTGGTTGGTGTATATTCGGTGCAAACCTTTGACATTGGTCGCACTTCTGTACATATTCTTATGCCTCCTTTTGCATGTTCGGCCACCAATAGCCTTGAATAATGGCCCTGTGTGCCAACGACCTACTCTAGTGTGGCTTCTGCAAATCCCTTCATGTAACTCTTCAAAAAGTAATTCTGTTGCTTTGGAGTGTATGCATAATAGGTATGGCCCAGAAAAGAAGCGTTTGTACAACTTCTGGTCCTCGGACAGCCAAAATCGAGGTGCCTTCCTTCATATTTTTTCAGCTTCTATCCACTCCTCAGGTAAAACATCCTCCTTTAAGAATAATACTATGGGGTCCATCCAACTAGGCCCCACTCTAACCTGGTGAACATGAACCACCTCTTTGTTTAACTCTGTGGGTTTGCATAAGTCTTCCACAAGGATGACCCAGGGTAAGCTTTTCACTGAGGAGGTTGCAAGTGTGGCTAGGGAATCAGCATGAGTGTTTCCACTTCTAGGGATATGCAATAGGCTGAAAGATTCAAAGCCTGACTGCAAATGTCTAACCTGTCCTAAGCGCATCTCCAACAGATTAGTCAAATTTTTGTACTGTTTGGATAATGAACAGTGACATTTAGCTTTTGCCTACTCACTTTTTCAAATATACTTCCAACAAATTCTCTATCCCATTTAAATTTTATTTTTTCATTCATTATTTATTCTTTTTTTAACAACTACACATCTTCCAACATTTTTTTATACAAGTCATCATTATTATAATAGAAAATATATATTTGAAGAATGAACAATAGCCCATCAAACTTGATGGGCTACTGTTCATTAGCAAAAAAAAAAAATCCCCTTTTGCCGAAGCTGTTGGAGCATCTACAGTGCACCACATTCTCCAAATTTTGGCTACTAGAGCCAGATGCCCAAGCCACTGGAGATGCTCTAAGTACCCTCGCATTCTTTCATCTTTGGCTTCAAACTCTCCTTTCACTTAGCTGATGAACAATCTTAAGTCCGAGAACACCTCCATGGTCTTTCCTTCCATTTTCAGAACCATGGCCATTCTCATTAGTAAAGCCTCATATTCGACCTCGTTATTTGTGGCCGAGAATCCTAATCTTAATGATTTCTTAATGATGATTTTCTCAAGCGAGATTAGGACTAGCCCCACCCCGGACCCCCTTTGGTTCGCTGCGCCATCAATGTATACCTTCTAGATTGAAGGTTCTTGCAGTGTGATTGTGCCAATTGATTTTCCATCCATGTGTTGTGCTTCTGCCTCTTTCCTGGAAGGGGACTCGGCAAACTTTGCCACCAAAACTACGAGGACTTAACCCTTAACAGAGGCACGAGGCATTACTTGATGTTAAAAGCCCCCAGCATTGTCCCCTATTTAGCAACTACCGTGTGTGCTTGGAAGTAGCGGGGGAGTTTACATGTTGAGTGTACTACGGCCAGAATGGCCTTCTCCAGGGATAGGTAATGGATCTCGGCCTCATGCAGTGATTTTCTTACATAATAGACTAGCCCTTGGATGCCACCATCAAACCGTATCAACACTAGGCTTATAGCATGAGGGGCCACCGTGATATAGGCGAACAAGACCTCGTCTATCTTAGGGCTGGACATGATAGACGACTGGGAGAGATATTCCTTAAGATGTTTGAAGGCCAAAAAACATTCCTCCATCCATTTAAATCCCTTCCATTTATTCATCAATAGAAAGAAAGGCCTGCACCTATCTGCTGACCGAGAAATAAACCGATTCAAGGTAGCAGTCATTTAGGTTAGTTTTTGGACTTCCTTAGGATTCCGAGGAGGTTGTAAACTATTAATTGCTCTAATTTGGTTAGGGTTGACCTCAATCCCTTGGTGAGTCACCATGTAGTCCACAAATTTGCCTGATTCCACACCAAAAAAGCATTTGGAAGCGTTAAGGCATAACTTGTGTTTCCTTAGAATTTCAAAAATGTTCCCAAGATCTCACACGTGCTCGAACACTCCTTTACTCTTCACCACCATGTCGTCTATATGGACCTCAATACTCCTGCCCAATTGTGGCTCAAACATTGTGGTCATCATCCTTTGGTAAGTTGACCCGGCATTTTTCAAACCAAATGCATCACTTTGTAGTCGTAGTTCCTAGTGGGGGTGACAAAAGATGTCTTTTCTTGGTCGTCTAGGGCTAGTGGTATCTGGTGGTATCCCTGAAAGGCCTCTAAGAAGCTCATCTGAGGATGGCCTACGGTGGCGTCTACCAACTGGTCTATCTTAGGCAAGGGAAAAGGGTCCTTCGGGCACGCCCTATTTAGATCTGTAAAGTCTACACACACTCACCATTTCCCACTCTTATTTTTCACCACCACAGTATTGGCCAGCCACTTAGGGTAGAACACCTCCTTGATAGCCCCTGCTTGCTTAAGTTTCGTCACCTCGTCCTTAACAACATCAGTATGATCCTTGGATGCGTGCCGAGGTGGTTGCTTCTTGGGGGTGACATAGGGATTAACATTTAGATGATGACAGATGAAGCTTGGGTCCACCCCTGGGGCCTCGTAAGCATCCCAGGTGAACACATCAACGTTTCTTCTAAGAAAATCTAACAGTTCTTCCTTCTCTAGAGTGGGCAATTGAGCCCTGACCTGGAAGAACTTCTCCGAATCGTCGCCGATAACAATATTTACCAAATCCTCTCATTTCGCCTCCTGGCTGACCCATCGACAGCCAACGCCAGAGCCCTTAATTGCTATAAGCCTCCTTCAGCATGGGCTGAGGACTCAGCCTCGGACTGATGTCAGATGGCGGCCACCAGGCATTGTCTAGCCACAAATTGACTCCCAAAAATTTCTTCAATCTGATCCCCCGATGGGAATTTCACCTTTTGGTGTAGGGTAGAAGAGACAACCCCTAGGGCGTGAAGCTAAGGCCTGCCCACTATGGCTATGTAGGGGGAATAAGTGTCCACCACAATGACGTCCACCTCCACCACTTCTGAGCCAGTCTGTATGGGTAGCCTGATCTGACCCCTCAGAATGACGACCTTCCCATCAAAGCTTACCAGAGGAGAACTGTAGGCTGTTAGGTCCTTATGTCTCAGGTTCAACCCCTTATACAAGTCGGGCGCCACTGTCTTGATCCACTATTACCCTCTTCACATTATAGCCCCCAATCCTAAGCGTGACCACCAGAGCATCATCGTGGGGCTGTATGGTTCCAACCTTATCTTCCTCTGTAAAGCTCAAAGCTGGTCGGGCGTTCACTTTAGCCCTCTTTGGCTCAGAGTTTGAGTCCTCGGCGGACAGCTGAGCAACAGTCATTACCTTGGAGGAGCAGGACACGGTCCTCCCTAAAGCGGCAAAGATAACATTTATCGTGCCCAAAGGAGGTCTCGGAGGAGCATCCCTCTATGATTCCTAGCCAGTCTGGTTCCCCTGGCCACTGGAATGGTGTAAGAGGTGCTTCAAATTTCCTTCTCGGACTAGCTGATCCAAATGGTCCCACAAGTTCCTACAGTCTTCTGTAGTATGTCCCTAGTCCTAGTGATATTGGCAATAGAGGTGCTGATTGCGCCTCATGGGGTTTCCTGCCATCTTGTTTGGCCATTTGAAGAACGGCTCATTCTTAATCTT
The DNA here is from genome assembly GCA_030445155.1 of Quercus variabilis. Classification (NCBI taxonomy): domain Eukaryota; kingdom Viridiplantae; phylum Streptophyta; class Magnoliopsida; order Fagales; family Fagaceae; genus Quercus; species Quercus variabilis. Next base: position 92,624,107 of record CP129448.1, on the reverse strand, counting down.
TTCTAGAACCTGTTGCATTGATTCTCGAAACACCGCGTTAACCGCCTCAGCATTAGCAGATCCTGACTACCCAGCAAAATCTCTCTGTGGCTAGTTATTATTGTATCGGTCTGACCTAGAATCACTCCTCTCTTAAGGGATAACCTTATCCTTTCCTTTCCCCTGCTGCTAATCTTCCTCAACCCTTTTATACTTATCAATCATGTCCATGAGTTGGAGCACACAGGTGACAGGCTTCCTTGTCAAAGACTTCCTTAAACCGTTTTCGGTTAGGAGTCTAACTTTGAAAGTACTGATGACGACATCATCAAAGTCACCATCTATCTCATTATACATCTCCCAGTATCGATCGGAATACGTTTTCAATGTCTCTCCCTCTCGTATGCTCAAGGAGAGTAAGGAAGCCAAGGACTGAGGAACCCTACTGTAGGTGACGAATCGAGAACCAAACGCCTGGGTGAGCTCCTTGAAGGAATCTATGGAACTCGCCCTCAAGCAATCAAACCATCTCATTGCCACGAGCCCCAAACTGGAGGGGAACACCTTGCACATCAAGGCTTCGTCCTTGTAATGGATAGCCATTCTCTAGTTGAAATGGCTCACATGTTCCACGAGGTCTGTCCTACCGTTGTACATGGTGAAAACGAGCTGAGCGAATCGTCGAGGAGTCTCACACCTTCAATCTTGCACATGAAACCTAGAAATCTAGTTTAACGCCTTACTCATGGCATCATTTCCCAGGCCTCTGCGTGGCAAGCTCTTACGCCTACGTTGGTGGTGGTGCTCTTCCTCGTAGGAGAAAGACTCACTGGGTGGGGTCCTTGACCTTTATCTGTAGCTGGCATCCTCTCCACCGTCAGAGGAATCATCAGGACTGCGGGGGTTCATTTTCGTTGTGTATGGTGCAACTTTCTCTTAAGTTGGTCAACTTCCAATTGTAGGGCTTTGGTGTTCTCCTCATAAGAGAGGTGACCCTTTCCCCAGGACTGACTTCTACCAGTTTGGACGGTGTGCACACTCCCCTTTCGATCTCCCCTTCGCTTGAGGTTAACAAAAGGATTTCCACGTTGGGATCCTATGGATTCTGCCTATTATGGACCTGAACCTACCATGGTTGAAGGTTGCACTCACTATCACCCAAGTATTCTCCCCACAAATGGCACCAATTATAAGGACCCAATTTAAACTTCAAGCCCAACAGGGGTGTGGACTTAGCCCAAAAAGCCCAAAACAATAAATTTGTAAAGGATGGGTTAGAAAACTGGACTTTAGTGAATCAAGTGTCAAGCTCATAGATTTTAATGACAAGGAAGGAAAAATAATAGACATTTCCTTGACGAAAAACGTCCTCGGCCAAGTCCGGGGAGACTGATTCTTATATACTGCTCTTAAGGCTTTGTTACAAGTCTGGTTCTGAATTGCTACAGTGTTTCTTTCTTGGTTATCCATTCCCCCCCCCCCTCCTTCAGGGTTCTCTTACATTATATATCTCCCTCTTGGCGATCTTGGCCTTCCATTTGTCAATCATCCAAGCCACTACTTGAGTGCCTGTCTTATCAGACACCCCTTCTGGCCTTTTGTGAGTTGTAGTTGTCAAGGAAGCACTGTTCAGGGGTCTTCTCCACATAAATGCGGCCAAAAAAGTAGCTGCGGTGCATTTAATACGGTGGTAGCAGCTTTTCCTCAGATATTTTTGGGTTCCTTTCCTTCTGGAGTGTTCATGAGGCACGCTCCTTTCACTGAAGCTTCTATGGAGGTCATTTTTGTCGTTGGAATGCATACTTGAGCCATATTCATCATAGCCGAGAAGGAATTACTCCTTAGACCACCTTCAGCTCCTTTACTGTTCATGAGACTCTAAATTGGAGACACTCATAGCTATTTATCCCTTCTCAAACATGCCAATGTCCTCAGACAAGCCCAAGGCCCCATATATAATCTTGGGCCCTTGTCCCTACAATATATATATATATATATAGATGAAGGTGCAGCAGAAAGTAAATCTTACTACCCTAGGTTTGCACATGTGAGGAAATCTATAAAGCATGCATACAAAAGCAGGAAAGCATACACATATACATAATGTTCTAAAATACCTCAAAGCCATTTTGAAAGCCCATTTTTGAAAGATGATTTCTTTTTTTTTCTTTTTTTGAAAATATGTTTGGTTTTTGAAAATAATTCATGCTGAAAACCATTTCAAAAGAAAGCCCTGGAGGCTAATACCAGTTGCAAAGCTTTTTGAAAGCCAATGACCAAAGAATAAGAGCAAATCAAAACCTCTAAAGGCTAAACTCTCTAAGTATCCCTAGTGGAGTCACCAATCTGTTGAAACCTCACGATTGTCAACCACCCATAAATAGCAATGCGCACGCCCATCCCCGAAGGATGGTGCACGGGCTCGGGTCCGTGGACCTATGACTAATAAGTCATTTTTAATTATTGAGGGTTGTGAAGTCACCACCAATCATTGGGTTTTTTCTAAGGTCTGATTGATTACTTGAATCTATTTGATTTTATTACAAGAAAAATTCAATTTTCTCCTAATCTAATTGGATGGTAAAAAATCTTGATTCTTGGTTTAGAAGTCTAGTTACGTGTAGGAAATGTGTTAGGCACCCTACAACACCTGACGTAAGACAATCTTTTGTTTTGATAAAATCTTAATTTTTGGTCATTGGCAGATAAAAGTGAGCTATTAGCATTAGTTTTCGGGGCTTTAAAGAAATGGCCATTTGAAAAGGGGCGTGGCCTTTATCGATGCTTTGGCAACTCATTTGAATTACTACCAAATTTTCATGACGAAAATCCGACAACATTTCGCCTTATTTTCATGGTAGAAATCCGGCAACACTTCAAATCAAGTGCATCGTAGCACAAAAAACACTATTTTGACCAAGACTTTCATAGTGAGAATATGGCAAGTAGATGCCACATTTTCAAGGTAAAAATCCAACAGTGTTTCATGTTTAATACGCTATGGAACACCGGTAGAGTTTCATGCCTATGTATACGGCATGCATTAATATGCTCGGACTAAGGTATGCCAAGGCTCAACAAAGTATCGAATACATGATATGTGTCACATACATAGGGAAACTGATTTCACTAGTTGACATGGATAAGGGTGATCACACTTGGTAGGTCATGCACCCAATGAATCATGAATATGCATCTACAGCACAAGCCTTGAATGTATACCCACACTCCAAAGTAAAGCACATCCATGATTAAGGAGGGGTTGCCTCCCTAACCACGTATGTCCATCATACGAAGTGCATAACTACCTTTACAACATGAAGCATACACAATAAATATCACACACAGAGTAGAAAAGAAAAGTAGACATTTCCACACCCTCTAGGGTGTGACCAAAGCAAGGTATAGGAAAAGGAACCCTAATCTAGGAAAGTGACTAGACATGGTTTTAAGGGAAAAGGCTAAAAGAAAGAGTGGACCTCACGGAGAGGCTAAGCCTTCTAATCTATTGATCTATGCCCTTTTGCTTGCATCTTTGAATTTGCACACGTGCTCCGTCCGTACATGCAACAAACAAAAAAATGAAACTAGTAGACAAGCAAAGGAGCAAAGAATGGAAGCAAGCAACAAGCACTCAAGCAAATGAGAGGAAACATGCTAACAAAAAATTAAGAGAGAAAGCATGTGAACAAGCAAGCAATCAAAGAGAATATGTGTCCTCAAGGGATAAATGTGGATTTGGATGTGGTGTTCATAGATTCATTAGATGGAATTATGGACGACCTACATGCCAACAAGCATAGCTCTAAGAAAGGGACTTGGGATCCCGTGTGTAAAGACAGTTGTGAACCCACACGGAATATGTGAAGCAATGCTTGAAGACACGAACAAACAAGCAAAGACACATGCGTAAGCAAGATAAACAAGTATGTATACAAAGGATGCAACCAAACAAGACAAGAAAAGCATGAAAGGTGTAAACAAATACATACTAAAGGGAAGCATAAAGCATGTGAAGCATGGTAAAGATGCAAGAAGCTAGATCTAAACATGCAAGCATGGATGAACATGAATCTAAGCATGGAGTATCCAAACAAGAGAAGTAAAGCACATGGTGTAAACAAACACATACTAAAGGGAAGCATAAAGCGTGTGAAGCATGGTAAAAATGCAAGAAGATAGATCTAAACATGCAAACATGGATGAACATGGATCTAAGCATGGAGCATCCAAACATGGCAACACAAGAGATTGATCTAAGAGTAAAAGCAAGGAAAGGGAAGTGAGAAGCCAAACAAGCAAGTAAGACTCTAATCCAAACCCTTTATTGAACTTGGGTGTTTGAATATAGGCCTAAACCAATAGATCTAGATCTACACCCTACCCATGACTCAAAGAGAGAAAACATGGCATAGACCAAAAAAAGAAGCTAAAAGTACTAAGGCATAGCATCCCAACATGTAGATATGAACATGTAAACATGGCATAGAAGTACAAACAAGGAATTTAGGCATATCCTAGCCTAAGAATGCTAGGCCAACATCATCAAAGCAATTAAAACATGCTAGAGAGATAGGGAAAGCAATAGACATGCTGGAGAAAAAAGGGGAAAGCAATAGACACACTAGGAAATTGAAATAAAGCAATAAATGTGCTAGAAATTAAATGGGTTTTGATTGTAACAAAAAAGCTACATCCACACCCTCCAAATCTCAAAACTAAGGTAGATGGACCAAGTAGGGGGAAATAGAAGCAAGACCTCTACCTCTTGATGTGTAAAGGATGAGAGAATCAAAGGTTGTTTATGTGCGTTATGGAGAGAATTTAGAAGAAAAGGGAGAGAAAACAGCTCTAGAAAAGTGCTCAAAACTGCCCAAATTCCTTTCTTTCTTTCTTTTTTTTAATTTGGGAGGTCTAGGACTTATATATTTTTTTATCTAACCCTTCAGCTTCCAGCATATGCCATCTGTACTCGACGTGCACTAAGTGGACACCGGTTGCTTTTGTTGACATCAGCAATCCTGTCTCTTTCCGCTTTTCAATTTTGACTTTGATGTACCATTTGGATGCCTTTCTAGACACTTGTTGACCTGATCTTGGTGGCATTAGAAAGGTATGGATGTCTAGTTTCCGAAACACTTGACCTTTCAAAAATCAGACAGTCAGATCGAAAGTTATGGTCTCGGGAAGCGAGCTAACGCACCCAGCACAAATTTCAAGATATCTCAACCATTTTAACTCCGATTTCGACCCATGAGAATTCGTTGGAAATAGGATTCAATATTCATTGTAATGGCATTGGTTCCAACCCATTTGACAATCGGATCAAAATTAGGTTTTCGATCACCATTGAGAGTCAACTTTATGTCAAAGTTGACAAAAATCTCCGATAGCCTCGAGTTTGATGTAAAAACATGAAAAATGTTGTTTTTGCATGGTTTTGACCAATTTTGACCTTCAATCAAGCTTGGGTTGACCAAGGGCATTTTGGTCATTTTGACCAAAAATGGCACTTTGAGTGCTCCAATGTCCAAACGGGTTGAACCATGATGATATAGATTTTCCCACGGTCCTCAGTGAGAAAATGGTATTTTTGGAATTTTCGGGGGCCAACATGCAAATCGAAGGCTAAGAAAATATGGTATCGACTATATGGAAACCCTTTTCAAGTAAACAATTTTTCCTAAATGTCTAAAATTTTAGTTAGGTATGTTCTTTCTAAAAGGTTTGGAAATTCTTTTTCTTTAAAAACAAGTTTCCAAAGAGTTTTTAAATCTTAAAAGTTTTGTTTTCTTTTAAGTTTTGTTCATAAAAGTTATTTTACTTTCCGAAATTCCTCTTCTTAAAATTAGCACATTTTTTGTGTTTTTCCATCAAAGAAAAACCTCCTTTTCATGTAAAACCAAGAAAAGCCTTTTTTAGGTCATTTTCCAACAAAGCTTTACCTTTATTTTAAAACAAACCTTTTCTCCAAAAGTCATGAGGTTTTCCAAAAGAAAAAACTCATTTTTTCTAAATAAAATTAAAGGGTTCTTTTTATGTGAACTGTTTTTAATCTTTTAAAATACACATTTTTGTTAAGATTTGTGTCTATGATTCAAATTCATTGAATCAATAGACTCCTATCAAGCTAACATATCCCCTTCCCCTTTGCAATAATGGTTTTGAGTTCATTATGTTTATGCATGAGAATGAAACTTGGAGAATAAAATGAACCTAAATGCAAAAAGGTGACATCTTTCCTCACCCTTCTCTTTTTATTTTATGTTGTACATATTTACTTAGATGTATAATAAATATTATACTCACATGCTAATTGTATATATTTAATTTAGTCTTCACATACTAATTACATATATTCACATGTTTTGCTTGTATATACTCTTTGCCATAAATATTCATATGTTATGTAAACTAGCGTTTAACCCGCGCAATGCGCGGGGTCATTTGAAATCTCATAAGTAGAAGAGAAATTTGGCTAATAAAATCAATTTTTAATGAAAAAATTTGTTGCAAAGTGTGTAAGAAATTATTACTATGCATTCTAAAGATTCTCAATCATCACAACCCATACAGTAACTTTTCTAGTTGTGTTCTTGATTGAATAAATGTTTTGTGCAGACATACTATGATATTACTTCAAATAGTTATCTTGATTTCATAAAGAACTATCTGGTTGGGATTGGATTTGGGAAGGATACAATTGTTACTACAAAAAAAATTATTTGAATGAAGATACAGATCTTGTTGCCAAAGCAGATGCTCGTGGCCTACAGGTGCATATATTTTATTGGTGCAGTAGTATTTTTAGCAAATTAGAAGAAGTATTTGTAAATCAATTAAATGTTTGATACCCCTTTGCAGCTTCAGCTTTGTGGTCATGCCACATTGGTTGCTGCACACACAATCTTTGAATGTATTCTATAGTGTGAAACTCAAATAAAAAGAGGTGTCCTCCAACTAAACATGATCTACTAAATGAATTACATGCAATTTCTGTAAATTTAATAGGAATCACATTCATTGTTTTATAAATGAAAATTCAACTACCAACAACCATAAAGTTACAATAACAAAAATACTTTACACCTTCAGATTTCAAAGTTTTACAATTTCAATCACTTTTCAAAAACAATAGATCAGGTAGGATGGGAAACAGTTTCGAATAGTGATAACACTTTCCCTTTTTTAGCACTCCGCCTCCCCTTGAATAGTAAATGGTAAGTCATTGGTTCAAATCCAATAATAAGTAAAACGAGCTGAAAACCCTTGTTTTTGCTAGCATGACAGCAAGTACAGGGTCCCCTATTAAAGAAAATGAACCATAAGATCAATAGGATGCAAAAGAAAAAAAAAAAAAAAAAAAGGGAAGTATAATAATCATGTGATCACAAAAACAAACCCCTCATTTTAAGTATTCAGTAACTTTCAGATTCTAAGAGGCCAAAAAACTACACTACAAATTATAGCAAAAACAAAACAGAAGCTCTCCCCTTTTACAATGAGACATCCCTCTTCACCCTTGTACGAATAGTTCAAGGAAATCTCAATCTTGACATAGATGCATCAATATACTTCCTTAAAATACTAATGGATGAAATCATAAAACTCCATTAACTCATTCTATAAAAAGCAACCATGGTTTATTAGTTTATTGATAAGAAGTAAATCACAGCCCAAACTCTAGCCATGGTTTATTAGTTTAGGAAGTTGAAGACATGAAGTTTGTTTTTTTTTTTTTTTTCACCCAATGGGGAGACAGGACAGTGCTGCCAAGCCATAAAGCTCGTGGCTAACTTAGGTTTATCTTTTCAGAAAAATTAAATAGAATTAGTTAGAAGGCAGTTACCTGTAAGTCTCTAAGGTCAAGATTGGCATGGGCAGGCCAATTTGAAGGAGCAATGCAGTCTTTAAATTCCCAAGCTACTTCTAATGTAATATTTGTAAACTGTTTTATCCTGTCAACAGAAACCATTGGATTTTCCACAAAGCAGCACATATATATGGCCCAGAACAGCACAGAGTTCAAGGACAATCCATAGGAGAGAGATAAACCAACATGTTCTGCATAAAGTAAGAATAAATTAAATAGTTCATTTTTCTCTTTTACACTAAGATTTTCTCAAAATTAATACTCTTCTTCTTACTACTAAATCTGAGATCTTTTAGATAATCCATTCAAGCATTGTATTACTTCTATGCTTTACACTTTTTACTCAAACTTGTTTTAATAGCTCAGATTTAAACAATCACAGCAAAAACAAAACTAAAGAAAGCATGACAAAAAACGTATAAAGTTTTCTCCTTGTTTTCTTCATTATATTTAACTATTGATGCTTATAATAAGGATAAGATCAAAGCCAAAAGGACTTTGTGAATTACTCTGGCCAGAAATTGCTTTATAAAATTTCAGGCTTGTACATGCATAGAGTAGAAGGCCTTGTCCTCTACTCTAAATGGCAATCTCTCAGTTATTACTCTAAATTTAGTTAAATACAATCCCAGTACCTTGTCTTAACAAATAAATTTTGCCTAACACAACAATGCCCTTACTCCAACTACTTAGGTTCAGTTTTAAACCATATAAAAGGGCATTAAAAAAAAAAAAAAAAAAAAAAAAAAAAAAAAAAAAAAAACCACTGTTGTATAAGGATCAAGTATACAGAGTTTCTACACAATGAACTTCTGGCCAAATAAAGAGTAATCAATGGATACCTTATCAGATTTATGCTGTGATGCTGACTGGGAAGAAACGTACTACAGAATCTCAAAAAACTTTGTTTGGCCAAAACTTACAGCCTTTTGCCAATACAGAATTGTAATATCCCCAACCTTAACTCTCAACTAAAATAATGTGTGATCAATTTCCCCTTCATGTCTAGCACATAAGGCCGAAGAAAGAATTATAAACACATGAGGTTCCCTGGAAACAATTAAAAATAATTATGTCAAAAAAAAATGTTAGGAATGAATAAGCTAATTGAACAAAATAGTTCTGCAAGTTAAAGATGCAGATATGGAAAAAAAATTTAGATTTCTGTATCCATTTTTTTTAATATTATTTTCTGTTTAAAAATAATTTAAAACTTACCTGTTACTCAACCGAGATCATAGCAATATTGATCAGAGCATGGTTGTTTGCTACGGTAACTACATCCCACATTCATTGATATCTGCTTCAAAGTTTTGTACTTTATTGCGATATGAATCTATAATATTAGAACATTATAAATTTTGCAAATGAAGAAGAATCCAACAAATTTAGACAATATTTATACATTTTGATGAAGATAGATTCAACTCTTACAAAAAGTGATCTTGAACATTGAACAAACAATTATAATTATGAAAACAAAGAAAGTATTTTAACAATAAATAAAAAAAGACAGGTGAACAAACGAAACAAAATTGACAAATACAGACTAATACAAATAAAAGTCATACCTCATTTTAAATAAAACTTACTAATTTAAAGAAATAGGTTCACCCTCTCTCTCAAAACAGCTCTAAATCAGAATCAATCAAACCAAAATAACTACGTCTAAGTCATTTTCCTTAATAGACTAATAATGCAGTTTAAAAACTGTTAGCTTTGACTATAATTAAATCATAATTAATATCAAACTTAAAAGGAATAAGAATTTTAGAAGTTAGAAGGTTAACTACTATTCAGCAACATTGGCACCGTATGAACTGGTATTGCCTCTGTTAGTAGAAGTGAAATCATAGAAAGATGCTAATACTAAATGCAAGAAGAGAGCAATTAACTAACAACATAAATATACGTAAGAACTGAATCTCGCGTCAAATATTCATTCTTAAATTGCTACACTTCTTAATGCCTGCCTCTCATGAATTCCCTTCCAAAGACTGGAGTTGATCAGCGGATGCTGCTCAACTCTTAGTCACTGGACCTATTCTTATCTATTTCAGCCATCCAAATATTTATATTTATTGAGAACAAAGAAATTGTATTTGTAAAGAACCTGTGATTGGCTGCAAGTATCTTCAAAGGGAGATTTCTAAATAGTAGAAGATGAACAGTTTGATGCGATTCAACACCATTTTCTATTTCTTTTACCCAAAAACAATAATCTCAAAAAGAATCAAATCTAAACCAAATATCCAAAACAAAAATAATTCTAACCCAAAAACCTTAGCTAAAACAAAATCTAAACCATTTAATCATTAACTGATATCAAAAAACCTATAGTAAAAAAAAAAAAAAAAATTATATATCCGCACATGAATCTATATATATTAATTTAATCTAAGGATATAAAAGCATACGAATGATGTCAAGCATATAATTCCATAGATATATCAGAATCATAACAAAAATTCTAGTGCGTCAACTATTACATGACAAAACAAAAAAGTTATATCATATCTCAACAAACCTAGCAATCTCATTAGCGGTGTACATCTGTAACCATAGCTTTTACGAATCAAGTTTGTACCCATATAAAATTATATACATGCCGAGCCATAGTATCCGAAAATTGAATGAATATATCACATATATCAATCACAGCACACAGTTTTATTGAGAAATAATTCTAAAACAAAATTATGCAGGAAAATTACTGCAAAAATTTGAAGAATCAATATGCAGTAATTATGCAAAAATTACTGCATTCTTGTTCATGCGGTAAGAATCAATTTTCACAACAAAGCACCAAAAGGAGAAGAATGAACACAGAATTTATGCGTACCTTTCGTCAGAATAGCGTCAATCTCTAACTTCGTGTCTTAAAACCTCTGTGACGTTTGATCGTATTTAGCTTTGACGGATGCCGATTGTGATGGTCTAATCCTGGCAGGATATGGCGGTGGTCGTTCGTACGAATATCCACTGGTTCGCAGAGTTTGAAGAGCAGAGATCGCTAGGGTTTTAATTGTAAAACAGATCTAAGAAATTCCATGAATTCACAGAAAACAAAGGAAACTTATAGTTCTAAAAAAAAATTATGCAAGAAAATTACTGCAGAAATTTGAAGAATCAATTTTCTAGGGTTTTGCATTCTTGTTCATGCCGTAAGAATCAATTTTCACAACAAAGCACCAAAAGAAGAAGTTTTAATTGCAAAACAGATCTACAATATTCCGCAAATTCAAGGAAACAGGGGAAACTTATCCCGAAATCTCAGAGAAGTTTAAAAATTGAATCCAAACAACAAAAACTCATAGAAAGAAAGAGAGGGAGAGAGCGAAGAACGTACTTGTAAAACTCAAAAGGGATGACGATGGCCGGTCAAACGAATCTCCAGGGTGGCACAAGTTTTTTTTTTCCTCCTTGAAGAGTTTAATGTGAAGAGACCGATAAGTTTTTTTTTTCTCCTTCCTTTTTTTTCTGTCACAGTATCGCTGGGGTCTTTTTAAGAGAGAGAAAATGGTAATAAGAATCTGATGAGAAGTTGCTAGGGTTTTTTTAGTTGTGACTTTTTTTTTTTTTTATAATATATACACCATCACTGTTAAACGGTATTACTCTTGCAAATCAACATAAAGTATCATTTTTTTAAGTGACGTCACTTTGCAAATTTGTCAACACGTCCTTAATTGTAGGCACTCACTTTCTTTCAGCTTCATCTATTATATATATATATATATATATATATAGATATGTAAATAAAATACTCACAAATATGTGTGTGTATATATTTTGTTTGTACAAAACCTTTTTTTAAAAAAATCTATTGCCAAGTATTCAATTTATTTTTTTAAAATGTGTACATTGGAGTTAAATTAAAACAAACCCGTAATCAAACTTCCGAGTCCAAGAATCTTTGGTTCGAGACTTTGGTTTACCTTAATTAATTTAAAGACCCATGAATCATTCTTTTAGTTAATTAGATAACTAAAAAGAATTAGTGAGTGTTTGGATTGCGCTGAAACAAAGAGCACGTCTGCGTTTGTGCGTTTTACTGAAAAAATGTGGATCCTACGGCACTATTAACGGACCCACAAAAGTCATCCAAAAACAGATTTTAATATAAATTTGGGTCTCACAGCACTATTCACACATTTAAAAATTATTTTGCTACAATATTTTTAGTTTTCAGTTTTCAGCAATAACCGGTATCCAAACAGACCCTTAGACAAATAAGTGACCAATCACACCTTAAACTAACGGTTGGTAGCAACTACTTAAAATAAATTAAAATAAGAGACACGCACCTCACCCTAGAAACATATGCACACATAAGCATGTCACCCCCAATGTGTGAAACCAAAAAAAGAAAAAAGAAGAATTGAGAAGAACTGAGCATCCACAGCTTGGCATATCTCTCTTTTGGAATTTTCCAGAGCATCCATAACATGTGCAGCGGCTATGCACGTGTCTAACAGGTGACAACAGCATGGGGTGGCAGATACCAAGCAGCGGTTATCAAGTAATTGGTTGTGTTTGACAGTGTGTATGTGCTGGCAGCAAGAAAGGACTCCAAGACAGCAGGCTGTGTATCCGGACAACAGTTACCCATGATGTGGCTGCAAACAAAGAGTAATTGCTCGTGGCAGTTATTTCCTATGTTTATAAACCTATGCTCTTGGGTTTGTCAACAGTAAGCAGTAGAAGTGGGCAGCAAGAAACTTGGGATGGTGTTAGCAAAAATTTAAGTGTTAGGCAAATTGCGTGCAATGGTACTTTTTGTAGGATCATTGTATCTTTGTAATAGCCTGGGTGGCTACGTTTTTAAACTAAGGCAGAGATTTTATATTAGGCAAAAGTTTTAGTGTTTCTTTTGTACTTTCAATTAAAGTAATAAAAAGTTGAGATTTTTCCAAATATATTGTGTTTACTATGGTTTTAAAAAATGACACAGTTAAAGAACTGATTTTGAACGGTTTTAGACCCCTTAAAACACAACCAGATTGGTTAGCCTAGATTAATTAGCCAAGTTGTTACTTAGTCAAATTATGCAATTCTAGGTTAAAGCAATCAAATAATCATATCAAAATAATAAAGCAGTGGAAAATAAAAGGCACAATGATATGATCACCCAGGAAACCATACGGTAAAAATCTAGGGAGGATTTGACCTAACTATCCTCAAGGTAAACCTGAATCCACTATGCGAAAGAATCGAAGTTCATACAGAAGGACTACAAGCTCCCCGCTTGACTTCCTAATGCTACCCACTAATAGAACTTACTAACACGACCACGTGCAAGCTCTGAATCCACGAACTCCTTCTTTCTTGGATTCTTCAATCAGCTACAAGCACCCACGCTTGATATTCTTTAAGCTTCAATGGTAACAACCAAGTTAATCATCAAGCTATTGATACTATCTCTAACTTGAAAACCCTAAGTTTTGTGTAAAGGAAAGCTCCTCTAGATCTCACAAGAGATTTACACAAAACAGCAATGTATGAGCAACAATACAACTGGAGCAACCCCCAAAATCGTGGCTAGGGTTTAGTTTGTATACCTAGGGTAAAAACATAAAACCCTAAACGTTTAATGAAGTAGGACTGAGTTGGAAATTCTGCAGAATAATCAACCTCTGCGATTTTCGATCGATCGAGTCTATTCTTCGATCGATCGAGCCAGGCCGAAAGTCCCAAGTACTTCTACAGCCACTCGATTCCAACTTTACAATAATAAACCAACTTTGAGCAAGCCTAAACAAGACTAAATACATTATTTTGATCATGGTTTGCCAATATTACAAATTAGAGTTCTAAATACATAAAATCCTACGACCTTAAAACCTAACAAACTCCCCCTTTGGCAATCCATGACAAAACCCTAATTAAAAGCTCAAAGTTTTACAAGTAAAAAGCCCTTTACAAAGAAATTCTCATAAACTTCAAATTTAGCCTAACTACTATCCATCGATTGCAAGTGTAGACAGCAGCTTAGTTAAATCAACCTGTATATTCCTGAAATACTCAACAAACGCATAAACGCATGTGTGACAGAAAAGAGTAAAACAAAAGGTATAACATTCTTGTAAGATTCACACAACACAAAATAAAGACATATATGAATGATCAACTCATAAATATAAATCAATAAGCAATGAATCACAGATCAACAAGAATAAATAAAAAACAACATGTATATCAAACAATGTTACTCCCCCTAACATGAATATCCCAAAAAAAAAAATGATATACAAAGTGAAGCACCTAGATACAATCTAAAAACTTCACAAGCTCTTCTTGAAAAGTAACAAAAAAAATCTCCCCTTAACAACAAAAACTCTCTACAAGTCAAAACTCCACTCTCCCTTTTTGTGACGAAATGCCAAAGAGCAATCATGAGTCGCCATCAAAAGGAGGTGGTGAGGGTGAATGAAGACGCGCTAAATCGGCTCGGAGAGCACAAATCTCATCTAGTGAGTCCACCAAAATCTGACCATGAGCCACCTGAACAATCACGACAATCTCCAGAGTACGACGAACATCAAAGTCGGTCGAAGGAGGTGGAGGAACATCAGCAGCAACAGCATCATCACCAACTAGATCAGGAACATCCTCACCAGCAATACCTATAGAAGAAGAAGGAGGAGGTACGCTACTAGATGGCTCAAACCTAGGGTGTTTAGAACCAGCTCAAAAATGAGCGGCCCTCTGTCTAAGAAAAGACCCACCTATGGGAGCTATCACATGAACGGGCTCAGAGGAAGGGAAGTCACTAAGATCAAGATAGAGCAAAATCCTATGAATGAAAATAGGATGAACCAGAGCATGTGAGGTAGATGAACTCCTATAAACATCATTCAAAGAACGAAGAAAGAGATGGGGAAAACTAATAGGAGCATCAGTAACCAGAGCATACAAAAATACACACCTCTCAAGAGGAATGGTGTGAACATGAGAAATGGGCCAGATGGAATGACACACTATCCTAAAAAATAGATAGTGCAACCCGAAGAGCTCAGCAGAAGTGATCCTAGGATCAGAACCCCATTGGACAGAAGTCCCAGTGATGTAAGACAAAACGTCGCTCAACTCGGGAGACTTGTCATATGGATAGATAGGATTCCTAACCAACAGTACCCCTAAAGCAGCAGCCACTACCTGAGGAATAATGGTGTACTCTACGCCTCGTATCCAACTCTTTACTAAAGTGTTGGAATCATAGATGCGGATAGAGATGTTCGAAAAGAACTCTCTAATCAAGGCAGAAGGTGGAGGAGGATCAGAAACATCCAACAAGGGTAACCAGCCCCGACGCTCAAAGTTAGCCCTAATGGCAGGATCAAGTTCATCTAACAGAACAAAACGCTCAGCCCAAATCTTTCTCTTAAGGTTAAGTTTCTCAAAAAAGGTCTTGGTTTTTCTCATTCGGAAACCTCTCACGGTCAAAGGAAGGAGGGGATGGAGAGGAAGAGGGAATTGTCCTACGGGTTCTAGTCTTCCTAGGCATGATGCTAAGGAAAGGACAGAGACACAAAGAGAAAACCAAAAGAACACAAGAAAACAAAACCAAGGGCAGACTGCAAGTTAGCACAAAAAACAATAGAATGAAAATCTATATGATGCATGAACAAATACAATGCCATGATGCATGTACTAATGCAATAAGCAATTAAGTTCAACTTTGATTAAATTGACAAAATTGACTTGAGCAAGGAATTTCTAATAAAAAAAAAAACCCCAAAAATTGAAAACCACTTGAAAATTTTTAAATAAATTGATGAATTGAGCATTACAAAACTTAGCACATAGATTATAATGCGTAATTTCATCAATACAACAAGCCAATTTCATCAAATTTTACCCAATTTAACAAAAGCCCCAAATCGGATCAAGAACAAACCCTAGAATTTTCAATTTTTCACCAAACTCAAAATTGATCAAATTAACAAGCAAGAATCATGTTTATAATGTGTCCCCACAAAAACCCAATGATCAATTGCACAAACTAGAGCTTGAATCAATTAGAAAATCCCAATATGCAAAGTCCGAAAATCTCTCTTAAATGCATGGATTTATGCATGAAAATATGAAAATAAAATCAAAAGGAAGGGCAAAAGAGTCTTACCGGCTTGAGGAAAGAGAAACTTTGCAAAAACTTCGGAGGAAAACGACAAAAATCTGAAATATTTGGCTTGCCTCGTCGGAGAGAGAAAGAAAAAATATGAAAAGGTTTTGAAAAGTGCTTGAAAAAGTCAGATCTGATCCTTTTTTAAAAAGCTTCTCCACGATTTTCGATCGATCGAAAATTACATTCGATCGATCGAATGAGCCAGGCATTTTGAAACAAACTAGAGCACTTTTTCGATTGATCGAAAAACAGACTGGATCGATCGAAATGGGCAGAAACTCACTAAATTTTGAGAAAAAAAAATTAGTTTTGAAAAACACAAACCTTATTTTGAAAAACAACTCCTCAAAGCATTAAACAAGGAAAGCAAAATGCATGAGTATGAGATGGAATGCTTTTTCAAAAACCCAAATTTTTAATCCCAAATTATGTCAAAAACAAGTTTCAATCATTCTCCCATTGAATTTTCTCAAGCAACAAAAATATTGTGCACAAATCTCAAGATATTTTCAAATTTGGTTGGTCAGACCAAAAACACACACACTAGCATGTACAGTGTTTAACAAAGAGTAACTTGTGTAATGTGTGATACTGGTAAAAACTTGAGATACATGTGAGGTGATATGTGAATAGCAATCAAACACAAAGTCTACACAATTTATCACATAGAATTTAAAAGAGGCTATCACCTAAAGAGTTACATCCTATAACTCCCACATCTCCTAGAACAAAAGCTTGCAATCATGTAAGTTTCTTACATTTTTGCCTCTTATTTGTATGAAATGGCATTCAGCCTAATAGTACACACCGGTTTGAATTAAGTGAATTGGCATCAAGTCTAATAGTACACACCAGTTTTAATTTAATTGAGGCTACACCTTATGTTCTTTTTGTGCATGTGCTACACTTTCTCGAGCACAAAATCTTATAATATGCACTAAGGTGTTCATGATTGGCTAGTGAACAGTGGTGAGATGGTTATTTATACCTTTCTCAAGAGAATCAAGTCCAACAGTCAAATAACATATGACTTCATGATTAAGACAGAGTGATTAAGAACCATACACATCTTTCCCACACAACATGCACTACAAAGTTTCAACTAGTCAAGTGCAACGAATAAGTTTATCAAAGTTAAACAAGGTACACAAGACATGACATGTGTAAAAAGATAGACCAACCTTGTTTTTCAAAAATCAAGAAACATAGTGTCAAACATAATTTTTGCTTTCTCCTTTTCTCCCTTTTTTTTTTTTTTATTTAAGAGAAAACAAATAAATCTTAGAATGAAATGCATAAATGTAATGCAATGCAAATCCTAGAAACACAACAAAAAAAAAAAAAAAAACACAAAAACCAAAGAACTATGGTCACAAAGGAATGAGCAGTGAAGCACAAAGACCATGTCAGAAAGACTCAATTAGGTCGAGTCTTTTGCATCCAAAACCTTTTAGATGCATCACGAGCATTAGAGTTCTTATTCACATTTAAGTGATTTCCAACTCTAGGATTGGAATAAAGGTTCAAAACCTTTACTAATTCACCAATAAGTGTCATAGGATCTTGTGCTTGAGACACAGACACTTTTGGTTTATTTGCTCTCTTAGCAACTTGAAACTTGTAACAGTTAGGACGAATGTGTCCAGACTTACCACAAAAATGACACACCCAAGCAGGTGTACCATGCATCTTGTCCTTAGAAAGGGTAGGTTTAGTTTCTCTCAGATCAACCCTATTCTTCTTAGGAGGTGAAACTTCTACGGGTTTAACTACCTCACTCACAGGTGGTTTGACAGTTTCACTCATAACTTCACTTACCAAAGGTTTAAAAGAAGAAGAAGGAACAAAATTCGTGGAATGCGGTGCAAACTCAAAGATGCTTTCAACATAACCTAATCCAGATTTATCAGAAGGATACTTTTGAACATTCAGCATGTGATCAAGTTTAGAACTAGCAGATCTAGCAACAGATAAATCATGTTCCAAAGTTTTAACTTTATCCAGCAAAAGCATGTTCTCAAATTTAACATTGTTCAAAAGGTCATTAGCATCAAACAGTTTAACAAGAAAATTTTCCTTTTCAAGCTCAAGAGAATCAATTTTCTTCAGGCCAAGTTCTACATTCATAGCATTCCTAGCAGCAATTTTGCAGAGTTTATTGTAGGCCTCTTGAAGATCTGCATCCTCAGAGAGTTCCTCATCAGAAGGGTTCTCTTCAACAGATATGCTTTCATTGACTACAGCAGTAGCAATGAAAGCAATGAAGTTTCCATCCTCATCACATCCGGACTCATCATCGAAAACCTCATTATCGCTAAGGGTTACAGCCATACCTTTACCCTTAGTCCTCAAGAATGTAGGACATTCAGATTTCACATGACCATACCCTTGATAACCAAAACACTGAGGACCCAAAGAATTATTTGAAGATTGACCAACTTTTTCTTTAGGTTTTTCAGGGTTATTAACCTTAGTGGGATCATTCTTCCTAAAATTTCTAGGTTTAGCAGTGTATGTGCCTCTTGCCTTTCTGTTGGTATTTCTAAGAAATTTTTTGAAATTTTTGGCAAGATAGGCAATCTCTGTAGCAGAGAGCTCATCATCAAATCCACTACCATTAACATCATCAACAGATTTAAGAGCCATTGATTTGGATTTGTTCACTTTAGGTAGGTCAGACTCATAGGACTGAAGAGATCCTACAAGCTCATCAACAGGGATAGAGTCCACATCCTTACTTTCAGTGATGGTAGTCACTTTGGGTCTAAAGTCTTCAGTTAAGGATCTAAGTATCTTCATAACAATTTTAGGTTGATCATAGACTTCACCCAAATTAAAAGAAGAATTGACAATATCATTTAATTTAGCATAGAATTCATCAAAAGATACATCATCAGACATTTTAATGCTTTCAATTCTAGAAGTCAATTGTTGCAATTTATTGATCTTAACTGCCTTTGTGCCTTCATGCACAGTTTGGAGGATTTTCCAAGTAATATGAGCAACCTTAACATTAAAGACCCTCTTAAATTTCTCCATGGAAACAACATTGAAGATGGCATTCATAGCTTTGCTATTGAAGCCAGCTGCTTCTTTTTCAGAAGTTTGCCACTCACTCACAGGAGTAGTGGGCTTCTCCCATCCGTACTCAACGGAATTCTAGACTCTCTCATCAATGGATTTCAGAAATACTTTCATCCTTACTTTCCAATAAGCATAGTTGTTCCCATCAAAGTGAGGAGGAACAAACAAAGAGTGTCCATGCTCCATGACAACAGGGGTCAAGGATCAGCTCAGAGATCAAGAAATCTCCAACAAAAGAGCAACCTACTTTGATACCACTTGAACGGTTTTAGACCCCTTAAAACACAACCAGATTGGTTAGCCTAGATTAATTAGCCAAGTTGTTATTTAGTCAAATTATGCAATTCTAGGTTAAAGCAATCAAATAATCATATCAAAATAATAAAGTAGCGGAAAATAAAAGGCACAATGATATGATCACCCAGGAAACCACACGGTAAAAACCTAGGGAGGATTTGACCTAACTATCCTCAAAGTAAACCTGAATCCACTATGCGAAAGAATCGAAATTCATACAGAAGGACTACAAGCTCCCCGCTTGACTTCCTAATGCTACCCACTAATAGAACTTACTGACACGACCACGTGCAAGCTCCGAATCCACTGACTCCTTCTTTCTTGGATTCTTCAATCAGCTACAAGCACCCACGCTTGATATTCTTTAAATTTCAATGGTAACAACCAAGTTGATCATCAAGCTATTGATACTATCTCTAACTTGAAAACCCTAAACTTTGTGTAAAGGAAAACTCATCTAGATCTCACAAGAGATTTACACAAAACAGCAATGTATGAGCAACAATACAACTGGAGCAACCCCCAAAAACATGGCTAGGGTTTAGTTTATATACCTAGAGTAAAAACATAAAACGCTAAACATTTAATGAAGTAGGACTGAGTTGGAAATTCTGCAGAATAATCAACCTGTGCGATTTTTGATCAATCGAGTCTATTCTTCGATCGATCGAGCCAAGCCGAAAGTCCTAAATACTTCTGCAGCCACTCGATTCCAACTTTACAATAATAAACCAACTTTGAGCAAGCCTAAACAAGACTAAATACATTGTTTTGATCATGATTTGCCAACATTACAAATTAGAGTTCTAAATACATAAAATCCTAAGACCTTAGAACCTAACAGATTTTGGTCCCAATTTCCGGTTTTACGTAGTTTTTGACTTGTTTTAGTGCTTTTGTCAGACCGAATTGGTGTCTAGTTCCCAGTTGAACTTGTCAGTTTGGTCCGATCTTTAAAACTATGGTGTCTACTGTGCTTGTTGTATGCTTGCATGTGTGTTGTGTTACTCTGATTCACACAAACTGATTGGGTTTTCAAAGTGTGCGTGAGTGGTGGGCGTTGACTGAGACTAAGTAGTGGGCTACTTAATGCCATCACAAGACAAAATTTAAGGTGAAAATCTGGCTCTCATAATGCTAACCTGCTTTAAGCAAATCATCGATTCCAAGGTCTTCTTTAAGCAAAAAAAAAAAATTTTTTCGACTTTCTATTACTTCCCGCTTGAACCAAAAGGAGGAGAATGTTTCTGCGTTATTTTTTTATTGAGAAATAAAGTCATTTGGCTTGCAAATTTCAAACTTGACGGAACCATTGAAGCACTTAAGCAAGTTGTAATGTAACATGCAAGGAAAATTTGTTGTTGTGTTTGGTTCATAAGTAAGTGAAAGAAGATATGATGACAGGAAAAAAAAAAAGTGATGACCAAATTGACGATGGCCCCTAAATCTAAGGACAGAAAAAAAATTTTTTGCCATTATGTTATTCAAAAACATTTATTGAACAAAAATGGGATAATATACCATTTTGGTCCCTAGTTCCTATATTTTGATGTCATTGTCAATTTGGTATTTACATGCTAGTGCAATTTGATTCTTATTATTTTCAACTTGCAATTAATTTGGTCTTTACCGTCAAATCAATAATAGATATCGACTACAAATTAAAAATGACATGACCAAAATAACCAAATTGACAGTAACCCTAAAATATAATAACCAAAATGGTATTTTTGCCAACAAAATAAGGTTAACAAATTATACTTCTCTCAGGATGGTTTACTCGATAATTTAAAAAACCAAAATCAAAAGAACCGCAGCACCACAACAAGAAATTGCCGGTGATGCTGAGATGGTGAGAAGTCCGAAGAATTTTTTTTCTACTCTCGACCAATTCTCTTTCTCTATCTTTTAATTCTATCGTACCCAATTCTGCTAAGAAGAATGGGAATTTCTAGGTTGATGTTCTGTTACACCATTAAGGAAAAAGGAAACAAGAAACTAATGCCCCCAAAATCCATCTAGACCTAATTGAGAAAAAGTAACACCACGAATGAAAGATGGCATTCTATCATCTCTTTGGTAATTCAGGCCCTAGAATCACACCATTTTTTTTTTTTTCATAAAGGAAATAAGAAAGAAAAAACTAGTGCCTCCCAAAATCTTTCCAGACTTGAGTGAGAAAAGGTAAAAAGAAACAAACATGTTCTAAAATATCAAAACCCATTAACGTAGGATCTGAAAGAAATCCTTACCAACTCCTCAAGTAAATTACAATCACATTGCTTAGCACTCTTTAAAACAATATACATAAATAGAAACAAAGTTACATCCAGATCTTTGCACTCTTCTAAACCAATAGAGAATCTCTCAGAAAAAAGCAATTGGTGGGTTTGTGATGCAGCACAAATAGGAAAAATAGAGACAAAAGAGAAACAATAATAACAATAGAACAAATCCTAGGCTTCACCACCTAGAACCTACCTGCAAACCCTAGGCATCACCAACTAAGGGCGTTTGGCATCACCACCATGTTAGAATTATTTGCCCTCAAAAACAATATTATGCATTTTTTTATTTGATAATAAAAATTTATTTTCACATTCATTATTTTATAGGTATAATTCATTTTTAAATATGGCATGTGATGTCACCTCTGTAGAAAAATCATGTTAATGGTTAAGGAACCAAAGACAGGGAGTAATGATTTTTCATAGATTATTAAATTGTTCTAGGCTGTGGATATTAATTGAATATTACCACTAAAGCCTACACTTGTTGTGCTGCTATATGATAGGATGATTTACTCCATCATTGAGGTAGTGACTTTAAGCAGACAAGTGGGTGTAATGTAACAAGTACATACACTGAATTGGATCCGATCAAGGACACCTTATGGAGTGATCACTATTACTTAAAAGGTTGTCCTATCACAATTTTTCTATTGTCCTTAAACATGAGGGGTTTATGTATATTTATTTATTATGCACATAACTTTGACAATGTCAACTGGTGATGCTAATTTTTAAAGGCTATATACAGACACGTTGGGTTATGTGTGTAATGAGTAAAATATATAAATGCTCAACAATGAATCCACCAGTCTCTAAAGAAGATAGTATATTCAGTTGATTTTCATATTGAAGTTGGACTCAAAACAAAACCGGCCGGTGACATTTTTTCAAAAAATGTTTTTCATATATATAATATTGTATATATATATATTTAAAGAGTTTTTAAAGATATTTTGGAGTCCAATAGAAATTATGAAATCAAGAAATTAAGGGTTACATAAGCTAGGGACATGATAGTGATATTAATCCAGTCCTAGTGGCTTGTGGGAATATAGTATGGTGGAAGGACATAGATATAAAATTGTAAGTAATGGGACCTCATTTGTAATTCTCTAATCTTCAGGGGTCAATTGTAATTTGTAGAAGTTCAAATATTTTCTTGATATGATTGAGAAAATTAAGGAATATTTTTGGAAAGAGTTTCAAGAAAAGTCAATAACGTTCAAAAAGGTTATTGATAAAATCCTACGGCTGAAGATTAGGAACCCTAAGGATCCCACGTCCAATCTCTCTCTAGGGTTTTAGAAGCCTACTATAAAATAAGATTTTATAATATCATATTTAGTGGTTGGCCATCAGAACTACTGAGTGATACTGCAATCTTCTGAAAACTCAAAAAGAAACAGAGAGAGAGACGTGAATACCTTGGGAGGCAACACGCTTGGGTTGCTAAGAGAGGTACGCAATTTTGTTCTATTTAGAATCCATGGTTGTGTGGTACAACGATCTTTAAAAATGAAATATGATTTATTTTTGTTCTATATTGCTTCCGCAAAACTTTCAGTGGTATCAGAGCAAACCACACCTAATCATGGATTTTGAATCGTTATTTAATTTCAGTATGTTTGCCGAGATTTTTCCTATATGCCATGATTGATACATATATGATATGTTGATTATTTTTATTCGGAGAAGTTGAGAACAACGAAGATCCATGCATGATTAATATATATGTGATATATTGATTGTTTGGTTCCGACACGTTTTTCGTATTCTTGATTTAATATGTTGATCTGTGCCGTGATTGAACATATCAGCATGTCTCTTGCATCATACTCTTCAGTTGTGGGCCTTAGTGCTTTATGGATTGTCTATTATAGTTTGATGACTATTGCTTTATGGATTGCTTTATGGATTGTCTTTCTGTGTAATCCATATTGATATACATTGGTTCAATGACTCACTTTTTATATTGATAAAATATTGAGTATTGCTAAATTAAAGTATTGAATCTTGAGTATTACCGAATAAGAGAGTTTTGAATCCCAAATAGTGGGAGTTGTATTAGATACATAAAAGAATAATATTTAAATAATCCCAGTATTGATATATATTAAGTGCTAAATAGGATTATTTTATAAAATAATTCCTATGGCCCTCCATTGTCAGTAAATAAAGGCTCTATTAAATTAAAATTTTGTTGAAGCCAAAAGGATAGACTTGATTTTGGTTTGGTAGTTCCTCTTGTTTACTTCTTGGGAAGACAGGTGTGTGTATGACTAGTGGGAGTGTGGCTAAAATAGCAACATAATCATACTAGTACATATATCACACTCAGATAATGGTTTGCACTTATCCAAATAAACATGACCACTAAAATAGTGTAAAACATGTTTGATTTGGAGGCCAAAAGTAAATCGGGAGTCATAGATAAATTAAATAAAATTAAAAACATGAGATGAAATTATGATGAATAGTATCTATTTGCCTTTATATGGTGTGCACAGTATATTTCAAAAGAAATTATTGGAGCATGCAAGGTAAGGGTTCCCGATGCCCACTTCGAACTATTTATGAATATAATTGTTATATTCTATTTTGGGAATCTATGAAATTTTGTTCTTGTGGGAGGTACCATTAGTTATTCAAAAACCTGAATATGATTGATATATGTATGTGAAAATATTATTTTATATTATTTTGCAGATTCATTATGACCAATTTTAATCCCTTAGCTAAGATTTTGGATGAAAATCGCTTGTCTGGACCAAATTATGTAGATTGGAAAAGGAACCTAATCATTGTTCTCACTGCTGATAAGATAGCTTATGTCCTTAATACTGAGGCACCAGAACTTGCTTTAGCTGATGCCACTGAGGCACAAAGAGATGCATTTAATAAGTGGCATGAGGCTGATGTAATGGCTAAATGCTACATATTGGCCTCTATGACCAATGTGTTGCAAAAACAATGCCAAGGCCTAGTTACAGCACAAGATATGATGCTGCACCTCAAAGAGATGTTTGGAGAACAAAGCAGAAGTGCACGACAAACTGCTATGAAAAATCTCATGTCCACCAAAATGGTGGAAGGAACTCCAGTTCGGGAACATGTCCTGAAGATGATTTCTTTCATCAACGAACTGGATATGCTTGGTGCAGAAATTGATAGTGAGACCCAAGTTGATGTGATCCTAGCATCTTTACCTGATTCTTTTAATCAGTTTATCATGAACTATAACATGAATAAGATGGTAGAGACATTGTCAGAGCTGCTCAATATGTTGAAAGCAGCTGAGGATCTCATCAAGAAAGAAAAGCCTACTGTAATGTTGGCTGAAAAATCTGATTCTTCTCTTAAGTTGAAGCCTAAGGGTAAGAACTTTAAGAGAAAAGGGTCTCAGTCATTTAATAAGGCTCAAGGTGACAAAGTGAACAAGGACACTGAGAAAAAGAAAGCAAAAGGAAATTGTTTCCATTGCGGTAAGCCTGGTCATTGGAAGAAAAACTGTCGTCATTATTTGGCTTCTCTGAAGAATGACAAACCTGCAGAAGGTATGCCTAATTTGCTCATTATAGAAACAAATTTAATGGATGGTCCATTTGATTCTTGGTGTGTAGATTCTGGTACAATCTCACACATTTGCAATATGTTGCAGGGGTTCAAGGAGACCCAAAGGCTAAATGAAGGGGAGGTGATCCTAAAGATGGGGACTGGTGCAACTGTTGCAGCCACTGCCATTGGAACCTTTTATTTAGAATTATCTTCTAGTAGAACTCTTGTCTTAGAGGATTGCTTATATGTGCCGGAAGTGCGAAGAAATTTAATTTCAGTTTCAAAACTTGGTTTTTTTGGATATTCATTTCTTTTTACTTCTAAACTTGTTGTTAAGTTTAATAATAAATTTGTAACTTCTGGCATTTTACAAGATGGTCTTTATTTTTTGAGTTCTATTGATAATTCTATTAATTGTGTTGAAAATGATATTACTGCTAGTGTGTTATCTCTTAAAAGGAAAAGAGATGTTAATCCTACCTATTTGTGGCACTTAAGGCTTGGTCATATCAATATTGACCGGATCAATAGATTGGTAAAGGATGGGCCATTGAACCTTTTGAAGGTAGAGCCTTATCCAATTTGTGAGCCTTGCTTACAAGGGAAAATGACCAAAAGTCCCTTTACAGGAAAGGGAGCTAGAGCCACTGATGTATTAGGATTAATACACACTGATGTTTGTGGTCCTATGAATCACATGTCAAGAGGTGGTTTCTATTACTTCATTACTTTTATTGATGATTATTCTAGGTATGGTTATTTGTACCTAATGAAACATAAATCTGAATCCTTTGAAAAGTTCAAAGAATTTCGTAATGAGGTTGAGAAACAAGTTGGAAAATGCATAAAAGTTCTTCGCTCTGATAGAGGAGGAGAATACCTCTTGGATCAATTTAAGGAATATCTAAAAGAAAATGGGATTATTTCTCAATTGACTCCCCCTGCCACACCTCAACATAATGGTGTAGCTGAAAGAAGAAATAGAACCTTATTAGATATGGTTCGTTCTATGATGAGCATGTCAGAGTTGCCAATTTCATTTTGGGGTTATGCTTTGGAGACTGCTGTTTATTTATTAAATAGAGTCCCTACCAAATCAGTTCCTAGTACCCCATATGAATTATGGACTGGTAAGAAACCAAGTCTAAATCACTTAAAGATATGGGGTTGTCCAGCACATGTTAGAAAGTCTAATATGGATAAGCTAGGACTAAGGAGTGATAGATGTTTATTTATTGGCTATCCCAAAATGTCTACGGGTTTCTATTTTTATAATCCTAGTGAGCAAAAGGTTTTTGTGGGCAGGAATGCTATTTTTCTTGAGGAAGATTATAGCTTAAATGAAAGTAGAGCAAAAGTTTCTCTTGATGAACTAACTGATAACCCAATGGCTGAGTTGAATGAGAATAATGAAGAGCAAGTAATAGTGCCTACTGAACCAAGCAAAAGACAAGAGACTCGACGTAGTAAAAGGACTATCAGGCCTCCAGTTAGACTCACTTTGTTAAATGAGATTTATCTAATGGAGTCAGAGGAGCCTGATAATGATCCTTTTACTTATCAAGAAGCAATGACTGATAAGGACGTTGAGAATTGGAAAAGGGCCATGGAATCAGAGATGGACTCAATGTATACCAATCAGGTCTGGACCTTAGTAGACAAACCAGAAGGTATTAAGCCTATTGGTTGTAAATGGGTCTACAAAAGGAAGATAGGACCTAGTGGTAAGGTGGAGACCTATAAAGCTAGGCTAGTGGCAAAAGGGTATAATCAAAAGGCTGGAATTGATTATGAGGAAACCTTTTCGCCAGTAGCCATGCTAAAGTCCATAAGGATTCTATTGTCAATTGCTGCACACTATGATTATGAGATATGGCAAATGGATGTTAAAACAGCTTTTTTGAATGGACACATTCGAGAAGAAATTTTTATGGACCAGCCAGAAGGTTTCATATCTCATGGTCAAGAATCAAAAGTGTGCAAATTGATGAGATCTATATACGGCCTAAAGCAAGCATCACGCAGTTGGAACATCCATTTTGATGAGGCAATCAAATCGTTTGGTTTCTCACAAAATATGGATGAACCTCGTGTTTACAAAAAGGTTAGTGGGAGCACTATTACATTTTTAGTCCTTTATGTAGATGACATACTACTCATTGGCAATGATGTAGGAGCAATGTCATCTATTAAAGTATGGTTATCTAGTCACTTTGCAATGAAAGATCTTGGTGAAGCGTCCTATATACTCGGAATCAAAATGTTTAAAGACCGAAAGAAAAGGTTATTGGGACTTTCACAAGTCAATTACATTGACAAGATATTGGCTAGGTTTAGCATGCAAGATTCCAAGAAAGGGTTTTCACCTTTTAGACATGGAGTTCATCTCTCTAATCAAATGTGTCCTAAAACACAAGAAGAGAGAGAGAAAATGAGAAATTGTCCTTATGCTTCGGCTGTAGGAAGTCTCATGTACGCAATGCTTTGCACTAGACCAGACATTTGTTATGCAGTGAGCATTGTGAGTAGATATCAATCTAATCCAGGTTCTGAGCATTGGACAGCAGTGAAACATATCCTCAAATATTTAAATAGGACCAAACATTATTTCTGGGTGTTTGGTGGTGAGGATTTAACTGTCCAAGGGTATACAGATTCAGATTTTCAATCTAATATTGATGATAGAAAATCAATTTCTGGATTTGTGTTCACTCTTGGCAAGGGAGCAATAAGTTGGAGAAGTTGCAAGCAAGATACTACTGCAGATTCTACTACAGAAGCAGAGTATATAGCTGCAAGTGAAGCTGCAAAGGAAGCTGTGTGGATTCGCAAGTTCATTCAAGAACTTGAAGTTGTTCCTTCTATTAAGTCACCCATTACTATCTATTGTGACAATAGTGGGGCTGTTGCAAATGCAATAGAACCAAGGGCTCATCAAAGGACAAAACATATTGCACGTAAATATCACTTGATACGTGTTATTATACAGAGAGGTGATGTAGCAATAACAAAGATTGCCTCTGCCAATAATGTTGCAGATCCACTCACAAAAGCATTGTCTCAAAAGGTGTTTGAGAAACATTTAGAAGCAATGGGTGTTAAATACATGTATGATTGGTTTTGAGTGCAAGTGGGAGATTGTTAGAATTATTTGCCCTCAAAAACAATATTATGTATTTTTTTATTTGATAATAAAAATTTATTTTCACATTCATTATTTTATAGGTATAATTCATTTTTAAATATGGCATGTGATGTCACCTCTGTAGAAAAATCATGTTAATGGTTAAGGAACCAAAGACAGGGAGTAATGATTTTTCATAGATTATTAAATTGTTCTAGGCTGTGGATATTAATTGAATATTACCACTAAAGCCTACACTTGTTGTGCTGCTATATGATAGGATGATTTACTCCATCATTGAGGTAGTGACTTTAAGCAGACAAGTGGGTGTAATGTAACAAGTACATACACTGAATTGGATCCGATCAAGGACACCTTATGGAGTGATCACTATTACTTAAAAGGTTGTCCTATCACAATTTTTCTATTGTCCTTAAACATGAGGGGTTTATGTATATTTATTTATTATGCACATAACTTTGACAATGTCAACTGGTGATGCTAATTTTTAAAGGCTATATACAGACACGTTGGGTTATGTGTGTAATGAGTAAAATATATAAATGCTCAACAATGAATCCACCAGTCTCTAAAGAAGATAGTATATTCAGTTGATTTTCATATTGAAGTTGGACTCAAAACAAAACCGGCCGGTGACATTTTTTCAAAAAATGTTTTTCATATATATAATATTGTATATATATATATTTAAAGAGTTTTTAAAGATATTTTGGAGTCCAATAGAAATTATGAAATCAAGAAATTAAGGGTTACATAAGCTAGGGACATGATAGTGATATTAATCCAGTCCTAGTGGCTTGTGGGAATATAGTATGGTGGAAGGACATAGATATAAAATTGTAAGTAATGGGACCTCATTTGTAATTCTCTAATCTTCAGGGGTCAATTGCAATTTGTAGAAGTTCAAATATTTTCTTGATATGATTGAGAAAATTAAGGAATATTTTTGGAAAGAGTTTCAAGAAAAGTCAATAACGTTCAAAAAGGTTATTGATAAAATCCTACGGCTGAAGATTAGGATCCCTAAGGATCCCACGTCCAATCTCTCTCTAGGGTTTTAGAAGCCTACTATAAAATAAGATTTTATAATATCATATTTAGTGGTTGGCCATCAGAACTACTGAGTGATACTGCAATCTTCTGAAAACTCAAAAAGAAACAGAGAGAGAGACGTGAATACCTTGGGAGGCAACACGCTTGGGTTGCTAAGAGAGGTACGCAATTTTGTTCTATTTAGAATCCATGGTTGTGTGGTACAACGATCTTTAAAAATGAAATATGATTTATTTTTGTTCTATATTGCTTCCGCAAAACTTTCACACCAAACAGAGAAAAGAAGGGAGGAGACATTCTCAACTCATAATAATATTAATTTTATTCAAATTCATGTGTCTTTCACCATTACTAGAGAGTTAGTTAAATAGTTTTAGCGATTATACTAATATGGAAAGCATCTAATCAAATCCCTAAAAATCATCAACATTAATAACCAAATTAAAATTTAAAAACTAAATTAATTGCAAATTAAAACATAAAATCTTGGTTCCCTGTATCATACTCCTCTGGTTGGAGAAAATTCGACCTCGAGTTTTAAAGTGGAGTAGGATTAGAACTCCAACATGTGGTACTTGCCTCAATACAATAATCACTTTTGGAAGCACAAAGAATAACGAAACTTTGCATTCCATCACATCAGTAAACTTTCATGGGATGACAAAATTAATATGTGAAATTACAGTATTATCTTGAACCATAGGAAGCACAAAAGTATCCACTTTCTCTACTTTAGCAAAATGGTTGTCATCATGCACCATGAAAGGTTGATCAAAAGCAAATTGATCAACTTTCATATCATGTGCATCCTTAAGCTTGTTGGGTAGTTTTTGAGCGGGTGCCACTATTTTGTCTAACTGGGCATTAATCCAAGTGATTGTTTGCTTCCCTAATTTCTATGAATTAGATGAAATATTTCTGATTTTCCTTTCTTACACTAGCAAAAACCAAACAGTGAAGATCCAAGGAAATGTCATCACTTTCTTCTATGACCAGAGTCATAATTGTTTCCATGGCTGAAAATACAATAGGTGTGGTTGTACCTAATTATCTTAAAGAAATTTTGAAACGTCTCAACAACTAATGCATCACACTCAAGATCTAGCATCACCAGACCTTTACAACATTATCAAGAATTGAAGCTGCCCTTGTATAAAGGCGACTGGACACATGAGACAAATTTTCAAATGTTGCTACAATCAGCTGAAATATTTCCTTCCTTTGCTCATCCTTATATGGGTCATATACATGGTTTTCAGATTCAGACCATTCAATGAACCGTAAAAGAAAATGGTTTAAGGTTTTTGAGATCAAATCGAGGTCGAACCGTGATGACATCATAATTAATTTAACAATTATTTAAATATATAAAATTAGTATAAATAGAAAAATTAACTAAAATAATACAATTAAATATAGAAATCGATATTTTTTAAATATATTTTTTCATATCATAACTTTCACAAGACAAATAAAAAATATCAAATCCTAAGCAAACTTAAATATAGTATTTATTTATTTATATATTTATTAATTAAACTTGTGATAATAATAAAAAATATTATTATTATCATTATATAAGAATTAGGACACTTGCATTAAATAAAAAAAAATTAAAATTATTTAATAATTTTAAATTAAATAATAATCTAATAATTATTATATACTTAATTTTATTTATTTCATCCAAAAAAACTGTAAATATTAATTAAAAATAGAGTAATGCTATTACTACACATTTTACACAATTTTTACCACATTTTTACTACTCATATTTCACTATGTGGCAAGTTAGAACAAAAATTGTATAAATATTACAGTACCAATGTTACTCTTAAAAATACTTAAAATATTTATTGCACACATCACATCATATTACACTAAGCTAAAAATTGCATCTATCAATGCACTTCACATCAGATTGGGCTAAGCTGAAAAAAGAGCTAAATCTAACGGCTGAAATTTTTTGCTTTTATTTAAAAACTAGAAGCATTCATTATTTCCAATGTAAGTCACATGAGAGGCTTAGGAATTCAAAAAGAATACAAAAGAAAAAAGAAAAAACAAAGAAAAGAAAAAGAAAGAGAAAGTAGAAACAGAGCAGTACTCAACTAAAAAGAGAGTAAATTACAAAGTGATGGAGAAGAACAAAAGAAAGATAAGAAGAAAAAGAAGAAAGAAGAAGAAGTAGCAAAAGATGAAGGCGTGACCAGCGACTGTGTTGGCAACCTGCTATCTTAACTTGGCACAACCCTGCTTCGTTGTCTTTTTCTTCTCTAATATTTTTTTCTTACAAATTATTTTGTTCAAGATTTGAAAAAAATTTGAAGTGCATGCCGACCTAACCTTTAATTTCGGCCGACATGGGCTGAAACAAAAAGGAACCATGAGAACTGTATGAACCGTTCAAGGTTCTAAGAACCGTGCGATTTAACCACGGTTCATACGGGTCCATGCTTTTTTAGCATAAAAAGGTTCTTAAGGTTAAAGGACTGCAAAAATAAGAGGTTCACAGATAATTAGGTCGGACCGTATGGTTTGATCCGGGTTTCAAAACTATGGTCATATAGTGCTATTATCCTTGTAATCTCAGTAATGCAAGATACAACTGAAATCTTCACATCCATTTCAGCATGTCTAAAAAGTTTACTAGTGATCAGTGCCTTCCCTAATGGTAAAAGTGCATCTCACATTGATTTGGATGGTGCTTACTCTACGAGAACAAATTTTCAACTTTATCAAGAAGAGTGAGGAGGTCATCAATGGAGGAAGGATGGTTAAGGAGTCTATTCCCAGCCTCCCTGTGCTGCTTCTCAAGTTCTCTATCAAAGTAACTCATTTTCAACTCAGACTTAGAGCATTAAGCATCCAAGTTGCCAAAAAAGTTCTATTTTACAACCTAAAAAACTACTTTATCTATTTTACCATCTCATCTTACATTTCCCCCAACATCCTAGTTTCTATTTTTACATACAACTCAATAAAATAATATAAACTATACCAACAAATAATATAAACAAGTCAATTCTCATTTCTCCTTTATCTATTTTTTATTCTTTCTCTCTCTTCCTTTATCTTTGCTTTTTCCTTTATCCATTATGCTATTGCTACTGCCTACCAAAGTATTGCTCTCAATCTTGCTTTCCTCTCCGTGCTCCCAACAACAAACCCATCCATACCAAAATCAACAAGCCCAGCAACCAAATCCATCCATACCCAACCTCAACAAAGCATCCAAACCTAAAATAAACACAGACACATTCCAAAATCACCCAAAACCAACAAATAAACTCAAATCAGATGAACCCAAAACTACCAATTCAAACCTAGCCCACACCGATTCAACAACCCATAGCCACCACCGATTCAATAACCCAGCCAATACCCAAACAACCACAACCAATTCAAACCCAACTACCACCAAAGGAACCCTCATCGATTCAATATCGGAACTAAAATCTAGCCAATATCGAACCCAGCAACCACTAAGTCTCCACAATTCACCACCCTAACCCCAGCTACACAAACCTACTGCACAACCCCAATCCACCACTACAAAAACCCAACACCACATAAACCCACTGCACAACCCGTCCACCACTACACAAACCCACCACCACACAAACCCACTACACAAACCTAATGTCGATCCGAAGAGAAGAGAAAAGGAAGAAGAGAGAAGAAGAGAAGAGAAAAGGAAGAAGAGAAGAGGAATCAGAAAGATAACCTGAAAATGAGGAAGAGAGAAGAGGTTTAGGTGTGTATGATTGAAGAGAGAGAGAAGGATATATATTTTGAATAAAATAATAATTTTTTGTTTCCATCCGGAGCTAGTAGGTTCTAAATTTGAGAACCAATTGTTCATAGTTGGTAAAAAAATATGGGATTAACTAACGTGTGCCCTTAGGGTATATACTAGTAATCCATTTTAGGAAACTTTTTATATAAAAATGAAAAAGTAATTCACTATTTTGACAACTTTTTTAATTTCCTATAAAAACTTTCCTAAAATAAATGGTTAATGTGTGCCCTAAGGGCACACATTAATCGGACCCAAAAAATATAGGTACTCATACCTGAATGTTGCTCATTTTTTGTTGGTTGGTTGCTAAAATAGCAACTGGTGTTAGGATTTGTGCCCTTTAAATCCTATTGCATGATGCTATGTATGACATTATATATGATATTATGTTGTGGTTAATAAAATTGTTTTATTATTATCTAAAATAATGGTAACATGAATATTTAGACGTTATCATATAGTCCATAAGATGTGTAGTATGTAATTTATGTGATTTAGTCACAGAAGATATAAATCACAAATTCTTTGTAAACTCAAAATTTTAGTTCGTAGTCGGTGATAAAATTGGGCATTTCATTTGCGAAGACTATAACATATCAACAAAGATAATTTGTCTTGATCATAGAAGTGGAAACTTCCAGTTGATATGTTGATATGTTTTAAGTATTAAGACATATTGAACTGAACCGCTGTGAGATTTATTATTCTACTAACGACTGTCAAATGAATAATAAATTTCACGACTTCTATTTACATGAACTCTCAATCCTGAAAGAATAATGAACCTGATCATGAAGTGTAGGTTGTTTTGATATATCAAGAGTAAGATCTAAAGTCACAATCAAAACTTCAATATGTTAGGCAATCATATTTAATGTTAAAGGAACATATATTCTCAAGATGAAATTCATAATCTCTTAACAGAGATATAAAATATTCTCTTGAGATAAGTTTAATAGGTTTGGTTATTCAGAATATTAAACCTAACCACTTTAGTAAGAAGTTACTAAAGTATATATTTATGAAATTAGATTTCCTAAATATATGATGAATAATTTAAAAGATTAAACTGAGTACTCAAGAATTAAGATGTAGTAATCTTCAAAGTGACAGTCAACATTCATAACTTTATATTACTATGAATATTTTAATGAATGGGTTGAATGTATAATAAAGTCTTGAGATATAATTTATTAATAAGGCCTAAAGTGCAATTATATTTATATAATAGTATTAAATATAATTAATAGTAATTTTGGGTTTGTCAAGAGTTGACAGAAATGCCTAAAATCTATTAGAACTAGTGTCTTATTTGTTCATTTTGGTCCCACTTCAAGCCACATACTAAAGCCCAAATGAAATGGCCCAAAAGTCTAGCCCAATTAGATAATAAGTTATATAAGGAGAGACCACATACGTGTAAACTGATTGAGTGACCACACTTCTTGAGTATAAGTGGAATTGGAGTGAAGATTAAAAGTGTTCTCAAGTACTTCTAATATTTTGGTTTTGAATTTCACCGCACCAAGGTACGCTCTCTTGTTCTTAAATTCTGAAATTTACATAGTACATGTTATCAATTACGAATGAAGTAGATCCGTTAATTTTCCACTGCGTATGTTTTGTAAGTGATACAAACTATGTTTTTCCAACAATTATGGGGTTTTTACACCCCCAATGCTAATGCTCTTAGGGCCACAAAAAACAAAAACTTAAACTTAAAATTTGCTCTAAAAGTTGAACCACTTACTGCTACTATATGGACGGTTAAGCAATAAAAGGAGTTTCGGTCTATGGGCCGTACGGCACAACAGAAGCCCAATAGTGGAAAGGGTCGGTTGCACAACATTGTTTCTGAACTTTTTCCTTTTACAACAATTTTTTTTGGTAACAAAATCAAAAACACATGACAAACTCATTGACAAAAAAGAGACCGTAGCTTTTACAATTTTAAGAGTCCATTTGGTTGAAGTGGTGAAAAAGTGGAAGGATTGAAAAGATTTTAATTTTCCTCCTTTTCGTTTGGTTGGGAGTGGAAAAATGAAGGGATGGAAAAAGTAAGTTCGTATAAATTTATGCATATACTCTTGTTAAAAAATGATACCTAATTTAAAAAAAAAAAAAGTGATAAACAACCAAAAAAAAATCAATCACCTAAATTTATTAAAAAAATAACAATCATGTCCATAAAAAAAATCACGTCTAAACAAAAAAAAAAACAAAACAAAAAAATAATGGACAAACCTGCCCAAAAAATAAATAATATATATATATATATATATATATAAAATAAATAAATAAATAAAAAGAGAGGCAACGTCTAGGAGGAAAAAAGAAAAAAAAGAAAAAAAAAAAGTGTGAAGAAAAGTAACGTGGATGAAACCCATGTGTAATTGCATAGGGGCATTTTCGTCCAAAAATGATGCAAAATTTCTCCTTTCAATTCTCTTCATTTTGGGGAGATTTTTTTGGTAGCCCAGGAAGGAAAAACTTAGACCCTACCATTTATTTTCTTTCCTCCCCACCCAACCAATCGCACTCCAAAAAGTTTTTCTTTTCATTTTCTCTCCAAAATTTACCATCCACCCTATTTCACCTCCAAAAAAACACACCCTAAAACAACTCGACAGAACAAAGAAGCGAGGAGCGCAACTTACGGCACTGAGGGGCTATTGTAGTGAAATGTCCTTGATCAGTGTTGAGGTAGTGTCAGATTGCAGTGGTGGCGAGAGGCTGAAGTGACAGCGGTGGTATGGCAGTCTTTCAGCAGCAGAGGTTTGGGGTTCAATTTTTTTTTTTTTTTTTTTTTTTAATAGGTGGTGGTGGTTCTTGGAAACTGATGGGTGGGATGCGGAAGAGGCAGTAGTATTTAATGTGGAAATTTCTGGATTTTGGGTGACTTGATGGCCGGCTGTAGGCAATTTGGAAATTTATGGATTTTGTGGTTTGTGATGTGTGGGATTTGGATTACTGTGGTCTGATGGAGCGAGAAACATGGCAAAGGATTTTGGGTCTGTTATTTGATTCAATGATTTAGGGTGGTGCATGGTTGTTTTGGAAATTTTGTGGTTTTTTGTTTTGGGCTAAAAATTGGATCAAATACACTCTGATACCAAGTTGATGCAGCATAAATAGGAAATAAGAGAAATAAAAGTAACAACAAAACAAACTCTAGGCTTCACCGCCTAGAATCTGCCTGTAAACACTAGGCATCACCACCTAAGGGCGTTAGGGATCACCACCAAACAAAGAAAACAAGGGAGGAGATATTCTCAACTCAATAATAATATATCATTCTCATTCAAATTCACCTGCTAGTTAAATAGTTTTAGAGATTATACTAAAATGGAAAGCATCTAATCAAATCCCTAAAAATCATCAACAATAATAACCAAATCATCTTCTTTAAAATCTTCTGGTAAATCTTCATCTTCTTACTTCTTGAAATGATTCCAGTTGGTTCCCTCCATTTACCCTGAAATTGACCTCGCGGTATTCCTTAAAATATTCAGGAATACGAGTCGCAATAATACGATTCGAAAGGCCTGACTCCAGTATCACAGTTGTTTCCAATATCACAGTTGTTCCCACATTTGCCTCGCGGAATTGATCCAATCTTCCCTTTTCTATCAGTTTAGCCGATCTAGCCCTCAAAGTGAATACATATTTATCTCTCACTAAAATTCTTGCTTTAATAAAGAATTTAATATCATGTTCGCTGTGATTAACAAGTAAAGTCACCCCGGATGACCATAAACACCTACACCACTCACGCATCCAACCTGACCAAGAGCTCCTCGGATCAACAATCTGCTGCAGATAAATGATTAAATGATTGAAGAGTGAATCTTGAAATCAAGCAGTAATCTTCCAAATTAAAACCACTAAACACTACCCAATAAAATGCGGTGAAGGGCTCTACTATATGCAAAATATATAAGCATTTGTCACAATTAGATTTGATCTCAAAAAGGAAAAAGAACTGGGACCTGAATTCCATTGGCCTCGGCAGCAGTACCACCCCCCCCAGCCGCTCTATTTGTGGAGCTGCAGTTACCCATCACCAACACCTGCAACAGGCATGGGTGATTGAAGTAAAACACATTAACAAAATAAGAATAAGAATAACTTATTAACTTCCTTGACAATAACAAAAAACACCACATGAAAATATCCACCTAACAGAATAAGAATCATATTATTTAGTTTCAATAATCCACAATTGAATTTAGTAACTCACATTAAAGATAACACCAAAGACTTTAAATTACATACAAACCATCATTTCCATCATGAAAATCAAAAGATATGAGCATGTGATTTGAACATCATCATCTAAAGCATTGCCATGTCAAATAAGAAAAAGAATATATCAAGCATTGAGCACACACTTAATATGGAATGTAAAAACCTGGTCCTTTTTTAACTTGATAAGTGCAACTATTTTATCTAACTTCAATATTAAAATCTGCAAAATAGGAATTTAATATTTTTTTAAAAAAATTATGTCCCTAAAATTATTATTTAATGGGCAAAGAGAAAGCAAAGAGTTAAAAAAATGCTTTCACATCTATCTTAGACGTGAATCTTTTCTACCATCCCCACACAAAGTCAATCACTAAGCTATCATGCATGAAAATGTTTGTGGAGTGGTCTCACACCATTGGCATAAATGATATGCATTTCAAAGTGTTTTGATTATTCAACCTTCCATCAAACTCCATCTATTCTATAGATCATCATGCACAATTCAAATTCTCATTCTCACTACTTTAAAGTAGCATCACATCAACAATAACAATATTAAAAAGTTAAGTGACATGATTATGAATCTTTAGTACTCTTCTCAGATACTACCAATATGCATGAGTATTCATTCATCTAATAAATAATTTAACACACATATGAGTAATCAAGACAGTATGTGGAAACTTAATATGACATTTTTAATTTGGTACGTGCAAATATGTAAATATGACATTTCAGGTTTTACCATTCTAATGAGTGATGTGCACAACTTTTCTTTTTCTCTTTTCTTTTCCAGCTAAATGTGCATTACCATTCTAGAATTTTCGCAAAGTATATTAGAAGATACTGTAAAACTGGAGGGAAAAAAAAACCAAAATGAAATTGAAAGAAGTTGGAAAACACACAACTAAAATGCAATGTCAATTCGATAAAGCACTCATTATATATTTATAAATTCATGATCAACTATCTATTAATTGTACATATCAAGAAGCCAACTCTACCTCAAACTGAGAAGTTTGTCTTTGTGAGTTTCAGATTAGAGATAGATTTTTTATTCTTAGATAACATATCTACTCGTTATAATTAGTACATAGCTAAAAGGAAAATCTGCTGCAAAAATTGCACAAAATAATATAAATGAATCAATCAAAAAAAAAATGTGATTATGCTGCTGGATTTATTTTTATTAATTCTCTAACTTGTACATGCCAATTAGATTTTAGATTGTTGTCATGACACCCATTGACAAAGCATCAAACAGGGCCAAGAAAAGCCTTTTCACAAACCTTTTCCTTTAAAGTCATAGATAATAGGTCATATCAAATGGATTTGTGGCAAACTATAATGGAATAAGCTTCAAAACCCCAAGATTTATAAGCTACTTAGGTAAAAAAGTAAATTCCCAAAGTCATAATCTATTTATTCTAAAGATAACAACGCACAAATACATCTAAATGCTAACAGTTCTATATAAACAAAATTATAACTTCAAAAAATCAATAAAGACCTATAAAGAATATATAAACCAACTTTGAGAATTATCTATTACCAAAATATCAGTCATCTAAATCACAATATCACATAGAAACACAATTATATAAATAAATTCACAGGCTTCAACATATAGCATAATAACATATTTCTAGTAAATTTTATTTATAATCAGAATTTTCCAACCAACCCAAACAATATCCACTTAAAGCTTTTTTCTTCTTCTGGTAGCAAATCTAAGTCATTGATGTTTATGGGGATAGAACAATATACTGCCACTTTAAAAAGGCTTAGACAAAGATACTTACCCAAGAGAATGAACGTTTGATAGAATCATTGATTTGAGAACTTCTACTTTTAAGAACCCCTTCAACATAAAGAAGAGTTTTGATATTTTGTCCTTGGAGAATAGATTGACCCAAAGCTGTAATCCCTTTGAGTTTTTCTTCTTGCGGGCATTTCAGGGTTGGATGATTCCTCTACCTGTTGTCATCCACTGCACAAAAAATATATGAAACCAAGAGGAATAAGTTTCATATAATAAAGCTCTAAAATAAATTTTCTAATTCCTATTGATCAACAGCGAGTCAACAATATCAATAAAAGAAATTTGAAATTTGAAAAAGATCAGATTGCAATTTTTCATACGTGAAAAATAGTCCAACATCAAAGAAGGATCCCAATTCTTCAGCAATTGATATGTCTTACTTGCACATCACCGGGTCCAACTATACCCTTATGGCCTACACAATCCTGATGAGTAATGCCTACTTAAAATCCAAAAAACTCAACTTCAGTTTCTTTACAGTTAAACCTAATAGTAATCAAGTAATTGAATAGCTTTGAGACAAAGTATACCTGTAACTGACAGTCTCAAAACCTGTAAAACATAAATCACATCAGAATATACCTAATTAATTATAGACAATGATCCACGATTAATGAATGCACATAATATCAAAAACAACAATGAGGGCAGAAATTCTGTGGATGATTTGGAAATCCAATGGAAGGAGTCACTGCAATCCATATCAATAAAAGAAATTTGAAATTTGAAAAGGATCAGATTGTAATTTTCATACATGAAAAATAGTCCAACATCAGAAAAGGATCCCAATTCTCCAGGTCAATCTTGAAAATTTAATACACAGAAGATAGAAAGTCAAGAACAAAATAACCATGAATCAAAGTTGAAACCAACCAACTGATAAAACAAATAAAATAGCTATATAAAGATTCTTGAATCCCAAACACACTAAATAAAAACCCAAAATTATTTATAATTTGAACCCTACAATTTCTCACTAACCAAACAAAAATCATTATTATTATTAAAAAAATAAATTAAAAACCAAAGCAATAACACAAAAAGAGAGAGATGGGATGGAACATAACTTTGAACATAATGTTGTAATAATGTACTGAAAATAGAAATCATGAAAATGAAGATAACTCACCCTCCACAATTAGCTAACATTACAGCAACCTTATTTAGCTTGGCTGGAATGAAATTGAATTTCCACTAATACAATCCTGGCAACAGAGTATAAAATATTAAAATATCAGCAACTAAAATTTCATAGCTTTAAAATTTGGAGTTAGAAGATTGCATAGCAAAGATCAGCTGTTAAAAATAAAAATGCCAACCAAGAAGAAACTTAAAGAGGGAGATCATCACTGAGCCACCCCACTTTCAATGAGCTAAACTCTGAACATGACTTCTACTATGTGCAAATGGGTTTTACAAAGTATAAATACAAGGGAACAAAGACCTGTTCTGCAGAGAACAAAATATGCAACAAAACAAATACAGCCCATGGACACAGAATACAGAAACAGCAACAGATATTACAATTACCCCAGTAAGCACAAATTATGCAGAAAATCCTGAACCTGTTTTGCAGAAAAAATATGCAGCAACAGAAATACAACCCATCGGCATACATAACAGAAACAACAACAGATATTACACTCAGCCCCCCCTGTAGGCACAGATTATGCAGAAAATCTTGAACTTGTTCTGCAGAAAACAGAATATGCAGTAGCAGAAATACAACCATGGACATACATCACAGAAATAGCAACAGATATTACACTCAGCCCCAATGTAAGCACAGATTATGCAGAA
The DNA here is from genome assembly GCA_030445155.1 of Quercus variabilis. Taxonomy (NCBI): domain Eukaryota; kingdom Viridiplantae; phylum Streptophyta; class Magnoliopsida; order Fagales; family Fagaceae; genus Quercus; species Quercus variabilis. The sequence continues at coordinate 92,583,030 of CP129448.1, read as the reverse complement.
AATCCTAAACACGTCTATAAGACATTATGCAGAAAAATGTTATCTTTTACCTTCAATGACTAATACATTCAAAGAACTTGAATTTGATGAGAACAGCAACAAACCCCAAAAAAATAAATCATACCAATAATAAACACGTCTATAAGACATTTATCAAACAGGTAATATGTACATATTACAAATCTTTTTTTTTTTTGGTGATGATTGCAAACTCTCCAACATAAGCGCTAACTTACTGGATATCTAAAACCATATTATATTAAAATTGGCAATATAGTATTATACTATAGAAAGCATTTTTAATGGAAGCCTAACACAAATAACAAAATCTAAACCAATCCAACCAAGAAATTCAAACCTAAATCATATTCAATCCCCAGATTTATTAAATGAAAACAAAAAAAAAAAAAAAAAAAAAAACAAAACAAAACAAAAAACAAAAACAAAAACAAAAAACCTAAAATCATATTCAATCCCCAGATTTATTAAATGAAAACAAAAACTTTACCAGTTATGGCTAAACAGCTTGTCTCTCTGTGCTTGCAGTTCCAACAAACCTTAACCGAACAATTTGCTTTGATTAAATTAGATACTCTAGATTGTCGAAAGATTCCACTTCATTTCTGCAGAGAAAGAAATTGAATGATTTAAATCCAAAAGAGAAGAATTCAAACAAACCCATTACTGAAAATATTTGACAAAAAATAGTCACATATCATAAAAACTGCCACATATCAAACAGAGGTTCAATCAAAGCAATAGTCACATATCAAAAAAACAAACAAAAAAAAAAATTCTTCTTTTTTTAATTATTACAAAAACTCTTAACAACTACCAATCTAAGAACCAAACACAGAGGCAATAGTTTGACAGAGCCGACCGTAAATGGATTAGGGGAAATGATGGGGAGACTGAGTGAAATTGATTAGAAAGCATGGTGAACCCATATATTTTACATTCAGCAAAGTGAAAAAGAATCTGTGAACATTGAGATCCACAATATTGAGATGAGCACATGCAACGATAGAGCATTGACAAAACAGGTTGATCTATCATTATAGCAAGCTAATCAAATAGAAAAAGCCAACCATCTTAATTATTAAGAATTTTAATAACAATAATAATAATAAAAGAGAAAGAAGAAGAAAAAGTGGGCAACAGTGAGTGGAGTGTAACATATTTGTGTAAAGAGGAGATTAAAATTTCAACTGCATACAAATCTGCAGCAAAATGAAGACGCATATCATAATATTAGATATATATATATATATAGCAGCAGACAATTACAGAGAGCAAGAAAAATGAAATCTGATAATGATCACGTACAGAGAGAAATGAATGAGGGTGCAGTATGTTAAAACTTGATCAGATCAGACGGTGAGGAAGGCCGATGGCAGAGGTCGTCTCATTTTGGATCTGTCGAAATTACAAAATCTCAGAGTCAATCCAAAACAAAACAAAACAACAAATTGCAGCAGCTATGGAGGCTGTGGGGATCTCTAATATTGACAGATATGCAAAGCCCTGGCTATGAAGGCGAATCAAACAGAGGAAGCGAGACACAGAGAGCGAGACAGGAGATGGGATGAGAGAGAGGATCTACAGTATGAACTTAGAAGAGGCATGTATATATATATATATACACACTAGCCTCATCACACGTGCTTCGCATGTGCAATGAGGCTTTTTTTTTTAACAAAAAAAAAAAAAAAAAACTGTGTTTTATTTTATATATGGATAAAACAATTTGGAAATTAACAGCAGAGCGGTCCTATTTTTTAGGCAATATTTTAGCGGAAGTTAGAGTTGCAACTTTACCGAATTGTCTATTAGTTTTGTCTCTACTTAGGGGTGTAAGAGCATTTTTGAACTAAAAAAAGAGGAATCCAAACAAGAGAAACCCCTTAAATAATATTACACTCAGCCCCCCTGTAAGCACAAATTATGCAGAAAATCCTAAACCTATTCTGCAGAAAACAGAATATGCAGCAGCAGAAACACAGCCCATGGACATGCATCACAGAAACAGCAACAGATACATCGTTTTTCTTTGGGTCTGAATAAATGCATCATTTTCCTTTGAGTGTGGCGTTTCAAGTTTGTTTTACACGTGTTTGTTTTTTAAGCGGGTATTTTTCCTACATGGCAGATAACTAAATCTAAATCTAAACCAATCCAACCAAAAAATTCAAACTTAAATCACATTCAATCCCCAGATTTGAAAAAGAAACGAAAAAAAAAAAAAAAAAAAAAAAAAAAAAAAAAAAAGCAATAACTTTACCGATTATGGGGTAATGGGTATGCGGCCTCTCTTTTTGTGCCTTCCAGACTATATCTCTGCGTGCATGTGGTTCCGATAAAAAATACCTACAATAAGGTTGAAAAAGAAAAAAGAAAAAAGAAATATCAGCGTACCATAGTTTCATTCGTTGATTAAACTCACTTGATGTAAGATCTTAACATCCTCAGCATTAGTAAATAACACTGAATAAAGTTACAGCAAAGTACCATACACACTCCCTCTCACTTACATTTCAAAGATGATTGGACTAAAATCCAATTACTGTAGCCAAAGCCAAATCTAACTCAAATACATAAATCCAAACATATCCAACCAAATGACTGAACATAAAAATCAAGTTATGGCATAATTTAAAAACAAATAAAAAAACCTTTACCTATAGCAGTTTTGGCTACATGACATATTCTCTACTTGTCTCCTCAACTTATTGAAATTTCATGGTATTTAAATGTTAGAAGTAATCTACAATTAGCAAAGTAAACATAGAGATACGTTGCTGAATTACATGCTCTTTCTAAAGATAACTCCATCATTGCCCAACCTTTCATTTAGCTTTGACCTATATCACATTAAGAGTAAATCCCTCTCTCCTACCCTCAGTTTCACAATGATTATAAAATTAACACAATTATCATATAATAAGAAGTAAATTACTGATTCCATACAAACAAAAAGAAAAATATAAAATAAACTGATACAAACCCTAAGGAGAAAGAAGCCAATGATTTGAAATATTGACCATGGCCAATGTAGATGGTGAACACTTTAGGTAATCAGGTCATTTAGGTACTATTGGGAGAATTATACACTTCATAAAACTTAAATTATAAACAATAAAAATAAAATTATAATAAAAAACAACAGCAGAATTTTATGAAACAATTTGTGAGCATATTACTAAAATGTAGTTACCATTACCATTAGTGGAATCTTTCTAACATGGAGACCATCAATTACATACAGTTGGGTCAATGATTGGGTAGGAAATGGCAGAGAGTTTTTTGGAGGACTACCAACACATACTTATTTATCTTCAACAGGTTAAAAGTGAGTGATTTGTATGACTCAATCTGTAATGAGCTTTCTCTTTTAATACCAAAATAACAGATACACCAGCTTTCTGGTCTTCCAAAACAGCAAGCATCATTATTTGATTTAAAAAATCTGATGTTCGATAACGCAGTAGAATCCATCAGAGAGATTATATAAGCCATTCATATACTGAATGTGATAGGCAGAAGATGTTTAATAGAAAGCATTTTTAATGGAAGCCTAACACAAATAACAAAATCTAAACCAATCCAACCAAGAAATTCAAACCTAAATCATATTCAATCCCCATATTTATTAAATGAAAACAAAAACAAAAACAAAAAACCTAAAATCATATTCAATCCCCAGATTTATTAAATGAAAACAAAAACTTTACCAATTACGGCGAAACAGCTTGTCTCTCTGTGCTTGCAGTTCCAACAAACCTTAACCGAACAATTTGCTTTGATTAAATTAGATACTCTAGATTGTAGAGAGATTCCACTTCATTTCTGTAGAGAAAGAAATTGAATGATTTAAATCCAGAAGAGAAGAATTCAAACAAACCCATTACCGAAAATATTTCACAAAAAAAAAAGCCACATATCATAAAAACTGCCACATATCAAACAGAGGTTCAATCAAAGCAATAGTCACATTTCAAACAAACAAACAAAAACAAAATTTCTTCTTTTTTTAATTATTAAAAAAACTCTTAAAAACTGCCAATCTAAGAACCAAACACAGAGGCAATAGTTTGACAGAGCCGTCCGTAAATGGGTTAGAGGAAACGATGGGGAGACTGAGCGAAATTCATTAGAAAGCATGGTGAACCCATATATTTTACATTCAGCAAAGCGAAAAAGAATCTGGGAACATTGAGATCCACAATATTGAGATGAGCACATGCAACGATAGAGCATTGACAAAACAGGTCGATCTATCATTATAGCAAGCTAATCAAATAGAAAAAGCCAACCATCTTAATTATTAAGAATTTATTTAATAATAATAATAATATAATAATAAGAGAGAGAAAGAAGAAGAAAAAGTGGGCAACAGTGAGTGGAGTGTAACATATTTGTGTAAAGAGGAGAGTGAACTGCATGCAAATCTGCAGCAAAATGAAGACGCATATCATTATATTAGATATATATATATATATATATATATATATATATATATAGAGCAGCAGACAATTACAGAGAGCAAGCAAAATGAAATATGATAATGATCACGTACAGAGAGAAATGAATGAGGGTGCAGTATGTTAAACCTTGATCAGATCGGACGGTGAGGAAGTCCGAAGGCAGAGGTCGTCTCACTTTGGATCTGTCGAAATTACAAAATCTCAGAGTCAATCCAAAACAAAACAAAACAACAAATTGCAGCAGCTATGGAGGCTATGGGGATCTGTAATATTGACAGAGATGCAAAGCCCTGGCTATGGAGGCGGATCAAACAGAGGAAGCGAGACAAAGAGAGCGAGACAGGAGATGAGATGAGAGACAGTAGAGCTCAGAAGAGGCATGTGTATATATATATATATATAAATATATATATATATATACACGCGCTATAAGTTTGGTGTTAGACCTATTTTACATCCACCAATAAATAATTGCCACATTAATATTTTACTTAAAATTTATTAAAAAATAATATATCCTAACACGCTTAATAACATCTCAATAGATTTTTAATTTGGTTAGATTTATATATGGATATTAGAATTGATTGAGTGTGATTGTGTTTATCCTTAAATATGTCATAAAATGATGTATCATGTTGGGATTAGAGGGGTAAAATATAGATTTTACACCACGTTTTTATAGAATTTAATTTGATATATATATATATATATACACGCGCGCGCTTGCCTCATTGTAAGTGATTCGCACGTGAAACGAGGCTTTTTTTTTTACCAAAAAAAGTGTGTTTTATTTTTTATATATAAATATAACAATTTGAAAATTAACAGCAGAACGGTCCTATTTTTTAGGAAATATTTTAATAAAAGTTAGAGTTACATTTTTACCAAATTGTTTATTAGTTTTTTTTTCTACTTAAGGGTGTAAGGACATTTTTGAACTAAAAAATAAGGAATCTAAACAAGACAAGTCCTTAAATAATAGTATTTTTTTATTATTTCATAAAAAAAAGTACTAGTATTTTTTTTTAGCAATGCTAGCAAGCGCCATTAGCATGATAGTTAATTAGCCTCATCATACACGTTGTCTTTTTTTTTTTTTTTTTTTTTGGCTAGTGGTCTTATTTTGTAAAAAAAAAAAATGTGTTTTTTTATTTTATATATATAATTTTTATTTTGAAAATTTAATTTATAAGTGAATAATTCAATTTGAAAATTAATAGGAGAATGGTCCTATTTTTTAAGCAATGTTTTGGTGGGAGTTAGGGTTGCATATTTATTGGATTGTCTTTTAGTTTTGTCTCTACTTAAACATAGAGGTGTAAGGGTATTTTTGAACTAAAAAATGTAGAATCCAAACAAAGAAAGCCCCTTAAATAATAGTATAGATTTTTTTTTACCAAAAAAAAAAAAGTGTGTGTTTTATTTTATATATATGGATATAACAATTTGAAAATTAACAGCATAGCGGTCTTATTTTTTAGGCAATATTTTAGTGAAAATTCGAGTTACATATTTACCAAATTGTCTATTAGTTTTTTCTCTACTTAGAGGTGTAGGAAAATTTTTGAACTAAAAAATAAGGAATCTAAACAAGGCAAGTCCCTTAAATAATAGTATTTTTTTTATTATTTCATAAAAAATTTATTTCATAAAAAAAAGTACTAGTATTTTTTTTAGCAATGCTAGCGAGCGCCATTAGCATAATAGTTAACTAGCCTCATCATAGGCGTTGTCTTTTTTTTTTTGTTAGTGGTCCTATTTTGTAAAAAAAAAAAAAAAAAAATTGTGTTTTTTTATTTTATATATATAATTTTTATTTTGAAAATTTAATTTATAAGTGAATAATTCAATTTGAAAATTAATAGGAGAGTGGTCCTATTTTTTAGGCAATGTTTTAGTGGGAATTAGAGTTGCATTTTTACCGGATAGTCCTTTAGTTTTGTCTCTACTTAAACATAGGAGTGTAAGGGTATTTTTAAACTAAAAAATGAAGAATCCAAACAAAGAAAGCCCCTTAAATAATAGTATACCAGATTGTTTTTTAGTTTTGTCTCTATTTAAACATAGGGGTGTAAGGATATTTTTGAATTAAAAAATGAGGAATCCAAACAATGAAAGCCCTTTAAATAATAGTATAGATAATATAATATAATATAATATATATATATATATATATATATAAACAATACTATTATTTTAGGCAGCCTGAGGACAGTGCATATTCCTCTCCTTATCGGTTATATTTACTCAATTACCATTACATACTCCAAAATTGAACAAATCCGCTTTTGAAAAAAAATTTAATTGGGAAGTGAAAAAGCTATCAAAACTTTTTCAATTTCTGATAAACCTTTTCCAAAAAATGATATTTATGCACACATTAGTAAAATCCTTATAAAAATAGTAATATCCTTTGAAAAAAAAAAGATTATTATTATAAAAGGTTTACCCTTTTAGCAACATACCAAATCTATGTGTGTGTTTGGCTCTAACTTAAAAAACCTGCTTATTTTACTATTCAGCTTATTTTTGCTATTATTTATGAGCCAATTACACTTTTTGGTACTATTTATGGATCTCATTATACTATTTCAACTAATTTTTACATTTATCTATAGTATTTTTAACAAAAAATTTTCAATTTCAGCAAAATAAGTGAATCTCAAACAAACCCTATGTATTCATATCTAGCATCTACCATTTTCATCTATCTACACACAAAAAGTAACCGGCCCACTTTGATGACCCTCATTTTTGCACCTAGAAACAAATAAGTCATTAAATGAAAAAAATATTAATGTCTTCCCTGAAAACAATATTAATTTTATGACCACATTTTTTTTTATATACAAGATAGAATTTCTACTCTAGTTTAATCTAAGTGTATATGTGTGTGAAATTTTCTCTTGGAGATTTGAACCTCGGCCATTTCCCTTCACACCCCACAAGCATTTATACTTGTGGAGTGACCACCACACCAAAGATGCGTGGTGGTCACAATTACTTATTGGATCATATTAACCGATATCTTTAGAACAATTGTTAATAAATTATATTTAAAAAGTTTTAATATCACTTTCATAAAAAATATAAAAAGTTGTTAAAAAAATTAATTGTTTTATCATTTCCCTATAAAATATTGAATAAAACTAGAATACAAACTATTTTACAAAAAAAAAAAAATTACAAATTGTTGATGTATTGAGTAATTATTGGTAAATGGAAAAATGATATTAATGATAGGTTTAAATGAAAACCAATAAGATGTTGGCCATATCAACATTTTGTAAAAATATTATAAAATAATTTGTGACTATAGCATTATTCTAAAATGTTTCTACAAATAATTCATAAATCAATACTCTTAAGACATCCGTTAACATTTTTCTTACTTATATACGGCAGACAGTGATCAATTACTTGTTCCTTTCAGGTAGCCAATTATTTTACAAGTGCCTTATGCGGTGTTAGATATTCTGCTTTATTTTTTTTTCAAAGCCTTTAAAAATAGAGTCTTGTTAATGGTATTTTTGGGTCATTTGTTAATATATTATTTTTTAAAAATTCTAATACCACTTTTTGAAAAATATAAAAATGTGTCAAAATAGTCCATCTCTTTTTTATTTTTACATAAAAAATTTCTAAAAAAATTTCTTCATTTGCCATTCGTTTAGTTTTACCTTAAAAATAAACGGTAAAAGAAACTATATTTATAGAGAACATTAGAATTTTTTTTTTTACATAACATATTATTTTTAATTGTTAATTCTCTATATATTGTATGTGTTTGAATTCTTTTTTTTTTCTTTTTTTTTTCAAGCTTATTTGCTAGTACAACTCTTTAAAAACATCAATTTTTATTTAATGTACAACAATAATTTAGTCTATAAGTTATTTTAACTTCTACTTTTTTTTTCTAAGAGTAAGTTATTTTAACTTTATTTTATGTTTCCGTATAATATATGCACATTTTCATTTAGCCCATAAGTTATTTTAACCTTATTTTATGTTTCTCGTATAATATGTATACGTTTTCAAATGTATAGTTTTACTATGACTACACATTTTGCCACAATTTGATAAAGTAGTTGACTGTGAGTAATTGACATATTGCGAATCACTTTTACATGGAGTCATAATTTTTTTTCCACCAATATCACTTTTGAGCTGTATTAAAAATTGTGACATAAAAGTTGTATCATTAGATTTTTACATAAATGATAGGTGATGGTCCATATAAAATCAATGGTATACTAATCACAGTCCATCATCTTATTATGAAGTTTGTTGTGTCTCACCCCAAAAACAAACAAATATTGTCTTGCTCTAAAATTGTTATGATCATAGTCACAACTGAGTTATATTTATCGGCATTTTACTTCTATGGCAACACATTGTATAATAACAGAGATTGATGCCTCTTTTTCCGTGACCCCATTTATTGTTTTTGATACCATGACATTTTTATTGTTAATGGATGTTTCGTTGGAATCCTGATAGCTTGTTTGGATGGGTGAGGAGTAGAATAGAAGGAGGGAAAGTAAGTTAAATTACCTTATTTGGATATTTTTTAAGGGAGGAGAGGGAGGGATTTGGAGGGGTTTGGATGGGTTCTAACTACTTCTAACCCCTTATTTTTAATTTTCCCAAATTGGAGATATTTGGAGGGAGAGTAGAGCATAGAAATACTTGACCAAATAAATTACCAAATTTACCCTTACCATATTAACAAAATTACAAATTAAGAAAATGCTAATTATTCCCCTCCCCCTTACTTAATTTTAAAAAATACAAATAAGGTGGAGGATAACCATTCCCCTCTACTCTCCTCTCCTTCTAAACTTCCAAACATAGCATAAATTTAAACCAACAAAGTCATGTGATTTACGTGCTTTCATTTACATAATCCTTCCCCCTTAAAAAAAATAAATAAATAAATAAAACTTACTTTCATTTAAGTAAAAAATATTAGGAAAAAAATTGTATTTTTAATCTAGATAAAGAGATACATTAAACAAATACATGTAAAAAGTGGAGGGAGGGGGGGAAGCCAAATCAAACAAACACTAAATATTATAAGTGAAATAATAAAGTGTTGGCAAAAATACAATATGCACCTAATAAATTTGGTGAATTATCATTTTAGCCTACTAATTTTTTTTTTTTCCATTTTAGTTCCTTAACTTTGACAATGCTATCATCTTTTCTTTTCTTTTTCTTTTTTTAATAGGACTAATGGTATCATCTTAGTCATTTTATCCCGTCCATTGTTGTTTGAAAAGCACCATTAACTCTCTTAAAATAATGTCATTTTTAAAATTATTTCTAATATTACAAATGAAGTCGTTTTAAGAGAGTTAACGTCTTTCAAATGGCCATAGACAAAATGGCTTGAATTGATAGCAGTGTCAAAGTTTTTTTATTTTTATTTTTTTTTTATTTTTGAGCAGATAGCATTGTCCAAGTTAACTTAGAGCCCGTTTGGATAGGCGTTTGCACCATGCAAACACACATTTTTGAATCAAAACGCAAAATTTTCATCGTTTGGCATTGCGATTTTTTAGCGATTGCGTTTTCAAAAATGCCAAATTTGGCGTTTTGGAAATGAAATACAGTCAAACTTTTTCCAAACCGCAATTTTAAAAACGCATCACAATCCAAATTTGAAGGGTGTCAATACCTAAAATATCCTCAAAATTTTGCTTAATGACGAAATTATTGTTTAATGACAACTTGTACCTGCTACTTCTCGTTGTTCTTTATGCAAGTTGCAGAACAACATCACAGCAAAGCTCCAATGGTAGCCCCAAATCGCATGTAGCATTATATATTGGAAGTAGAAAGAAGACGCACTGGTAGAGCCTCAATTGCACCATCTGCAAGCTCAATCACCACAAATAGAGAACGCCATTGCTGCAAGCTCTTTCTTTCTCTCTCTCCCGTTAGTTTTTCACTACGTCATTTGTGATTTGGGTTTCAACTTTTCAGCTCTATTTTGTTTTTGTGGTTTAGAATAGATGGTAGTGGTACACCTGATATGGGAAAGTAATATTATTATTGGGTGGGGAACAGCTAGTTGCGAACAGCTATAGTTTAGTGGTGAGGTGGCTGTATTGGTGAACAGCTATAGTAGTGGGGTGGGGTGAATATAATCTAACTAAAATTATTTTATGAGTGTACTTTTTTTTTTGAGAATAATTTTATGAGTGTACTATGGTGATAGAATTGAGTCCTATTTTAGTAATTTATGGTCAAACAATAATTTTAGACAAATATAGACCAAATGCTTAGTTGATAATAAAAAAATTCTTTCTCAATATTCTCATAAGTTTTGCCAAACGCTTATAGATGGTTTTAAAAATTGTGTTTTAAAAATGCACATTTTAAAAATGCACATTTTAAAAACGCTCATTTTTAAAAACACACTTTTTAAAACAGCTTATCCAAACAAACCCTTACTAAGATAAAATTTAAAGTTACAAACCACCGATATTCCTATACTTAAGCCAAAATTCAAACTTCCTTTACAAAAGACAATAAATATTTGTATTTTTTCTTATTCATTCCTTATTTCTTGATTTTTCTCTTATTTAAGGTCATTTCAAACGATAATTGATGGAGAATTATTTCCTTGAATCTTACTATTGTGGTAAATGGCATGTAATTGTTGGCATTGGTACATTGTTTGATCAGTGGGTTTCGGGTTGAATGGGGCTGATTTGGTTTTCCTTTGGCTTGATATGGTTGGGAGGAAGGAGGTGTCGATCTTGTTGCACAGTGGGAGGCTAGAGGCGTCGATCTTGTTGCTCAGGGCGAGGCGTCGATCTTGATAAGTGGGTTTTGATCCTTTTTTTTATTCTTTGTTTGATTAGTGGGTTTTGGGTTTTCATAGGTCTGGGTTAAATAAGTTTCTAGATTTCATATGGCTGGGTTAATGATAGTGGTTGCTTGATGATGGTGGCTATGTGGGTTTTGTTGGGTCTGAGAGAGATGACAGTGTTAAAGAAATGAATATTTTATTAAATAAATGTGTAGAATAGATAAACTTATGTGGATGTTTTCTAAAATAGAAAAAGTAAGTTTTTTCTTGCAAAATAGATGAAAATTTTGCACTAACTAATGCAGTTGCTCTTACGTGGAGGTCAAGGTTACTAATTGGCATTTGATTTGGCATTTGATTTGGCATATGGTTAGTCGAAACTGTATCGTATTGTTGTGTCAAGTAGCCAACATTTTACCTGGTCAAGTAGATTATTATTATTTTGACTAAGTTAATTGGGTGATATGACCTACTTAACTGAAAATATCCATATCAAAGGCCAACACTCAAGTGGATAATGTGACACAATAATATCCTTTCTTGAATAATCGAATAGATTATCCTTGTCTCTAAACATCATAAGTAATTGAACTCTATATTATCCTAGTCCCTAAACATCATAAACAATGAATATAAGGCGCTTGTCAAAAAACAATGAATATAAGGGTTTAGGCTTTTTAAGCACTCTCAAGCTTCACTGGTTACAAACGTTATAATTACATTAGTACTATTTGGTGATACATTTTCAACAAAATGGAATATTATATAACTTATATAATTTAGCCATTTGAATTTTCTCTTCCGTATGAAACTCCTCACTCTTAAAAGCACAAAAAAGATTAAATTATAAATTATAGCCTCTTATTTTAAATTCAGTCCTTTAAGGTGTTTTTTCTTTATTCATTTAAGTTTTAACATTAATGTCATTTCGTTTAATTCTGCCTAATCAAATTTTCACTTTTAGTCTTTCCAGAATGACATTTTGGTGGGTTTAACAGTGTGGATTACACATAATTACTACGTTAAAAATGAATAGAAGTCACGGAACTAAAATGTAAAGACTAAACATAAATAACTGAATTAAAAACAAGTCAAGATTAGATAATATAATTTGTAATTTAGCCAAAAAAGAAAAGAAAAGAAAATTTAATATACTCAGCTACCTATAAATGATTGACTTAATTTGAAGGGAAAATTATCCCAATTTCCTTGGATATTTGAAGAAATGTTTTAAAGACCTAAACTTCGTATTTTTAAAATTAGCACTTTACACCACTCAAGATATTATTTTCATTTTATTTTTCTTGAATTTCATTTAAACACTGACCCAGTTTGGATAGCACTTTAAATCACTCAAAGTCACGTTGCATTTTCTTTTTTCTTTTTTTTTTAGCAGTTGGATTTATTGACTTTTGTGAGAAAAAAACAGTGTGCATGTACTGTGCATGCACTGTTCATGCACTGTTCACACATTAAAAATATTAAAAGTAGGTCCCACGGTACTATTCATATATTTAAAAATTATTTTGCTACAGTGTTTTCAGCAACAATCAGTTTTTAGCAACTTTCAACAACAATAAGTGCTATCCAAACAGACCCACTATATAAAGTTATTTTGGATGAGATTTTATTTTCAAAAGTATGCATTTCAACTCAATTTATAATAGCATGTAATTTCCTCTTATGTAAATATATGCTTAGAATTCTTCAAAGGGCCTAATGATGTAGGACATAATCTACAATTTAATTTTTGTAATTTATTAATTTTGGTATTTTTTTATGTAATTATTGTTATTTTAATTTTTAGGTTTAGCGTATTTATTTCCTTATTTTTTGGTACTTTTAATGTTGTTTAGTTCCTAGCTGCCTTGGGTCTAACCATTCTAGGTTTTCTTTATATTATTTAAACACATTATATCCTCCAAAAGCAATTCAGTTTTTCAGATTAACAAAATACAAACTTTGTCTATTGTGTTTTCTAGTGGATTCCAGACCTATCACCTTGTAGATTTAAGGAACCTCTCGTAGATTCGAAATTTACTACAAAAAAAAACTAACAGTTTAGTTTTTGCTCTACCAAAGAAAGTATCACGTGTGCTTTCTTTAGGTTTCGGTGACATCAATTGGTATCAGAACTTTGACTTACCTTGATCTGATGGCTAACTTGCAAGACTGTAGCCACAATGGCAACGAATAACTTAGCAAGTATTATGTGATGCACAACAAGCACTCACAAATATCTAAGCTAGGATGGCGTTGTTAAAGCATGGAAACAATAGGGAAAACTACATCGGAGACGTAACTCACGAGCAACTTATTGGTAAGCAAATTTCATATAGGTCTTATAAAAGAATTGCATGTTTTAATGGTTATTTTTATAAATAAGTTTTTCTTGATTGGTTACTTGATCTAGAGGATTTTTTTGACTTTGAGAATATTCACAATGAGAGAAAATTTAGACTTGCTTTGTATCAACTTAGTGAGCATGGCTTACATTGGTGGGAACGAGTACAATCTAATAGAATCCAACAAGGTAAAGACAAATTCATGACTAATGATGAAAAAGATGTTTGCTAACAAATATTATCATTGGATTGTGATGAACTTTTGTCGTATACAAAACAAGATTATTATTGGCCAAGAAGTTTATACTTGAATTATTTTGAAGAACCATATATTCCACCATTAAGGGAGGAATTGCATGTTGAAAAAAATACTTTTCTTGAAGAATACATGTAGAAGTCAAAGAAGAAAATTTAGAGATTTCTAGGGAAATTAATGAAGGCCTTGTTATAGAAGAAGAACCTGCAATCAAGATTATGGAGGAGATTAATAAAGATCCTAGTATACATAGATATTGAAGTTGAGATGGTAGAGATCATAAATGAAGAAATTATAGAGGAAGTTGTCAATGATCTTGATGTAGTCAAGTTAGATGATTACAAGGTTCAAGCTCCTATTATTTTGGTGGGAGACCTCGAACCAACATTTTTTGATTTTATTGGGGTGGAAAGATTTGATGCAATCGTCAACTCTTATTTGGTGAATATCGTCAATTGCATGAAGACCAAAGAAAAAAAGTTTAAGTTGATTTGTTTGCTCAATCAGTGGCTTTCAATTTTGACAAGAAGACAAAGAAGACGAAGTTTTCAAAGTACTGGTTTGTTTGGCATAGAAGATTTCAAATCTCGACTATCAACTCAAGGATGAGTATTTTTTTTTTCAAGTTGAGGGGTTTGATGTAGGACACAATCTACAACTTAATATATATTTTTTAAAATTTATTAATTTTGATATTTTTATGTAATTATTGTAATTTTAGGTTTAGAGTATTTATTTCTTTATTTTTAGGTGCTTTTAATGTTGTTTAGTCAGATTAGGATTTTATATGCTTTCCTAGCCACCCTAGGGTTTCTAGCCGCTATAGGTTTTCTAGCCATCCGAGGTTTTTATTTTATTTTTTTATACTATTTAAATAAATTGTAGCTTTCAAAGGCAATTCAATTTTTTCAAATTAATAAAATACATATTTTTCCTATTGTTTTCTTTAATGGATTCCAAACCTATCACCTTGTGGATTCAAGGTTTATTACAAGAAACTAACAATTTAGTTTCTATTCCATTAAAATGTACATCATGTGTGTTTTCGTAAGCCCAAAGTGAACAATAAGGCAAAGGGATAAATAATATCATAGCAGGAGCAGTGCAATGGCATGGCAAGAGCACCAGCCAGCCCACAGACACAGGATAAAAAGGGACATGGGCCAAGTAAAAGGAGAAAGCTCATACCTAAGCAATGCCCAGCTCAAAGAAGAGATGAGATGCAGAGAATGAAAGCCCAAAGGCCCACGTATCATTCACGTTGCAAGAGTTAAACGAATACCAAAGCATGCAGCAGAATCAGACAAACCTGAAGATAATGGCAAACGCGTGAAAGCCAAAAAAGTAATGGACTCAGAAGGAAGTGGAGCATATACATAAGGCTCAGGCACCACCTACTTGTACCCAGCCAATACAAGGGAGGTGGGCCACGGTTAAAGGTATAAGAAGGTGTGGTCTGGCGACGAGGAGAAAGGAGAGGCTATTTTGGGGTTCCTACTCAAGCTCTTTTGGGAGAAATGTCTTGTTGGGATGACTTCTCACCTAAAAGAGGTAAATATGAGCTGAAATCACTAGATGCATGCTATAGAAGTTGGTAAGGGAGAGGTTTAACCCTTATCCGGATAGGAGTGTCAAAAGGGGTAAGAGACAAAACAAAACCATTGTTGTCTAGGGACGAAGCTTGGCACAGCCAACACAGTGTAGTGGTGGTGGCTGGGTAGCCGACAGACTAGTGGGCAGTCCTAGAAGGATACCCACAAAAGGCCAAAAGTGGTTAAAGGGTAAAAATGACAAATTCAGTCATGGCAGACATTATAAAAGGCCATAGACGTGCACAATGAAAGGAGAGCGGAGAGAATAACAAAAACAGAAAAAAAAAAAAAAACTGAGAGATAAAAATAAAGAAAAGAAAACAAAGCAAAGAAAGAAAGAATATAGAAAACCAAGAGTAATGGAAAAATATGAGTGATATGAGGAAAAGCATGCATCAACAGGCTACTCACTTCTCTCCCTCTTAATAGCCCACTCTCTAATGAACCAAGAATTCAAGATTAAGCCATCTAGGTTATTTTTCCAAAGTGTGTAACTTCCACGGTAGGAATTCCCACTGAGGTTACCCACATTGGAGATTGGTTCCCTTTTGGACTCGAATCAGCTTAAGAGCCAAGCCCATTCTTTTAGCAGACGAATTTTCTTTTCTCTTGTTTTGGTTGATCAATGACTAACTTGGCATCTTACTATTAATTTTTCTTGGGTTTAGGGTTTAGAGTTTAGGGTTTTAGGGTTTAGGGTTTAGGTTTCGGGGTTCGGGGTTTCGAGTTTTAGGGTTTAAGGTTTCGACCTATGAGCAGTCATTGGAAATGGGATTCAATATTCATTGTAATGGCATTGGTTCCAACCAATTTGACAATTGGATCAAAATTAGGTTTTTGATCACCATTAAGAGTCAACTTTAGGTCAAAGTTGACAAAAATCTCTGATAGCCTTGGGTTTGATGTAAAAACATAAAAAATGTTGTTTTCACGTGGTTTTGACCAATTTTGACCTTCAGTCAAGCCTGGGTTGACTAAGGGCATTTTGGTCATTTTAACCGGAAATGGCACTTTGAGTGCTCCAATGTCCAAACGGGTTGAACCAAGATGATATAGATTTTCCCACGGTCCTTGATGAGAAGATGATATTTTTGGAATTTTTGGGGGCCAAAATACAAATCGAAGGCTAAAATACAGTATCGACTGTATAGAAACCCTTTTCAAAAGTAAACAATTTTTCCTAAATGTCTAAAATTTTAGTTTAGGTATGTTCTTTCTAAAAGATTTGGAAATTCTTTTTCTTAAAAAACAAGTTTCCAAATAGTTTTTAAATCTTAAAGGTTTTGTTTTCTTTTAAGTTTTGTTCATAAAAGTTATTTTACTTTCCGAAATTCCGCTTCTAAATTAGCACATTTTTTGTGTTTTTCCATCAAAGAAAAACCTCCATTTCATGTCAAACCAAGAGAAGCCTTTTTTAGGTCATTTTCCAACAAAGCTTTACCTTTATTTTAAAACAAACCTTTTCTCCAAAAGTCATGAGGTTTTCCAAAAGAAAAACTCATTTTTTCTTAATAAAATTAAAGGGTTCTTTACTCCTATCAAGCTAACATATCCCCCTCCCCTTTGCAATAATGGTTTTGAGTTCACTGTGTTTATGCATGAGAATGAAACTTGGAGAATAAAATGAACCTAAATGCAAGAAGGTGACATCTTTCTTTAGACAAATAAGTGACCAATCACACCTTAAACTAATGGTTGGTATCCGAGAGAGAGAGAGAGAGAGAGAGAGAGAGAGAGAGAGAGAGAGAGAGAGAGAGAGAGAGAGAGAGAGAGAGAGAGAGAGAGAGAGAGAGAGAGCAGGAAACACAATCACAAACCAGAACAGATATAAAGAAAAGAAAGGGTATGTATGCATGAAAAATGCATGAACATGTGACGTGCTAAAAGAAATTGCATCATGGGTTCAACCCAATCCAAAACCTAGCAGCACATAAGTTTTCAACAATCAAACACACATCTAAATGCATGAAACATTGAGAAAATGCTAATGGAATGTAATGCATGATCATATAACATCAAATAAACAACACCCAATCCCAAAACTTTCACAAAAATCTCAAAAATTTTCAAAAACCCCAAAATTTCAAAGAAAACCTAAAAACCTAGGTCTAATGCGTGAAATGCATGAAGAATGAAGGTTAAGGAGTTCTTACCACAAGATTGAAGCTAGATTAGGCCAAAATCTTGAAGGGGAAGGAGATTTGAGTGAAAGGAAAGTGTTTGGAAAGAGAGAAAAAGAAAATCTGTCGAGAGAAGTCAAAAAATGAGATCTGATTTCATGCTTGAGGTATTTAAACAAATCGCAGCTCGATTGATAGAGGATTTGTCGAGCACTAAATCTCGACAAATATGAATTTGTTGAAGTGGTGTTGAGAATCTATTGATAGCAAAATCACCTCGATGGATTAAGATTCTGTCAAGAATCTATTGGCCAACACACACACGCATCACACTAAACAAGTCTAACCAATTTTATATTTCAAAAACAAGTTAGGATAGTTTAGTGAGTATACATTAACACATGTATTCCTTGTGATGGCCAAATCACATTGTACTTGCACATGTATCAAAAGTAGCAAAGAATTTGCATGTTGTGTGTGAAAACATAAGAAGAGTACATAAGTGTCTCATATTATGACGATTTGAGATATGAGAAAATCAAATTAACTTACGCACAATCATAACTGCTTGATGGAGACTATTACCTTCAAGGTACATCCTATAACTCCAACATCTCCTAGAAACACGCTTGCAGCCATATTTAAAATCATTTTGATTCTTTTTGCTTCTGTTTTTCTTTGCATATTTTTTCTTTTGAGCATATCATGCATGAGCATATAAGAGAGAGAAGAAATACTCAATTATGTTAAGCTTTAAAAATCACAATTTTGCTATACTGAAGCATACAGATGTTATTCATGATTGGCGGGCTTTAGTGATGAGATGATTATTTATGCATTTCTCTTAGGATTTTCTAGTCTTTCCCATAAAAAGAGTGATATAAGTGTTAAGTATAAGAAATTACTTAATCGTACTCATCACAAACACGAGGCATAAAGCTCACTTACTTAGTTGTGCATTAAGATGCTCATTTAAGTTACAAAAGATACAAAGTTTAGAAAATTTTATTTTAATGGCCATCCAAGGTACACAAGTACCAATGTACACAAAACACACATTGTTTTTGTATTTTTCTAAATTTTTTTTTCTAATTTTTTTTTATGAAAAACAAAATAAAGCAAAATTGAAAACAAACAAACAAAAACATGTTAAACAAAGCATAACATAAAACTAGACTGACTCAAAAACAAAAAAGGAAAACACACAAGTAATGCATAAACAAAAATAGGGAGAGAGAGAGGAAAAGTGACTAAATCACTTTGAGCCTTTTTCCTTTCACACCTTGGAAGAACCTTTCCTTTGAGCGAACTTTTGATCCGACGATAAGAGAGAAGAGTTGAAACCATTCAAGTTCGAAAGGAACATGAGGGCCTTAAGAAGGTCTCTAAGATGAGCAAAAGAGGATGGAAACTGATTCTGGTTTCCAAACAAAATCATACTATTACTTTGTTGAGTGGCTAACTACTTGTAGCAATTTAGACGAGTATGCCCTGAAGCTCCACAGTGATGAGAAAGATACTGTTTCTTCTGTTGAGACTTTTGGTTATTACCTTTCTTAGTCCTGGAGTTTCTAGTCTCTTTCTTTTCAAGCTTAAGGAGTGCTCCTAAAATAGATTTGCCATTGTTTACATTTTCACTAGCTATATCAGTTCTACATTCATTGTTCTTGGAATTAACATTATTAACAGGTGAGACAAATAAAGTAGTACTAGAAGAAACAATATTAGGAGAAGAGAAATCATACCCCAAACTGGTTCTATCAAAAGTAGATTCTGAAAGCTAAGTGTTAGGACATATGTGAATCATGTTAAGAACATATGTCATTTAGAATTGACTAATAATTTGACAAAACGCACTTTACTTGTAATTGGGTAGATTTATGATGGGTTTAATACTTCAAGAAATATGTTGTTTAAGCCAAGTATTGAAGCCATGAAGATTGGACCAAGAAACAAGTGAAGAAAAGTTGTTCATTAAAGTTGGACAAATTCTCGACAGCTGCCGATAGATAATATCTATCGAGGATTAATGAATCTCGACAAATAGCTCAACAGCTATATCTATCGAGAATTACGAAATCAGAATTCTCAGATCTGATTTTCGGCCCATGCTGACATACACGTGTAGTGTTTCTTTTCTCACAACCCTAGACATATATAAGATTTATTTTAAAAGCCTTCACATAAGAGAATATAGGGAGAACACATGCAAAAGGTGACCGATGTCTTATTTTCTCTAAAAGAAGCTATAGCGTCTTTACGCCTAAGGGTTTTGTAACTAAGTGCTTCTTGATCTTCATTGTTGATGAAGTGAAGAACTTTGTAGTCAACAATCTTCTTCAAATTGGTGTGTTAGTCACGTACTAGGAGCTG
Organism: Quercus variabilis; assembly: GCA_030445155.1. Taxonomy (NCBI): domain Eukaryota; kingdom Viridiplantae; phylum Streptophyta; class Magnoliopsida; order Fagales; family Fagaceae; genus Quercus; species Quercus variabilis. The sequence goes on along the minus strand of CP129448.1, from coordinate 92,563,037 downwards.
TGCATCTTTGGTTACTCACATACTGGGATCTGTGTAAAACAGTGGCATTCATATATTAAAAAGTTCTGAAGTTCTGAAGTAGTGGATTGTTTCTGCTGTAAGTTCATCTACGAGAATTGTAGAGTCTAGAGACAAACGTTTTGTACTAAATCTGAAACTTCTCTTTATTATAGTGGATTGCTTTTTGGGAAAGTTTCCCCCTAGGTTTTTTACTGTGAAACTAGTTTGTTTCATTGGTTTTCTTGGGTCATCATATCTCGTCTTATTTACTTTTCTACTGTGCATGATAGACATGATATTGATGTTAGTTTGTTTTAACAATGTTTATTCATAATAAATTTAATTAACAATTTGAATTTAGAACTTGTTAATTCTATCAACCAGGGTCTAAATTTCCCAACACTAAGCATCTCATTAAGCTTTAGACTGGAAGTCCCCTCCAATTAAGCGTTGACTTGAAACAACTCCGCTTCAAGCTTCTTGGTCCTTTCAGCCAAGAAATTATTCTCAAATTGTAGTGCTCCAATGGTCTAATTAGCTTCGTCAAACTTTGTGGAGAGCTCTTCTCGATCAAGTTCCACTTCACTCAGCTTTTTAGTGGTCAACCTATACAGTTTCTCATGCTTTTTGGAGACCTTGTACAACTTTGCATAGACTGTATGGATGTCATCTTGTTCATCCATTTTCTCAAACTTGGACTCCACCAAGTTCTCTTCTTCATCTACCCCTTCAACAATCCTCTCAATAGGATTTACTGTGACAGTGAAAGCATTCAAGATTCCCTCGTCATCATTGTCATCTGAATCATCCTCAGGCTCGGTGTCACTCAAGATAGTAGCAAGGGCTTTGCTTTTCCTAATAGTCTTGAGATAAGTTAGACCATCTTGTTTCATATGTCCATAACTTTGACATTTAAAGCACTTTAGTCCAGAGGGAACAGTGTACTGACCGCCATTCTTAGCATCATTCTTTCCTCTATCTTGGCTCTTGAATTGAGACGAACTAGATTGCTTACGATCTTTATCAAATCCTTTCGCATTGGCATTCTTCATAAAATTTTTGAATTGCCTAGTGATGTAGGATTTCATCTTAGAATATTCATCATCGGAAGACTCATCAATATCACTGCTTTTGACCTTTAATGCCATGCTATTGCTCTTGCTCGATTTCTCGATCCTAGTCCTTTAGCTTGGCATAGAACTCATCAAACGACTCATCCTCCTCCATCTTAATCTCTTCAAAGCTCGTGGTAAGCCTTTGAAGTTTTGAATTCTCGACAGCCTTAGTCCCTTCATAGGTTATTTGGAGGATAGTCTATACTTCTGTAGCAGTTTCAGTAGAGGATATCTTTTTGAAATCCTCATTTGTGACCGTTTTGAATAAAGCATTTAATGCTTTGCTGTTGAAGTTTACCGCTTTGATCTTGGCATCATCCTAATCAGCCGGTGCTTCCTTTGGCTTGGTCCAGCCAATTTCCACAGCTTACCACACTTTCTCATCTAAAGACTGCAAGAAAACTCTCATGCATATTTTTTAGTATGCATAGTTAGTGCCATCAAATAAAGGAGGGATAATTAAATATTGTCCTCTATCCATGACAAATAGGGGTCAAAGGATCACACAACAAAGATTAACCCTAATCAGAGTGTGCCCGCTCTAATACCACTTGATAGGCCAAAACTGTATTGACTCCTTTGGTAACTTAATTAATTAATTAGTTAAGTGAATTAATTAGATACAATTGCATGTAATAAGCATGGTAGCACAAACAAATCACCAACTAAATTAAATGCAGTGGAAAATAAATTTGACACAGATGATTTGTTTACGAATAGGAAAAACCATCGAGGCAAAACCCCACCGGGTGAATTTAAGGTCACCACTCCCGAGAATTCACTATTATCAAAACAAGTGGTTACAAGTAAAAGGAATCCCAATATCTAATACGAACCTACAGTTGAACCCTTACCCCAATACCCAATTTGACTTGTGATGTAGTGACAATCTCTCCTTTTAATGCACGGCTCTCAGTACGTGACTAACCAATCGATGCATGGATCCAAGTACGTGACTAACACACCAACTTGAGGAAAATGTTTGTTGCAAAGTTCTTCAGTTCATTCAAGCGATGAAGATTAAGAAGCTCCTTGGTTACAAAACCCTTGGTGCAAAAACGCAGTAACTTCTACAAAGAATATGATGAACTACGACAAATTCTGTTTCCAATCACAATTTGCATGCACAATCAATTTGTATTGAGATGTATCACTTTGCATCGCCTTTAACGGCCCTAATAATCCTTATATATGTCTAGGGTTGTGAGGAAAGAAACCCTACACAAATACACTTGGATATGCATGAAAACAGATTTGGAAATCTAAATTTGGTAATTCTTAATAGATACAGCTTTTGTCGAGCATCAGGCATTAAACCTCGATAGATATGAATTTGTCGAGCTATTTGTCGAACTTTAATGAACAACACTTTTTCACTTGTTTCTTCGACAGATTTGCATCGCTTCAATACTAAACTTGAACTCTTATTCCTTGAAGTACTAAATCCATCATAGATCTATCCAATTACAAGTAAGGTGCGTTTTGTCAAAGGATTAACCAATATGCATAACATATGTCTCTGAAAATATCCACATATGTCCTAATAGAAATTATGGGGAAACATTGGGCAACGAAAACATGATGAATTTGGAGAAAATGTTGCTTTGCAGTTAAATTGAATTAACCCTTAATGTTTCATTAGAAAAGCTAAACTGCAAGTACATTTGAAGTGTACACCAGCCGAAGTCTTGACAAAGTCAAGTCCTTAGCAACTAACGGCCAAATCCACTAGCCCTACAACTTGTCCTTTCCAAAATTTTGCAAGATCTTCACTCAAGTCTCAACTACCACTAATAAAAATTAAATTAAATAAAAAAAAAAAAACCCTAGAAAATTTTAGCATATTTAAATAAGGACTAAACCCTAGAAAATTGAAAAGAAATAATACCATGTGGGGGTACTTAGTAGCAAATCATAATAACAATAAAGGTTACTAATTAAAGGAAAAAAAAAAAAAAACTTTCTTGTTAGACTGATTCAAAAGTTCTTCAAACTATTTAACTTTAAATCTACATAAATTTTATCTTATTTTTGGTAACCATACAAACTTTTATCAAACATGGAACAAAAAAATAAAACAACTCAATGACAAAAGAAAAACTTATAAGTCAGAAAGAAAAAGAAGAAAAAGAAGAAGAAGAAGAAGCAAATAGAGTGGTACAAAAATAAGATTCTCTAGCTAAAGTATTCATCCGACAAAACTACAAAACTAAGGTGTCAAACATAAGAATAAAAAAATCAACTAAGGTGTCAAACATGAGAATAAAAAAATCAAGATACGGCATCCATTAGTATTTACTCCATACATAGTTTGCATAGAAATCTCAAATAGACGAATATGACAGAATCGCTCAAAATTTAAAAAACTGAGCTTCACCCGTTGGTTTGAGAATATTAATATTGAGATCAAGAGCCGGCCAATTACCAGATTTGAGATGTGCGCTTTGAGTGCAAAAATCCCTATTTTATAGTTCTTGTTCTTTCCTTTATGTTAGTTAGACTTCCTCTTAGGCTAGACTTCCTTTTAAAATAGGATATATCAAATTTGGTTAACAAATGTAGATATATATATTCAGGGCCAAAGTGGTTGGAACAATAACTTAGAAACATAGCCAAACAAAGTGAGAGATAGACTTTAGAATACCTTGGTGTTGTCATTGTTATCATTGCTTTTGTTGATGCTTGGATAGGTTGTGGTAACGGCTCACGAACCATTGTCCCCCTATTCTGCTAACGCATGGTTTGAAAAATAAATACCACTATGTACACTATAGAATTGAGTCCAAATCTTCTGTCTCATCAATTGTGCTCCACTTCATACTCCATCAATAAAACTTGCAAAAAAGTATTCACAGAATAAAAATAGGAAAAATAGTTCCAAAAAAAAAAAGTCTATAGTGTCAGATGAAAAATATTGTGGATTGTGCACTTGAAGAGATCATAGCCAATTGCCAAAGAAGGCTAGAGAGACACTTGTTTAGCAATCTCAAACAACTATACTAACCAACCCCAATCCCAACCCCAACCTTCAAAACAAAAATAAAATGCCAACAAAATATTAAAAACACAAAGATTATATTTCCCAATGAACTAGTTTATTGTTTCTTAACGTACAAAACTAAATAACGTTTACAATATCCATATAATAATTTATAGAAAGGGAACACCAATATAAAATGAAGACAACAAAAACACTATATATCAAACCAAAACAAACCCAAAATCAAAACCAAATCAAAGTATCCTAGGAAACCAAAAATCCAACAAAAGTTGCATACCAAGAAAAAAGGGAAAAAGAAAATTCAATATTGGAATTTTCATGATTCTTCTTTGCCATGGCAGTGACAACAAAGGAAGAAGAAGAAGACGTGGAAACTCTACAAAAAGCAAAAAATAGAAACATAAAAAACGTCAATTAAGTGAAAAGAGAAAGAGGAAAAGAAGAGTACCTCAAACCAGCGATTGGGTTTTCTAAAGGACGGCTTAGTCGTTTAAATCAAAGAAGTGAATGGGCTAGGAGGCAATCTTGGAGATAAAGAAGAAGGAAGGGTTGTGCAAATTTATGCACTTTACTTTAGTAGTAATCATAGGGTTGTCTTTGTTGGGGAGATAAATACCTTGGGGAGACTCATTGTTTAGTTAATATAACATATAGAGACACACTTAACCTAAAAAGCCAAAGTCTAATGGGTATGTGCTCAATTATGTTATATTAACTACTCATTCTTCTCCTCATTATTCAATGTAAGACTTCACCCACACACGTATACCCAATAATCTACCCTTCATGTATGAGTCCACAGCTCTCTGTGGACTATGAACAACTCATACTCACTCCACCTTACCTAATAGGCTTTTCCTTCAGCATCATCCATGGGCCTCTTCGTGTCATCCTTGCAAATCTTTTATCGTCCATGGGAATCTTGCACCTTATCGTTGTCTAGCACCATTGGCAATAATACTCCTTTGTTGGACCTTTTTTCGAAGATCGTTTGTGTGGGCTTTATGGTCTTTCTTGGTGCAATATACTATTCCCGCTCCAATTAGTATGTACTCAATTATGTTATATTAACCACTCACTCTTCTCATTATTATTCAATGTGGGACTTCACTCACACATGTACACCTAATAATCTATCCCTCACGTGTGAGTCCCTACCTCTCTGTGGGCTTCAAGACCTCTCTGTGGACCATAAACAAGTCACACTTGCTCCCTCTGACCTAATACGCTTTTTCCTTTAGCATTATCCCTGGGCCTCCTCGTGTCAACCCTACACGTCTTTTATCATCCATGGGAATCTCGCATCTCATCTTTGTCTAGCACCCCTTGTTGGGTCCTAAATATAATTATCACCAAAATTACCAATTCAAAATAGCAAACACACGAATGACCACAAATATTTATATGGAAATTAAAACCCTTTCTCCTTGATGGGAAAAACCATGGGAAAAACTCCAAATCAATTCACTATTATTAATCAATTACAATAATTCTCAAGTTTATGCCTAACTTGACATTCACCAAATACAATAATAAAACCTCTTGTGTATGTCTCACAGTTAAAGAAAATCTTTTTGTTTTCTTTACTCTTACACACACTAATTATTTCTCTCAAAGTCAATAACACTTTGCTTTCTCATCTCTATTATCTTCTCCATGAAGAGCTCTCTCTTGTGGCTGTCTAAGTTTTCTAGCATTTAGCTCTCCATGGCTATCTCTCACTCTATGTGGCATCCAAACTAATTTTCCTTATGTGGCACACCATTGACTACTCTTTCGTAACTCTTCTTGGATGCGTTTTCTCTTTGTCTTTCTTCACTCTATAGCATTAACAAAGCCTAGTAAATTCTCCTTAATTTATATGATTTACAAAAAAAACGTTATCATCGAAACCCAATATTACAAACTCATGGGTAGAACTCACCCTTGAAAACTTGCTTACAAGAGCTTATTAACACATGTTTAAACTTACACCTAAGCATTATTAGACATTAGGATCATAACATACTACCATGCTTCGCAGCCAACATCCACGCTAGGATCATAACATACCACCACGCTCCGCAGCCAATGTCCACGATGGCTCACTTTAGCGAAACTAACTCGATGGCAGCCCTTTTACTTTTGCTGTCTCCACTCACCTATCAATTATTTTAATCTAGGCTCTGGACCACAAAACCGCAACTCATTTGGTCCCATACTTAACAAGCTACACCCAATTACTCGGAGTGGAGGTTGGCTTCGATACTAAATGTTACAAACCCATGGATAAAACTCACCCTTAAAAACTGGCTTATAAAGGGAGGGTGCCCAAGAGCTTATAAATACATGTTTAAACTTACACTTAAGCAATGTGGGACACTAGGATCGTAACACCCAAACTTTGTTGTCTCTCTCCTTGCATTACCTCACAAGTGAAAATCCATTTTTTTCTCTCTTGGTTCCATCTTTCCATAGGGAGGAACCTTGGGATAGAATCATCAAATTCTTATTCCCTCTTAGACAAAGAATACATAACTTCCTTAGTAAGGAATATTATTTCCTTCCACATCAAGGAAACCCAAATTAGTTTTTCATTATTCAACTAACAAACACAACCAATTAACTTTCCAAGTCACAATTGGAATTTGAGGCAATTTCCAAACAATCTCCACATTGACAAATAAAATTCCATCAACTGCGTGTCTTCTTTTGTCTTCTTTCCTCTTGGGACCAAGCTCTGATACCACTTGTTGAGGAGACCAACCCCTTGGAAAGACTCCTTGAGTAATTAATATAATATGTAGAGACACACTTAACCCTAGAGTCTTAAGCCCAATAGATATGTACTTAATTATGTTATATTAACTACTCATTTTTCTCATCATTATTCAATGTGAAACTTGATTCACACGTGTACCCACCTCCACAAAAAATGGTGTGCCCCTTGGGACCCAACCCAATAGTCAAGACCATTGTATATAAACCCAAAAATTGTCTATTTCCTTTCCTACTCGGGATTTAAACATTTTACCACTCTCTCCCATGTTCAAGTACGCTATGAAGGAGTTAATTTATGATTCATTCTTTAATGGTTATGAGTAAGTGTGCATATTAGGGAGGAGAAGGAGAACCAAGGGAGTCAATTTCGTACTGGAGGTTGTACTGGTTTGAAAAGTGGAACGATATATTTTGGTACCGATCAATTCCGGTATACCGTTTTGGATTTACCACAATTTATATATATATATATATATATATGAATTTATATAAATATTTAGAGCTTATTAATCTTAAAACATAACTTAATATATTTAATTAGAACTTAAATTCCTATTTATTTTGTTTATGCTACTAGCCCAATATCCAAGCCCAATATTTTGTTTGACTACCCAATAAAACTTTGAGAGCACAAGCCTACAATATTGATATTGAATGATAAACAATATCCCATGAAACAAGAGTAGCGGACAGCTATTGGAGTAATATTCGACTTTTTGTACAATTTCTTATAGTTCAAAGAAAGCTTTTTAACCATTCACTTCAATTCAAAAAAAATTACCCATCACATGAGGGGTCAGTAGAATCAGACTCACGCCAGTCACACACTCACACGGCAAGCAGCACACAAATTAAGACCCGTATAAAACAAAAATAAAGAAGAAAATAAACCAGAGAAGCAGACCAAATGAATAAGAAAAAGACGACGATGAAGAAGGGAGATAGATCAACAAGGTGAGGGTGAAAAAGACACCCACCTGCAAAACCTTGGTTTTCTAACAATCCTCACAAGAATTAAATTTGGACAAAAACAAAGCAAATGAAAATGGAGTTTTAACGAAAGTAGATTAAAAAATCACTGAATTGAAAGAGGATCCTTTGTGAAATATTATCAGATTTACTGTTTTAGAGCAATAGCAAATTAATCTGTGTGCAGTACACATATTATATTAATTTTTCTAAAAATTTAGAATGTATCACATACGCATGTAGGCTGTTACAGGTATAATGTCTGTGCACGTGCTTGTTTGAATTTTCCATACAAAAATCATATATTTATGGGAAATTCTTGTTTCACATTCCCTATTGCATACTGAAAATTTTTAACTAAAATTAAGTTTTAGTAACACTATTTCAAAAGAGAATACCTTCTGTCCGGAGCTGGCGTAAACCAGCTCATTTAAGCCACCAATAATAAAGCGCCGCATCAGCTTTTTAATGAAAAGCGAATACATTCTAATACACAGAATCGCAGCTCACATAAGCCTTCAATCCTTCAATCAAACTACACGATAGTCTCAAACAAACCCCAAATCAGATTCCTCCTCTCCTCTTAGCACCGGAGCTCAACCCCGCTGCTGCACACATCGTCTCTGGAGGTGGCGCCGCCGCACCGAACTCAAGGTTTGTTCTTTTATGATTTGCTATTTCTCCAATTTTTGGATTTCTTGATTTTGATGGGTTTGTGATAATTTTTTTAGATATCAATCTGTTCATATAAGTATAGGTTTGGTTGATTTGGCATGGATTTTGCTGTTTTTTTTTTTGGTATTTTCATGAGTTTTGATTGGATTTTTAAGTGGTAGGTTCAAACCCTAAAAAAAATCTGATTATAATTTTTTTTTTTCCAGCTAGTCTGGATTCTTTATGTTAATACATACTTACATATCATTCATATTGGGCTGGCTGTGTTTTGTTTCTGAAATATTGGAGTAATGTATGTAAAGGGAATAAGTTAGTTAGTTACTAGTGGTAGATTCATTTACTCAGAAACTTCCTTTTTTTTTTTTTTTTTTTTTAAATTTAATTTTACTGCATTTTCTCAGAATTTTAACGGACCACAGTTTGCTGTAGTAGATCTTGGATCCAAATTTCGTTTCTGTTCCTTTGTTTGGTTAATTATTAATTAATTAATTAAATTATTTATTTGTTAAAAATAACAGATCTTTTGATAATCAGCTATATAGATTCATTTTTGCTTAAACTATCTATTGTGTTTTCGTAGTTTTCATTTCTCTAGTGGAAGTGGCAATGGCTGTAGATCTCTGAATTTTAATTCTATATGATTACTCACATTTCGTTGGGTCATGTCTTGTGTAGATCTCTGATACAAGTAGTAATATTTCTTTGTTTACTCTCTACTGTATACCAAATTTGGCTTAGAAAAAAAAGAAAGAAAGACTATCACATTTTGGGGCACTTCAAGTTTGTTCTTTTGTTCTTCCCTAATAGGCTTTTTATTCATAACAAAATGAAAAACTAATTTGAAATGGCCAAGTTGTGAGTGTCTGTTGTACATTAGGTAGCCATATAAGTTAATTAAGTAATGGAAAGGGAAAAAGAAGAAAAGGAATGGAAATGGGGTTTTGTGTTTTATGTAGAAACCACATGGGGTTTATGTATTTTTCCCTTTTGTTTTTATGGTATTACTATTAGTATTATGCCATTTTTTGGATAAGTAATGGAACTTTATTGATACCAAAAAAAATAGTTACCCAAACATATAGGATGTATACAATTGGGGACATTACAGTCAATCGCCCCAAGTACAATAATCAATCAAGTCACAAACTGAACATAAAGAATAACAAGCCACAACTAACATCCAATCCATGAAATGTACACAACTGACATGTTCTGTGTCTTATTCTCAGGAAGTGTTCAAGACTCAAGAGAGCCATTCTACAGCCTGGACCACCTCAAAGTTTTGCGCTACAGAATGTTCAGGAAGTTATAAAACCTCAGGTAATTGACACATAACCCTCTCTACTCTCTATTCAAATATTAACTTCCGTTGTACAGGACAATCATCATGCATCAGCTTTATTTTAATTTATATTCTGATGTGACTGCAGTTATTTGAACAAACATCGATTATCCCTTTGTTATGCTGTTCATTTTAATTCTTTTTAGTATGTGAGAGTTTGTAGGCTCACGACTCACCGGGTTTGTGCTTAACTAACCAAAAAAAAAAAAAAATTTGTGTTGTTATTTGTAAAATAAATTGATAATGGCATTTGAGAGAGAGTTATGATTTGAAGGGCAATGTATCTTCAGTGGATATGGCTTTGGATATAATTAATTTAGAAGTTTGCTTTTATGTCTTGTGGTTTCTCTACTCTCTAACTTCAAATTATATATATACTACACATTGTGCTTGCTATTTGCATATTGCCAGTGTTTTGGTCATTGATCTTGTTGGGCATACATGCTTACCATACGGTCCAATGTATCTATTATTATAGGTCTCAACTCAAACAAGTGTTGCTAGAAGTAGTGGAGTTGGTAGATATGGAAAAGGAGTTGGAGCTGGAAAAGGAATCGGAACTGATGCTGGAAAAGGAAGACCTGGAAATTGAGCTGGAAAAGATTGAAGGGCAGTAGCAGTGCTAGTTTTGTAGGACCTTTTATATATTAGGACCCTTGCTTGTTTGAACCTTTTATGGTTACTGTTTTGTACAGCTGTCCATAAGCTTATTTGATGTTGTTAATGGACAAAAGTAACCTATTTTATGTTGATCTTAGGTAGGACCTTTGGTTTGACAAACATTACTAGTCACTGTCTTGTAAAGCCTTTCATAAGCTTATATGATGGTGCTACTGGACATAAGTATCCTATTTTTTGTTGGATAATAGTTTACAAAAGTAACAAAACCTTTATGTTAACAACTAAATATTAAAGCAGCTCAACTAAATTTATTTATCTTACGTGGTGTTTTTGTTGAACAAGCTATTGAGCAATATGATGGTGATACTAAACAAGCTTATGTGGTGTTTATGTTGAACAAGCTGTTGAACAATATTAAAGCAAATCAACTAAATGCCAATTTCCATTGCAAGAAATGCATTTCAATTTCCACTACAATATAATATAACGAGTGGCCATTACAATTGTCATTACATTAAATAAGATAAGAAATTGACTACTTTTTCAAAACAATTGTCACTACAATCTTTTACAATAACTAAACTACAATTCACCTATTCTAAATACAAGTCCTTGGCCATTTGCTTTCACATTGCCAAATTAATTAGCCTTCTCTAACTGCAGAATTTTAGCTTCCAACTTGTTAGCCTTTCATACTAATCTAGTGATAATTTGCTTAGCTCTGTTACTAATTTCTCCATCAATCCATTGTACAAAGTTGCAATTTACTCTTGTCTGCAATTTTAAAATATGCAAACAATTATCCAAGTTTGATAATCTGACCAAAATCTAACCAAAACTGGGCAACCAACAAGCATTCTATCCTTAGCAGGCATGCCTTATCAGCCATCACTTATCTTTGCGCCCTTATCAACATTATCAATACGCACTCTATCAGCATTAGCAACATGCACTCCTTGCAACTTCAGACAAGCTTGTGTCATATCAGAGCCAATGTAGAATACAAAAAATTTATAAGTCACATAGCCAAATTCCCCACTATTTATGTTACTAAGTTTCAAAATCAACCACATTGTGGAAGTATCCATGCTACTTAGTCTCAAACTCCATGCCAAGGTACCCAATCAACCACAGTATCCATGCCCTGAGAGGAATTTTTGTCATCCTATTAAAATAACATCAAAACAAACAGGTGAGCTTAAGTTTTATACAAAGAAAAAGACTATGACTAACAAATTCAAAAATATACAAAACAAGCCTAGAAATATACAATCGACTTCAGGAATATGCATAACAAACCTAGAAATATACATAACAATCCTAGAATCAGGACAAAAACACTGCTAAGAACAAACATTATAATTAAAATAGGAAAAAAAAAAAAAAAAACAAGTTTTTTCTTTTCAATACACTTGAGTTCAGATATATACAGGACAAGCTGGGAAAATAGGACAAAAACACTACTAAGAACAAACATATCATCAAAATAGAAGAAATCAAGTTTATTCTTTTCAAAGCACATGAGTTCAGAAATATACAGAACAAACCTAGAAAGTAACAAATTGCCAACAATCAATAAGAAATTGGTTCAAAGCAAGGTGCTAAGAGAGGGTATACAATCCTCCAAAGGTCAGAAGTACCACAATACAACTAGTTAAAGGCTACAATATGGACTCTTCAAGATCCAAGAGACTTGCTTGACATACTACCACCATTAGGTGCAAAAATGAGAAAGGGCCAGCTGAATTCATCCAATCAGCATTCAGCATACATAAATAATAAACTGACCAGAAATCATTCAAAATGTACTCATTCAAAATGTATTCATCCAATTGACAAGGTGCTTAGAGCGACCAGAAATCATCTTTTTTATTCTTTAGTTACAAGGGAAATCCAATGTTGCTTGCACCTTAAAATCAATCATTGAAAAAAAAAAAAAAAAACTAACCAATAGCATCCAAGTATTGCTAAGAGGGAAAGATAATGAAAAAAAAAAAATGTGATAAATGAAACCAAGAAAGTTTTGTTTATAACATAATAGAGTCACACTATATCTAAACCTTCACAACACATTCATATATCAAAACATAAAGATTGCAAATAAGAGAAGAAAGCATAAGAAGTTTATAACTTTGAGTTGACAAATAGCTCCTTCACCATATAAGAAATCTCATCATCTCACATTTTTAAAACATATAAGAATTAAAAAAAATGTGTATAATCATATAGAAAGCCTCAAAAAGATTTGGTATATAGTAGAGAGTGAACAAAGAAATGTTACTACTTGTCTCAGAGATCTGCACCAGACATGACCCAAAGAAATGTGAGCAATCATATAGACTTAAAATTCAAAGATCTACAGCCACTGCCACTTCCACCAGAGAAATGAAATCAACGAAAGCACAAAAGATAGTTTAAGCAAAAATGAATCTATATAGCTAATTATCAAAAGATCTGTTAAAATGATGCAAGGTTGATCAATTTCAAGACAAGAACATCTGACTGTTGCAATGTGATTTTGATGAATGTCCACCAACTTTTTAGAAGCATTTTTTTTTTTCTTTTAAGCTACAACAATCACTGAAACATGCTGAATCTAAGGATCCTGCATAATGAAGATAATATATGATGAGGCAGGGAAAGGTATTCAAGATACTGCCCAATATGTAAAAAAATAAAAAATAAAAAATAAAATGATGCAAGGTTGATCAATTTCAAGACAAGAACATCTGACTATTGCAATGTGATTTTGATGAATGTCCACCAACTTTTTACAAGCATTTTTTTTTTCTCTTTTAAGCTACATCAATCACTAAAACATGCTGAATCTAAGGATCTGTGTGCAAATGTAGGATTACCGCAATTTAAGACTAAGTCTATCTAGTTGAAAATAAAATTGACAATGAATTGAAATCATCTTGGTCATTGAAGATCTGTTCACCCAAATGTAACATCACCATGGAAAGAGGAAGAAAGACCTCTTCTAGGCTTCTGGTTTTTCACATTTAGCTTTAATTTTTATCATTGAGCTTTGTGAAAAATCACTAATTTTTTCAATTTCAAAAGCATACAAAAGTAACACATACAGGGAAAAAAAAAACACAAACGAAAATAACAAAAAATAAGCAAAAACCGATCTTAATACTTAGGAATCTAATCAAAAACCATCAAGATATAATGATTTGCATAAAAAAAGTAAGTTTCAAAAAACAAACAGATTCATTTAACCCTAACACTTAGGAACTAAATTAGAAGTTATAAGAACTACAATCCTCCAAGAACTACAATCAGATTCATTTAACCCTAACACTTAGGAATCTAATCAAAACCCATAAACCTAGAAAAACCCATCAAAATAATTCGAAATCCAAATTGGGAAAAACAAACCGTTGGATCGTAGCTCACGGCAGCTCCGGTATGTTTACAAGCTCCACGCACAGTTCCGGCGACCTGTGTGGCGGTGTGATTCGGTGTGTGGTGTGGTGGAGGTTCGGGCAAGCAAAGGATGGCACAACCCCAGAGGAGGAAGCAGAGGTTTGAGGAAGCAGAGGGCACAACGAGAACTCTTTCTTCATCGAAATCGTTCTGCTCCGGCGATATGTGTGGCGGTGGTGGAGGTTCGGCGTGATGGAAGCAGAGGTGAACGGCGTGAAGGAAGCAGAGGCTGTGAGCGTGAATTTTTTTTTTTTTTTTTTTGAAGTCATTCTGTTTCTTTTAAGTGATAGACCTGACGTGGCAAACATCTATGGACTGGCGTAAAACCAGTGTTTTTCGCCAAACCTGACCTAATGTTTTCTCATTTCAAAAAGAATATGTACAGGATATACAATAGTGGGTGTATAATTATTATTGGAAAATGCTGGAATCATAGAAAATAGTACAATTTTGTGCCATAATTTACCACGTAGTGAGTTATGATTGGTGAAGATGTGTCCCCATATGGTCTATAGACACTCATTCACTAATCACAACTCACTACGTGGTGAATTGTGACACAAAATTGTGTAATATTTGGTGGTTCTATCACAACTCATCATTAGAGCATCTCCAATAGTCACTATAAAGCTATTTTTGGACCATCAAATGCTACTGTTCACGCTCTAATAACTTCTCTAAATACACAGATTCTCCAAATTTTTTTTTTTTTTTGGAGTTGTTACAGTAATTTTCTTAATTTAGAGATCACTGTAGCAACTCCAAACCATTATTTTATCTTAAAAAAAATACCCAGTTGAATAAAAAAATATTATTTATCTTTCATCCTCTTTTCCTTGTTCATCTGTCTCTCTCTCAAACGGTATCACAATTAAAATACAAACACAATAACAAGTCAAAACACAATAATAGATCAAGAACAGGGAAAAATACAAATTTAATTAAAACAAAATATCTAAAATCAAAACAAAAACAACAGATCAAGAGTAAGAAAATCTATCTAAACTCCATTGTAACAACAAAGTGAATCAGAACAAGATAAAAAAAAAAGAAAAAAAGAAAAAAAAAAAGATAGAGGAAGGCCATGTCGGCACTGTGTGTGTGTGAAGTGAGTTGAAGAGGAAAGAAAATAGAAGAAGAAATAGAAAAAGTAAAAAAGAGAGAGCTATAGAAAGAGAGAGAGAGAGAGAGATGAAGAAATGATCCAGAATGAACTAGAAGAAAAAGAAAAAGAAGGTAGATAGAGGAAAGGAGTGGGATATGTGGGTGGTGGAGAACAAACCAAGAGAAAAAAAAAAAAAAAAAAGAAAAAAAAAGAAAAGAAGAAGAAACGTGTCCAAATGGTGTGAAGGGAAAAATAATATAAAAAATAAGAATTTCACAATAAATTTTAAGTAACGAATTGTTATTAGATAATATTGGTGAGTAAAAAAATAATTTCAGTAGTGAGTTCAAATTAGAACTGCAACAACTTTCCACATAAATTTTGTTTTGAAAGTATTGCATAAAATGTTGTGAATATAACACTTCTCATTAAAAAATAAAGTTGTTAAAAAAAGAATAAATGATGATTAAAAAAAGAATAAACAATGAATGAAAAAATAATATTTAAATGAGATAGAGAATGTGATAGAGAATCTGTTGAAAAATGTATTTGAAAAAGTAGGTAGGTAAAAGTTAAATGTCACTGTTTATTCTCTAAATAGTACAAAAATTTAGAAAAATTGCTAGAGATGCTCTTATTACTCTATTTTCATGTTAATTTTACATGTGGATGAAATCAAGAGGGATTTGTGAACGAGAGGTGCTCGACCAAGTCTAAGGGGAGCACTCTTAAGCAGGGGCGGAGCCAAGGGGGGGCCAGAGGGGTCAAGTGCCCCCCCTGACTCCTCTTTAAAAAGTTTATTAGTACTGGCATGTAGAAGTCACTAGAACTCCATCTTAAATGCTTTGCTAGTTTGCCCTTTCTGGTTTAAGAAAAAAAGCAGAAAACAATCTCTAAAATAGCTTTGATGCTGAATAGAAAGGAGAACAGCTTCACAGCATTGAGAGATTTACGGTACTATTTAACCAACTACATTACTTTTGTTTAAAATATAAACTTTTATCATTTTCATAAAAAAATTATTAAAAAAAAACCTTTTATCATTTCCCAAATTTTAGCGTGTTACTACTATTCATGGAATTTTGATTGTTTATCCTTTTTTTTTTTTTTTTTTTTTTTTTTTTTTTTTTAATTTCATTGAATTTCAATTGGTGGTGGGGGTTTTGTATTTTATGCAATATATATATATACATATATATATATATATATATATTTAAAGCCTAACTAATTAATGTCCTTGTACCGTACTCAAATTCAAACTCTGGGTCTAGGTTTCTACTATAAAGTATAAACCCAATTTATATACTTTGAAGAATTAAAATAAATCAAAAAGACAGAATTCTATATAATTTTTTAAAGCAATCAAGACAATATACGTATATTGTATACAACTTTAAAGGTATTAACACTTTTACATTGATTATTTTTTCAATTTATTACAAGGAACTAAATTAGATATCTAAATTTATATATTTAGATTAATATATCTTGCTTTGATTGTTACTAACTACTGAATAAATTAGTTATTTTTGTTTTGAAATAAAATATATATTTGTAGTTCATTGAAATTATGAAGAATACATAGTATAATAATAAATCTTGCCCATCCTTAATTAAAATTCTGGCTCTGGCTCTGCCACTGCTCTTAAGGATAGGCGTCAAGAAGTTAACAGACCCTAGAAGGAAATTAGAACAGGCAGACCACAGAATGTCCGGCTCTGAATCAGATTTTATGAAGCAAATGACTCAGACCGATTTGTTGGTAGCCACACTCATCGCAACTGTGACCTTCACGGCAGGTTTCACGGTACCTGGTGGTTACAAAAACGAAGGTGTGGATGAAGGCTTGGCAGTATTAAGCAAAAGTACTGCTTTCCATGCATTTCTGATAGCTAATACCTTAGCTTCTGGTCTTTCAATTTCCTCAGTATTAATCCACTTTACCGCTTCAGCAATGATTAAGGAAATCGCTCTTCGCAAGAAAGTGATAGGATTTACACCTCTTTTCACAGGCTATTCTACTCTAGCATTGTTGGTAGCATTTATCTCAGGCACCTACTCAGTGGTGCCACAGTCTATGGGGATTACTACAGCCATTATTATTGGTGGTTACTTGTTAAGTAACCGTATTTTTTCTTTCCTATATAATGTATCGTGCTATTTTGTACCGCTGCAGTTGGTTTTATATCTTCCTTTTCTAGAAGAATAAGGAAAGAAGTAATGCTATTTTGTACCACCGCAGTTGGTTTCCATCTTCCTTTTCTAGAAGAATATGGAAAGAAGTAATGAAGAGTTTTTTCATTGCTAAGCCCAACCTAGTCAGTGATGATTTGAAATGATAAAGCTTTAAAGCTATAAATGTTTTGCAAGTTGGTATGGACACATTTGGAATAAGAGGAATGCTGTGCTGTCAGTCTGAGGAAAGCATTTGTCAAGATCATTATATGGGAGGCTGCTTCTTGTGTTATAGGCTTGTTGCAAGCCTTTGTTCGATCGGTGTGCTTGTGTGCGGCCTGTTTTGTTTTTATTTGTTAGTTTTGCTTTTGTTTTTTTTGGTGTTTGTTGGTTTGATTGTATTATCTTTACTTTTGAATAAAATACTTATTCATTAAACAAAAATGCATACTATTTTTTGTGTATAAGTGAAGTTTTATTGTTTTGCTACAAGTTTATTAACCATATTTATTGTATTGTTAGTCTAGGATTTAACCTCTTATGAATATTCCTATTGAATTCATTGTAATACATAGATTATACTTCGGTCATACATTAAAAATGTAGCTCTTAAAAGTTTCATCCATGAACGTAGATCGTTAGACCAAATTACGAAACTCCGATTGTTCTTGTGTTACTCTATTTAACGCTTCTACATTTACAATATTTCTCTATCTCCTACAATTTATTTTAACATATTATCAGAGCATATTTTCTATATCTCCTCCTATTTCATTAACATGGAATCAGAGCATCTTTAATAGATGCTAGTGGTCTTGTGGATCATGGACAAAGTAAAATATGCAACCCAATTTTGAGCTGCCTATCTCATTAGCTACACATTAGAGTTTTGGTGGACCCCAAGGTTTTTAGTTTGAGGTTCAACAAAATTTTTCAAATTGTTGATGTGGCCGATTTTTATTGATTATCATTTGAGCCTACCATGCACTAACATAATTTTTTTACTTACTAATAACCACTCACATTGTTTCAGATTCTTATTGATTCACATTTAAGTTCACCACAGACATAACTTTTTTTACTTATCAATAGGCATGCTCTGATGTGAAGAGACATGCTCTGACATTTACTATTGAAAGTTCAAATAGTGTGTAAAACACCTATGAATGTTTAGGCCCCCAAATTTAAAAATACAAACACAAGCTTATAATCAAACAATATATGTGCAAAAAATGAAATATAAGCTATAATCAAATTGGTAACACACTCTAAACCATAATTTGTTAGGTTCTAAGGTCTTAGGATTTTATGTATTTAGAACTCAAATTTGTAATGTTGGCAAACCATGATCAAAACATTGTATTTAGTCTTGTTTAGACTTGCTCAAAGTTGGTTTAATATTGTAAAGTTGGAATCGAGTGGCTGCAGAAGTACTTGGGACTTTCGGCCTGGCTCGATCGATCGAAGAATAGACTTGATCGATCGAAAATCGCACAGGTTGAATTTTCTGCAGAATTTCCAACTCAGCCCTACTTCATTAAACGTTTAGGGTTTTGTGTTTTTACCCTAGGTATATAAACTAAACCCTAGCCACGTTTTTGGAGGTGGTTCATATTGCTTTGTTGCTCATACATTGCTGTTTTGTATGAATCTCGTGTGAGATCTTTGAGGAGTCTTCCTTTACACAAAACTTAGAGTTTTCAAGGTAGAGATGATTTCAACATCTTGAAGATCATTACAGTTGCAACCATTGGAACTTAAAAGAAAAGCAAGCGAGGAGCTTGTAGCTGATTGAAGAATTCAAGAAAGAAGTAGTCTGTGGATTCGGAGCCTGCGCGTGGTCGTGTTAGGAAGTTTTACTGGTGGGTAGCATTAGGAAGTCGAGCGGGGAGCTTGTAGTCCTTCTGTAAGAACTTCAATTCTTTCATAGTGAATTCTGTTATGCCTTGAGGATCGATGGGTCAAATCCTCCCCAGGTTTTTATCGAGTGGTTTCCTGGGTGATCATATCTTGTGTTTATTTATTTTTCGCTGCTTTATATCTTGATATGATTATTTGATTGCTTTAACCTAGAATTGCATAATTTGACTAAGTAACAACTTGGCTAATTAATCTAGGCTACGCAATCTGTATGTTTAAGGGGTCTAAATTTCCATCAAGTGGTATCAGAGCGGGTAGCTCTTTTTGATTGAGATTTCTATCTCTGAGCTGATCCTTGACCCCAGTTGTCATGGAGCATGGACACTCTTTGTTTGTTCCTCCTCACTTTGATGGGAACAACTATGCTTATTGGAAAGTAAGGATGAAAGCATTCTTGAAATCCATTGATGAAAGGGTTTGGAATTCTGTTGAATACGAATGGGAGAAGCCCACTACTCCTGTGAGTGAGTGGCAAACTTCTGAAAAAGAAGCAGCAGGCTTCAATAGCAAAGTTATGAATGCTATCTTCAATGCTGTTTCTATGGAGGAATTTAAGAAGATCTCTAATATTGAGGTTGCTCATATTGCTTGGAAAATCCTCCAAACTGTGCATGAAGGCACAAAGGCGGTTAAGATTAATAAATTGCAATAATTAACTTCTAGGTTTAAGACTATTAGGATATCTGATGATGAATCCTTTCATGAATTTTATGCCAAACTGAATGATATTGTCAATTCTGCTTTTAATTTGGGTGAAATCTATGATCAACCTAAAATTGTTAGGAAGATTCTTAGATCTTTAACTGAAGATTTTAGACCCAAAGTGACTGCCATTACTGAAATCAAGGATGTGGACTCCATCCCTGTAGATGAACTTGTAGGATCTCTCCAATCCTATGGGTCTGACCTACTTAAAGTAAACAAATCCAAATCAATGGCTCTTAAGTCAGTTGATGATGTTGATGGTGGTGGATTTGATGATGAGCTCACTGCTACAGAGATTACCTATCTTGCCAAAAACTTTAAGAACTTTCTTAGGAATACAAATAGAAAGGCAAGAGGTACCTACACTGCTGAACCTAGAAATTTTAGGAAGAATGATCCCACTAAGGTAAATAATTTTGAAAAACCTAATGAAAGAGTTGGTCAATCTTCAAATAATTTTTTGGGTCCTCAGTGTTTTGGCTGTCAAGGGTATGGTCATATGAAATCTGAATGTCCTACATTCTTGAAGACTAAGGGTAAAGCTATGACTGTAACCCTTAGTGATAACGAGGTTTCTGATGATGAGTCTGGTGGTGACGAGGATGGAAATTTCATTGCTTTCACAGCTACTGCTATGGTCAGTGAAAGCGTATCTGCTGAAGAGAACCCTTCTGATGGGGAACTCTCTGAAAATGCAGATCTTCAAGAGGCCTATAACAAACTTTGCAAAATTGCTGCAAAGGATGCTATGAAAGTTGATCTTGGCCTAAAGAAAATTGACTCTCTGGAGCTTGAAAAGAAAAATTTGCTTGTTAAACTGTTTGATGCTAATGAGCTTCTAAATAATGTTAAATCTGAGAACATACTTTTGCTTGATAAAGTTAGAACTTTAGAACATGATTTATCTATTGCTAGATCTGCTAGTTCTAAACTTGATCACATGTTGAATGTTCAAAAGTATCCTGCGGATAAATCTGGTTTGGGATATGTTGAAAGCATCTTTGACTCTACTCCACATTCCACAAATTTTGTTTCTGCTTCTTCTTCTGAACCTTCTGTGAGTGAGGTTGTGAGTGAAACTGTCAAATCACCTGTGAGTGAGGTAGTTAAACCTGTAAAAGTTTCACCACCTAAGAAGATTAGGGTAGACTTAAGAGAATCTAAACCTAAGGAGCCTACCAAATCTAATGACAAGATGCATGGTAAACCTGCTTGGGTTTGTCATTATTGTGGTAAGTCTGGACACATTCGTCCTAATTGTTACAAGCGTCAAGCTGATAAGAGAGCAACTAAACCAAAAGTGCCTGTGCCTCAAGCACAAGATCCTATGGCACTAATTGGTGAATTGGTAAAGGTGTTAAACCTTTATTCCAATCCTGGAGTTGGGAATCACTCGAATGTGAATAAGAACTCCAATGCTCATGGTGCATCTAAAAGGTCTTGGATGCAAAAGACTCGAACTAACTGAGTCTTTCTGACATGGTCCTTGTACTTAATTGCTCTATTCTTAGGTGACCATTATTCTTTGGTTTTTGTCTTTTTGTTGTTTTTGTTCTAGGACTTGCATTGCATTACATTCATGCATTTCATTCTAGGATGTATCTGTTTTCTCTTTTAATAAAAAAAAAAAAAAAAGGGAAAAAGGAGAAAGCAAATATTATGTTAGACACTATTTGTCTTGATTTTTGAAAAACAAGGTTGGTCTATCTTTTGACACATATCATGGTCTGTGTACCTTGTTTAATTTTGATGAACTTTTTCATTGCACTTAACTAGTTGAAACTTTGTAGTGCATGTTGTGTGGGAAAGATGTGTATGGTTTTTAATCTCTTTGTCTTAATCATGAAGTCATATGTTATTTAACTGTCGGATTTGATTCTTTTGAGAAAGGCATAAATAACCATCTCACCACTGTTCTCTAGCCAATCATGAACACCGTAGTGCATATCATAAGATTTTGTGTACTTGTTACACATGCACAAAAAGAACATAAGGTGATGCCTCGGATTAATTGCTTAATACTTAAAACTGGTGTGTACTATTAGGCTTGATGCTAATATTCAAACCGGTGTGTATTATTAGGCTTGATGCCATTTCACATAATATATTTCACATGCTAAGAGGCTAAAATACAAGAAACTTACATGATTGCAAGCTTTTGTTCTAGGAGATGTGGGAGTTATATGATGTAACTCTTTAGGTGATAGTCTCTTTTAAATTCTATGTGATGAATTGTGTAGACTTTGTTTTTGATTACTAGTCACATATCACCTCACATGTATCTCAAGTTTTTGCTAGTATCACACACTACACAAGTTACTCTTTGTTAAACACTGTACATACTAATGTGTGTGTTTATGGTCTGACCAACCAAGTTTGAAAATATCTTGAGATTTGTGCACAACATTTTTGTTGCTTGAGAAAATTCAATGGAAGAATGATTGAAATTTGTTTTTGAGAAAATTGGGTTTCAAATTTTGGGTTTTTGAAAAATCATTCCATCTCATACTCATGCATGTTGTTTTTACAATTTAATGCTTTGAGGAGTTGTTTTAAAAATTTAGGTTTGTGTCTTTCAAAACTGGATTTTTTCTTAAAATTTAGTGAGCCTCTGCCCATTTCGATCAATCCAGCCTGTTTTTCGATCGATCGAAAAAGTGCCTTAGTTTGTTCTAAAATGCCTGTCACATTTGATCGATCGAATGTAATTTTCGATCGATCGAATATCGTGAAAAAGGTTTTTAAAAGGTTCTTTTTTGACTTTTTCAAAGTTCCTATTTCAAAAACTTTTCAAACCTTTTTCCTCTCTCCATGTTGGCAAGTTCAATTTGTGATTTTTGTCGTTTTCTTCCGAAGTTTTTGCAAAATCTCTCTCTCCTCAAGCCGGTAAGACACTTTTGCCCTTCCTTTTGATTTATTTTTTCATCATTTCATGCATAAATTCATGCTTTTAAGGGGCGATTTTTGCACTTTGCATATTTGGATTTTTCTTTTGATTTATGCCATAATTTATGCAATTGATCATTGGGTTTTTGTGGGGACATGCTATAGACATGATCTAAATAGTTTAATTTGATCAATTTTGAGTTTGGTGTGAAATTGAAAAATCTAGGGTTTACTAATTGATCCGATTTGGGGATTTTGTTAAATTGAGTAGAATTTGATGAAATTGGCTTGTTGTATTGATGAAATTAAGCATTATAATCTATGTGTTGTGGTTTGTGTTGCTCAATTCATCATTTTGTTTTTAAAAATTTTCAGTTGATGTTAAATTTTTGGGGTTTTTGTTAAGAAAATTCCCTGCTCAAGCCAATTTTGTCAATTTAATCTCAATTAAACTTAATTGCTCACTGCATTAGTATATGCATCATGGCATTGTATCTGCTCATACATCATATAGATTTTAATTCTATTGTTTTTTGTGCTAACTTGCAGTCTGCCTTTGGTTTTGTTTTTTCTTGTATTTTCTTTTGGTTTTTTCTTTGTGTCTCTGTCCTTTCCTTAGCATCATGCCTAGGAAAACTAGAGCCCGTAGGTCTATTCATTCTTCTTCTCCATCCCCTCCTTCCTTTGACCGTGAGAAGTTTCCGAGTGAGAAAAACCAAGAGATTTTTGATAAGCTTAACCTTAGGAGACGGATATGGGCTGAGCGTTCTGTGTTGTTAGATGAACTCGATCCTGCCATTAGGGCAAATTTTGAACGTCGAGGCTGGTTACCTCTGGTGGATGTTTCTGATTCTCCTCCACCTTCTGCCTTGATTAGAGAGTTCTATTCGAACATCTCTATCCGCATTTATGATTCCAACACTTTAGTAAAGAGTTGGATACGAGGCGTAGAGTACTTTATTACTCCTCAGGTAGTGGCTGATGCTCTAGGGGTACCATTGGTCCGGCATCCTATCTATCCATATGATGAGTCTCCCGAGCTGAGCGATGTTTTGTCTTACATTACTGGTACTACTGTCTAGTGGGGTTCTGATCCTTGGATCACTTCTGCTAAGCTCTCCGGGTTACATTATCTTTTCTTTAGGATAGCTTGCCATTCTATCTGACCCATTTCTCATGTGCACACAATTCCTTTTGAGAGGTGTGTATTTTTGTATGCCTTCGTTACTGATGCTCCTATCAGTTTTCCCCATATTTTTCTTCGTTCTTTGAACGATGTTTATAGGAGTTTATCCTCTTCACATGCTCTTTTACATCCTATTTTCATTCATATGATTCTTCTTTATCTTGATTTTAGTGGCTTTCCTTCCTCTGAGCCTGTTCATGTGATAGCTCTTATAGGTGCGTCTTTTCTTAGACAGAGGGCTGCTCATCTTCGAGCTGGTTCTAAACACCCTAGGTCTGAGCCCTCTAGTAGCGTACCTCCTACTCCTTCTTCTTCTGCAGGTCTTGCTGGTGAGGATATTCCTGATCCAGTTGGTGATGATGCTGCTGCTACTGATGTTCCTCCACCTCCTTCGGCCGACTTCGATGTTCGTCGTACTTTGGAGACTGTAATGACCGTTCAGGCGGCTCATGGTCAGATTTTGGTGGACTTGCTGGACGAGATTCGTGCTCTCCGAGTTGATTTAGCGCGTCTTCATTCACCCTCACCACCTCCTTTTGATGGCAACTTGTGATTGCTTTTTGGCATTCTGTCACAAAAAGGGGGAGTGGAGTTTTGACTTGTAGGGGAGATTTTGTAGTTAGGGGGAGATTTTTTTTAGATTGTATCTAGGTGCTTCACTTTGTATATCATTTTTTGGGGATATTCATGTTAGGGGGAGTAACATTGATTGATAAACATTTATTTTTTATTGATTCTTGTTGCTTTATGATTCACTGCGTATTGATTTATATTTATGACTTGATCATTCTTATATGTCTTTATTTTGTGTTGTGTGAATCTTACAAGAATGTTATACCTGTTGTTTTACTCTTTTCTATTACACATGCGTTTATGCGTTTGTTGAGTATTTCAGGAATATACAAGTTGATTCAACTAAGTTGCTATCTACACTTGCAACTGATGGATAGTAGTTAGGCTGAATTTGATTTTATGAGCATTACCTTTGTAAAGGGCTTTTTATTTGTAAAACTTTGAGCTGTTAATTAGGGTTTTGTCACGGATTGCCAAAGGGGGAGTTTGTTAGGTTCTAAGGTCTTAGGATTTTATGTATTTAGAACTCTAATTTGTAATGTTAACAAACCATGATCAAAACATTGTATTTAGTCTTGTTTAGACTTGCTCAAAGTTGGTTTAATATTGTAAAGTTGGAATCGAGTGGCTGCAGAAGTACTTGGGACTTTCGGCCTGGCTCGATCGATCGAAGAATAGACTCGATCGATTGAAAATCGCACAGGTTGAACTTTCTGCAGAATTTCCAACTCAGCCCTACTTCATTAAACGTTTAGGGTTTTGTGTTTTTACCCTAGGTATATAAACTAAACCCTAGCCACATTTTTGGAGGTGGTCCATATTGCTTTGTTGCTCATACATTGTTGTTTTGTGTGAATCTCGTGTGAGATCTTTGAGGAGACTTCCTTTACACAAAACTTAGGTTTTTCAAGGTAGAGATGATTTCAACATCTTGAAGATCATTACAGTTGCAACCATTGGAACTTAAAAGAAAAGCAAGCGGGGAGCTTGTAGCTGATTGAAGAATTCAAGAAAGAAGTAGTCCGTGGATTCGGAGCCTGTGCGTGGTCGTGTCAGGAAGTTTTATTGGTGGGTAGCATTAGGAAGTCGAGCGAGGAGCTTGTAGTCCTTTTGTAAGAACTTCAATTCTTTCATAGTGAATTCTGTTATGCCTTGAGGATCGGTGGGTCAAATTCTCCTTAGGTTTTTATCGAGTGGTTTCCTGGGTGATCATATCTTGTGTTTATTTATTTTTCACTGCTTTATATCTTGATATGATTATTTGATTGTTTTAACCTAGAATTGCATAATTTGACTAAGTAACAACTTGGCTAATTAATCTAGGTTATGCAATCTGTGTGTTTAAGGGGTCTAAATTTCCATCATAATTAATAACCAACACAGCAGTAATTAAAAGGTAAAGAGAAAGGGAAGAAAGATGCAAACACAAAGATAACATGGCGATGTATTATCGAAGAGAAAACCGAAGTACTCGGCGAAAAACCTCATCACCGCCCTCCAATTGGTCAATAATCCACTAGAGAATATAGTTGGGATACATGAATAACAGAAGACCCTCCAAACCTAATCTGCCTAGTGCACCTAAGCCCTCCAAGCTTCTTTCTCCAATAGGATTACGTTGAACCTTGTCTTCTTTAGTTTACTGGATCCCGCAATAGCCCATTGCATCAACCAAAATGAATTGGTCCTTCTGAACTGCATCCCAAGCACCAAAATACCTCTTCACTGATATGGGTATGGTGAGATAAGAATTTGCCTAAATGTACCTCTTAAGGATATGTCAATAGAGAGGGTCAGAGTAGAGGAATTTGGAGAATCAAATGATGAAGATTGTGGATGAGTTAATCTTGTTTTTCTCTAGAGTTTCTCTCTCAAAATTCTCTCTAAAAGCTCTCAACATTTTGTGGGTATAAGGGTATTTATAGTAGGGTGTATGAGGAATGGAAAAAGTTATGTTTCAACCATACACGGCATTTTGGCGATCTGAGCTCGCGACTGGAACTAGTTGCGAGTTTGAGGCGTGAGCTAATTGCTTGGCTAGACTAGAAGTTTTGTCCTATAGTGCTCTAGCTATTGTGACCCTTTAGCTCCCCCTGCGTGCTTCTTACGTGTGCCATTCTGGTAACTTGCTAGCACGAGATCCAATCGCGAGACTCCTTTGAATTGCACATTTCTTGAGTTTTCTTCACATTCTCTCACACACTACCCTTATATAATTCTCACCTAAATACAGGGTATCTAATTGCTAAATTACAAGCAAATTTGGCACGGAATAAAGCCAAAACATGATTGAATAAATTTAACCTTACAATCTCTCCCTTTGGCTATTCCGTGACAAAACCCTAAAACAAACTGTAAACTTAACATGTGAGTTGGGAACAATTGCCAAAACTCACTCACATCCTAATTCTAGAAATTGTGAAGCTCTTGAACCATACAAACAAGAATTTCCTGAAAACAACAACACAAGACGATCATTGTAAGCAGAAATCTTGAAATGCATATGGAGCAAGCACAATGCGATCAAGTAGTGAAGATTAAAGCATTAAAGCATGACTTGACTAAACAGGAATAATCACTATAAATAGTGATCACAATGATCATTCACACATGGAATGAACATTCGGACATGCAAGCTAATAAGCTCAATGCAAAGTATCATTTGCATGTCCAACACTCAACCAATACAAAAACTCAAGGTAATTGTATCAAGGATATAAAATCCAACAAGAGCACAAGAGTGAAGTACTAAAGAAAATGCATAACATTAACTAAAGTACTGAGCTACAAAGCAAAGGTACAAGCATAAAGTATTGAATATGAACTAAAAGATTTAAACCAATGTACCAACAGCTATTAACCAAACATAAAGTAAATACCAAGAGTTATAAAAAATATAAAAAAAATAAGCTAAAACCAAGACAAGCCAAAAGTATGTGTGTATGTATCAGTATTCTCCTTTTGAGCTCACACAACTCCCCCTTTCAATATGCACACTTCCTATTCTTGTGTTGCTCTCCCCTTTACTGTATGCTATCATCCAAACTATACAATAAGTTTGCCCTCCCCCTTTTTGGCACAAATAGTTAAAGGCTGTCTTCTAGTTTTTGTTGAATAGCATCTAACTGTGTCTCAATGGCTGTGAGATGCATTTGAACTTGGTTGTTGGTGGAGTAGAGAACTTTTTCAAATCCAAAAATACGCTGATACAAATCCTCAATCAAAGTGCTTAACCTTTCAGCTTGAGAACTAGGATGTACAGGCTGAGTGCTAGTCGTTTGCAACTTAGGGGTGTGAGGAGATGCAGTCTCGGTACGCATAGGCGTAGTGTGAGTGGTTAAGTCATGACCAGAATAAGTGGCATAAGGGAAAGATTCACTCTTAGGTGTTTTGGAAGAATGACTTTTGCTTGCTTGAAGAGAAATCATGGATAGTGGGCAAAGAAAAACTAGTGTCTTTCCATCTTTTGACAGACAAACCCCTTTAAGTACCATAATTTTCATGATCAGACTCCAAAAAGGAAGGCATGTTCTTGCTGATGTTCGTGCTGTTGTTCTCCCTATTAACTGGAAGATGTGAGCAGAAATGTCAATTTGGACTTCGATGATGAGATCACATAGAAACTGCACTCTTCCAAGGTTGATGAGTCTAGTGTTCGACAGTGGATAAAGGTTGAAGAACATGATCAAAGTGAGAGTTTTCAGTTCAAGTGCAAACTTTGCAGTTCCAATGGATGTGCCTTTGGATGAAATCTCATGATCTGGCCTAAGAATTTGAAGAATATCTTGCACTTGAGGAAGCTTATCATCATATGGAATGAGGTCTACATTTTTCGGTTAAGTAATCTGAAGAACCTCTACAATGTAATCTGGAGTAATGATGAATTCCTTTCCTCGGACCTAACACTTTAGTTCAACTCCGGTAAATCTGAAGTTGGAGTAGAACTCTTTGACTAGTTCATCAATTGGATCCTCAAAGTACCCGAATAAATCAGCACAATCTTTTTCTTCAAAAATCCTAGGAATAAAAGTCGTTACTAGGGTATCAAATCTCACAATCCGTTCCACCATAGTAGGAGCTTTTTCAAAAATGCTTGAGTATGTCTGAGAATCGAGGGGAGTCCTGAATCTCTCGCTGTTTGAGTCATAGGATGAATGACGAGTCCGTTTTGAAATAGGGGATGATGGAACATCAATCACTAGTTCTTTCCATGAGAGAAATGGTGAGACATCTGCAAAAGAACAGACACACAACAGAGAACCAATTGCAAAACCACAAGACACAAACACAAACTTGATTAGATCTAAGTTAGTCTATGAAATAAACACATAATCATAGATAGGAAGAAATATCACTCAAACAAGTTGAATGAATCCAATATGTAGTAATGTGTGGCTAGACTAATTGAAATGCAAAACTATGGCATGTAGGTAAGCATGAGGAACACTGATGCATATGGTGTGCATATGTGGTGCAATGTAATCTATGAAGTTCTGAAGTACACAAGAAAATATCTTTAAGACATTTCACTATGAGCATGATATGCATAACACAACACAAACAAGACAAACTACTCAAAAGTGAGAAGTAAACGTGAAAACATGTATAATGAGTACATACTATCAAAACCAACAAAACCCATCCAACAAACTCAACAAAATATACCTAAACCATATTCGGACATCAATGTTTTCAAAATTGTAAGGTTGAATTTATTCAATCATGTGTTGACTTTATTCTATACCAAATTTGCTTGTATTTAACAATTAGATACCCTGTATTTAGGTGGAAATTATGTAAGGGTAGTGTGTGAGAGAGTGTGAAGAAAGCTCAAGAAGTGTGCACTCAAGAAGGGCGCACTCAAGAAGGGCCTCGCGACTGGATTTCGTGACTGGCAAGTCGCCAAAGGTGGCACACATGTGTAGCATGTAGGGGAGCTAAAGGGTCATGCCAACTGTTGCACTACAGGACAAAACTTCCAGTCTGCCCAAGCAGTTAGCTCACGACTCAAACTCGCGACTCATTCTAGTCGCGAGGCCAAGTTGCCAGAATGCCCTGTTTGGTTGAAACATGACTTTTCACATTTCTCATACACCCTACTATAAATACCTGAATGTTCAAATAGTGTGTAAAACACTATGAACGTTTAGACCCCTATTTACAAAATACCAAATCAAGCTTAATATCAAACAATGTATGTGCGGAAAATGAACATAAGCTTATAACATAATTGATAATCAATCTAAACCAAATAAAATCACATCCACAACAGAAATTAAATGGTAAAGATTAAGGGAAGAGAGATGCAAATACAAGGATAACACAACGATGTGTTATCGAAGAGGAAACTGAAGCCCTCGGCGTAAAATCTCTCTGCCACCCTCCAAGCGGTCAATAATCCACTAGAAAATGTAGTTGGGATACATGAACAACAATAAACCCTTCAAGCCTAATCTACCCAGTGTACCTAAGCTCTCCAAGCTTCTTACTCCAATGAGATTGCGTTAAACTTTTTTCTTTTCTAGCTTACCAGATTTCGCTATAGCCCATAGCACCAACCAATAACCATTGGTCCCTTCCTAACTGCTTCCCAAAGCACTAAATGACCTTCTCACGGATATGGGTATGAACCTCAAAAGGATTTGGGTATGAACCTTTCAAGGATGTAACAATAGAGAGGAAGAGAGTAGAGGAATTTAGAGTCTCTATGTGAAGATTTTGGATGAATCAATCTTGTTTTTCACTAGGGTTTCTCTCTCAAAATTCTCTCTAGAAGCTCTTTACATTTCGTGGGTATAAGGGGTATTTATATTGGGTGAGAATGGAATGCGAAGAGTCAGATTTTTCAAAACAGGGTTGGCTGGCGACTTGGCCTCGCGACTTAACTGAGTCATGAGTTCCAGTCGCGAGCTAACAGAACAGCCAGTTTGGGCATTTTATCCTGTAGTACTCCAGCTATCATGACTGTTCATCTTCTTGCATGCTTGACTCGTGTGTTGCAGTTGGCGGCTTGCCAGTCGCGAGTCACCCACGAGTCCTAGCTGTGAGTCTCTGCATCCTTGCACAATCTTGAGCATTTCTTCACACTTTTTCTCACTCACTACCCTTACATGAATCCCACCTAAATATAGAGTTACTAATTGCTAAAATAGAAGAAAATTTGGCATGGAATAAAGTCAACACAATGGTTGATTAAATTCAACCTTACAATCTCTTCCTTTGGCTATTCCATGACAAAACCCTACAACAAACTCTAGACTTAACGCGTGAGTTAGGAATAGTTGAACAAAACTCACTCACACCTAACTCTAGAATTTGTAAAGCTCTTGAATCATAAGAACAAGTATCTCCTGAAACATAACAACACAATTTTGATCATTGTATGCAGAAAACTTGTAATGCATATGAATCAAGCACAATGCAATCAAGCAAAATGGAGTTAAGTATTAAACCATGGCTTGACCAAAAAGGAACAATCACTATAAATAGTGATCACAATGCTTATTTATACATGGAATGAACATCCGGACATGCAAACTAATAAGCTTAATGCAAAGTATCATTTGCATGTCCAACACTCAACCAATGCAACAACACTAAGTAATTGCATTAAGGATATAAGATCTAACAAAGGGCATAAGGGTGATGTACTTAAAGAAAATGCATGACATTAACATCAAGTACTTAAGTTACAAAGCATGGGTACACAAACCTAAAAGCTTACAAAAGCAAAAGGTTACAAACTGTACCATACACATCATAAGAACATAACATGAACACTGAAATATGCTAATATGAAGCAAGGAAAGCAAAATATAAGCAAAATATTAAACATAGGCTTGCTTGCTGATATCTCCCCCTTTGGTCTAGCTCTTTCTCCCCCTATCATTGTACTCCCCCTATCAGCATCATCTCCCCCTTTTTGTCATGGAATAGTTAGTTCTCATCTTCTTCTATCTTCCTTTAAATCTGATCCAATTGAGTTTGGAGAGAAGTGAACTTCATATCACACCGAATGTTGTGATGGTGCAAGAGAGATGCAAGTCCAAACATTTTGGTGCTCAACTCGTGGACAGATGCCATAATGTTGTCTAACTTCTCATCAAATGAGGATGACCTAGAGCGTGAACCATTGTGAGATGCCGAAGTTTCCGTTTTAATGCCCTTCCGATTGTGACCAATGCTTGCGTTGAAAGTACGCATGTTGATCGGACTCGGTTTTATGTATGGATCTGATGGATGAATCCTTTTAAGCTTCAAAATCCTAGAGATGAGGCAGCAAAAAGGAATGCATGTCCTTGACTCAATTCATAGAGCTGTTTTGTGCAGAACATGAAAGATATGTGTACAAATGTCAATCTCTACATTAGAGACAAGATCATGAAGAAACAAAGCACGACCAACGTTTATATACCCGATGCTAGATAATGGGTACAGGTTATGAAACATGATGATTGTGAGCTCCCTCAATTTTAGAGGAAGAGAGGAAACACTGACTGAATTTCCATTTGCTGAGAATTCCAAGTCTTTTCCAAGAACATCCCAAAGTAGGTCTTCATCTGGATATAGATCATCATAAACTAGTGGGTTTCTAAGCATTGGCCGGTTGATGTGAAAAATCTTAGCCAGATATGCAGGAGAGACTGAGAAACCTTTTCTTCTAACCCAACACTTGAGCTCTTCGCTTTCAACAATTGCATTAGCATAAAACTCTTTGGCCAAATTCTCATATGCTTCATCAAGGTTAGAGAGAAGATAATTCTAATCTTTGTGAGCAAACCATTTAGGAATGTCGGTGTCAAACTAAGAAGATTGATCAACAACCCTTTTAACCAGCAGTGTAGCATCTCTGAAATAATTCTCATAAGTCTGAAGGGCAGCATAGGATTTGAACTTGTTGGAATCGAACACTTTTGATGGTGAACGGGCCTTCTTTGCGCTAGTTGAGAGCTCATCAACATCAATGACAGGCTCCTTTCCTTTGCTGCCGCTCCCTTTCAAGGCTGCTCTCTTGAATGGAGACATTTTCACCCTGCATCATGTTTTATAAAAAGAAACCACACAAGGCACCAAACACTGTTAGCAATGGGTTAGATCCAAAACATAGATAATGAAGAAAACCCTAAAAATTTGAGATTTAGTTCTCAAACATGATAATGAGTGCATGGGTGCCACTAATAACACAGCGTTTACTCAAGATAGAGTAGATTAGTGTAAAACCACCAAAAAACACACAATAATTTTACCATAAGATCAGATACTCATGTTCAGTCAAGAGATATACAAATATTAGCAAAAGCTCACAGTCTAAGAGATATATGCAGTAAATGTGAAATATAATGTGTAAGAAACAAATTCCATACCTTCCTTTGAAGATTGAACCAGAAATGATGAACAACAATGGTGGTTTGTGTAAGAAACATAGTGAACTTGAGAAAGGTTCAAATGAGGAAGACAATGAATAGTCACAAAAGATCGAGGGAAAAACTGAGAAGTTTTAAAAACTGCCTTTAAAATGCATAGCACATGATTTTCGTGACTGGATCAAGTCGCGTGCAAGTCGCCAGGGCCAGTCGCCAAAATACTTAAACACAAAAATTTTGAAAAAATTTTCTAAGTGTTTTTTGCGACTAGAAGGTCTACCCGCGAGAGAGTCACAAGGTGAGCCGCGAAAATCTCTGTGTACCCCTTGTGACTGGACCTTCCACCCGTGAATAAGTTGCCACACTGAGTCACGAAAAGCATAGAAATCCAAATTTTGAAAAATAATCTAAGTATTTTTCACGACTGGGGCATTTACCCTCTAGTGAGTTGCTAGTGAATTGCGAAAACCTTTTGAGTAAAGTTTGCGACTAGAGCATGCGGCTTGACCAACTAGCGACTGAGTCGCCAAAACAGGGCAACATTGTTTTTCAAATTTTGACAATTTTTGTAAAAACAAGGAACTTTCCAAAAACAAACTGAAACACTCAATTTTTTTTTTTTTTTTTTTTTTTTGTGTTTGATTAACAAAGATTGAGCATGTGAAAACACATTTAAACAAGTACAATCACACAAATGAATATGACATTCATTGAACATAGACATGTGTGATGTGTGTAGATATCAAAAATGAGATGGTCCTTATTCTAATATGAAGTTTCAATGATCAATTCAATCAAGTCATACATAACTAGAACTAGATAATGTGATCCATCTTAATTATAGAAATATGCATATATGACCTCCCATATAAACTTGAGTGCAATAACTTTGAAGCTTTTCATTTGGCTCCATATACATCATATAATTTGATCTTTTTGAAACAAAAATATCTCATTGTGAGATCGATGCTTGAAATTTTTGATATTTCACTTTGATGAGTTAGCCTTTGGCTTTTTGGGCATCATACATTGTATTTTTGGTCGCTTTCCCTTTTTCCTAGTCAAATACTGGTATGTGTGATAGACTTTTGCAGCTTACTATCTCTTTTCATTTGAAGATTTACATTTTGAGAGCTCTTTAAACAAGACAATAAAATAAAGAGTGGGAAGATATATAGGCACAAGTCTATGCATGTTTCAAGATCAACAAAGCCATTCACTAATCATTCATGACAAGGTTGAAAATCTATTTACAACAATCACATAGATTTCAAGATTTCTCCCACAATGATATGAGTGCATAGGGAATAAGCTACGCTTATAAATGCACAAAACCATTAGTACAAAGGTACAAGGCAAAACATGCTTTGAGACAAAACTTAATGATGTCAATAAAACTTTTTGGATTTTCTACTTTTTATGTGTTTTTGGATTTTTGACACAAAAGTAAGAAAAGAATGATAAAATACAACAATGCAAAAACAATTTAAGTAAAGGAATGCAAATACATAAAACATGTAAAAAAAAATCATATGGAAGATAGAGTTCAAGGAATGATACCGATACCAATGGTCTTACGCAAAGATTCAAACCTCGAACCATCAAGGGGTTTAGTGAATATGTCCACCTTTTGATTGTCAGTGCTGATGAACTCTAGACATACAATCTTATCCTCCACCAAGTCCCGAATGGAGTAATACCGGATCTTAATATGCTTGGATTTTGAGTGCTAAACTGGATTCTTCGGCAGATTTATGGCACTAGTATTATCACAGAACACACATATTGTCTTGAGTGATTCCATAGTCATGTAGTAGCTTTCTCATCCATAGTAGTTGTGCACAACAACTTCTTGCTGCTATATATTCAGCTTCAGCCGTTGAAAGAGAGACTGAATTCTACTTTTTGCTCATCCATGACACCAAGTTATTCCTAAGATAGAAGCAACCTCCAGAAGTGCTTTTCCTATCATCAATGCATCCAGCCCAGTCAGCATCTGAATACCCAGCCAAACTATCATACGAATCTTTTGAATATCAAATCCCATAGTGAGATGTCCCATTGACATAGCGAATAATTTGCTTGATTGCCGACAAGTGGGACTCTTTTGGAGATGCTTGGAATCGTGCACATACCCTGACACTTAAAGTAATGTCTGGTCTAGTTGCAGTGAGATAGAGAAGGCTGCCAATCATGCTTTGATAAAGTGTCGGGTCTACGTCAACACCGGCTACATCTATGCTCAGTTTTGCTGAGGAACTCATAGGAGTGGAAGTGTGTTTCTTAGAGTCTAGACCAAATCTTTTGACAAGATTTTTGGCATATTTCTCTTGAGAGATGAAAATTTCATCTTTTCGTTATTTCACTTGAAGCCCCAGGAAGTAGTTCAACTCCCCCACCATGCTTATCTCAAATTCCCTTTTCATTTTCTTCGAAAATTCATGAGCTAGTTGATCAATTGTGGGCCTAAAGACAATATCATCCACATACACTTGAGTGACAACGAGAGATTTCTCGTCTCTTTTTACAAACAAAGTTCAATCGGCTTGGCCTCTCTTGAAACCATGATCCAATAAGTATTTGGTGAGGCGATCATACCACGCTCTTGGTGCTTGTTTCAACCCATACAATGCTTTCTTCAACCTTAACACATGATCTGAAAAGTGAGGATCTTGAAACCCCTTTGGTTGCTCAACAAATACTTCTTCATTTAGAAAACCATTCAAGAAGGTGCTCTTCACATCCATTTGGTACAGCTTGAAATTCATAGAGCATGCAATGGATATAAGAATTTGTATAGGCTCAAGTTTTGCCACCGGAGCGAAGGATTCATCAAAATCTACTCCTTTAACTTGAGTGTATCCTTGAGTCACTAAGCGAGATTTATTTCAAATTATCTCTCCATCTTCATCAGTCTTGTTTTTGAAGATCCATTTAGTGCAGATGACATGAACATTCTCAGGCCTTGGAGTAAGTTCCCATACATCATTTCTCACAAATTGATTTAGCTTCTCGTGCATTGACTTAACCCAATTTTCATCTTGGAGAGCTTCTTCTACCCTTTTCGGCTCAAATTATGCAAGGTAGCAATGATATGTTACATAATTGGCTAGAAGTATGTTTCCCTTTCTAAGGCAAAGACCTTCATCTAAAGACCCAATGATGTTACTCTCTAGATGGTTCTTAGTCACTCTTGAAGATGGCTTCTTTGATGTGGAGATTTTATCATTCTGGGAGATGGGAGGATGAACTTCCGGAGGAGTGAGAGGACTTGATGTTCTAGAAATTGCTCTTGTTTCCATTCTTGAGCTCATGGGAGTTGATTCCTTTTCCAGTGTAGGTCCTTCAACTTATATATCAAGTGCTTCGACCTCAACAGTGGGTTCTTTTGTGCTTGGTCCTTCTCCATCATCAACCATCTCTACTTTTGTTATGGCATCATCAATTTCTACATTGATGGACTCCATTACCGTCTTAGTTCTCTTGTTGAGAACTTTATATGCCCGACTAGTAGTAGAATACCCAAGGAAAATGCCTTCATCACTTTTTGCATCAAATTTCCCAAGGTTCTCCCGATCATTTAGAATGTAGCACTTGCTTCCAAATACTCAGAAGTACTTCACTATTGGCTTCTTTCCATTCCAAATTTTATAAGCAGTCTTCTTTGTTCCCACTTGAAAGAATATCCTATTACCAATGTGACATGAAGTGTTCACGGCTTCTCCCCAAAACTTTTGAGGAATTTGCCTGTTCAGTAACATAACTCTTGCCATTTCTTGAATCACCCAATTCTTCCTTTCAACCACTCCATTTTGTTGAGGAGTTTTGGAGGCTGAAAATTCCCTTTAGATTCCATTCTTTTCACAAAATGACTTAAATCTTGCATTCTCAAATTCCTTGCCATGATCACTCCTTATCTTGACAATAGGAACCTCTTTCTCATTTTGTAATCTCTTGCAGAGAATTTCCAATTTTTCACTTGCTTTTGATTTTTCTCTAAGAAATTCAACCCGTGTATCTTGAAAAATCATCAACAATGACCATAATGTACCTCTTTCCTCCTAGGCTTTAAGTTCTTGTAGGCCCCATTAGATCAACGTGAAGAAGTTCTAAGCACCGTAAGGTAGCAATCACATTCACCTTATGATGACTTGCCCTTGTTTGCTTTCCCATTTGGCATGCACCACAAATAGTCTTCTCCACATTTCCAAACTTTGGAAGTCCCTCAACCATTTCAAGTTTAGATACTTTAGCTACTTGTTTGAAATTTGCATGACCAAATCTGTGATGCCAAAGCTCCAACATGTCAACATGAGCACATCTACACAAAATGGATGCTGTAGGGACTACTCTATAGCAATTATCGATAGTCCTATTTCCCTCTAAGACTTGAATCCCTTCTTCATTAATGATTATGCACCCCTTCTTTGAGAATTGTACAAGGAAATCCTTATAACATATTTGAGTGATGCTTAAGAGATTTGCCTTTAGCCTTTTGATGTATAATACATCTTTCAATAGAAGTAATCCTAGTATCTCAACAGTCCATTTGCTGAGAACTTGAGCATGACTCCCATTACGAAAGGTAACATAGTCACCGACTTTCTCTTTGAGTGACTTGAACAGTGATTTATCTCCTGTCATATGACGAGAACAGCCGCTATCAAGATACCATAAACATGAATTAAATACCTCCAATGAGGTGTGCACAAATAGGCAAGCATGAGACAAACATTCTTGACCTTCAAAGAGAAATTTATCTCCATTTTCCATGCTTTTGTTAGAATGAATTTTCTTTTTTAGATTCTCAACCTTCTCACACAATATTCTATTTCTTCTTTTATATTTCTTAATCAAAGAATTAGATTCACATAGACTATTGTGTAAGATGTGATTCTTACTTTCAAAATATTTCAGCATGTGAACAAACATCCTAGCATGTTTCTCTGTTTTTAATAACTCTAAGAGTTCATTGTTAGGAAACCTTTCAAACATACTCATAGAGTCATTATCACAAACATTTAGACCACAATTTAGCATAGCCTTTTCCATAGCTTCATCCATAGCAAAGGGGTCTAGGATCGCACTTAGGTGTTTAAACCACAAAGAGTGCACCCGCTCTGATACCAAATAAATGTTCAAATAGTGTGCAAAACACTATGAATGTTTAGACCTCAATTTACAAAATACCAAATCAAGCTTAATATTAAAGAATGTATGTGCGAAAAATGAACATAAGCTTATAACAGAATTGATAATCAATTTAAACCAAATAAAATCACATCCACAACAGAAATTAAATGGCAAAGATTAAGGGAAGAGAGATGCAAACAAGGACAACACAATGATGTGTTATCGAAAAGGAAACCAAAGCCCTCGGCGTAAAACCTCTCCACCGCCCTCCAAGCGGTCAATAATCCACTAGAAAATGATGTTGGGATACATGAACAGCAATATACCTTCCAAGCCTAATCTACCTAGTGTACCTAAGCCCTCCAAGCTTCTTGCTCCAACGAGGTTGCACCGAACCTTTTTCTTTTCTAGCTTACTGGATTCCACTATAGCCCATAGCATCAACCAATAACTATTGGTCCCTTCCTACCAGCTTCCAAAAACACTAAATGACCTTCTCACAGATATGGGTATGGTGAGAAAAGTATTTGGGTATAAACTTCTCAAGGATGTAACAATGGTGAGGAAGAGAGTAGAGGAATTTGAAGAGTCTCTATGTAAAGATTATGGACGAATCAATCTTGTTTTTCTCTAGTGTTTCTCTCTCAAAATTCTCTTTGGAAGCTCTCTACATTTTATGGGTATAAGGAGTATTTATACTAGGGTGAGAATGGAATGCGAAGAGTCAAATTTTTTAAAACAGGGCTAGCTGGCGACTTGACTGAGTAGCTAGTTCTAGCCGCAAGCTAACAGAACGACCAGTCTGGACTTTTTGTCCTGTAGTGCTCTAGCTGTCATGATTGTTCATCTTCCTGCAAGCTTGACTCGTGTGTTGCAGTTGGCGGCTTGCCAGTCGCGAGTCACCCACGAGTCCCAGCCGCGAGTCTCTACATCCTTGCACAATCTTGAGCATTTCTTCACACTCTCTCTTACTCACTACCCTTACATGAATCCCACCTAAATACAGGGTTACTAATTGCTAAAATACAAGCAAATTTGACACGGAATAAAGCCAACACAATGGTTGATTAAATTCAACCTTACAATACCCTTATATCCACAAAATGTTGAGAGCTTCCAGAGAGAATTTTGAGAGAGAAACCCTAGAAAAAAATAAGATTGACTCATTAACAATTTTTATCACTTGATTCTCTAAATTCCTCTACTCTCACCCTCTCCATTGGCATATCCTTGAGAGATGCATTTAGCCAAATTCTTATCTCACCATACCCATATCAATGATGAGGTATTTTAGTACTTGGGAAGCAGTTCAGAAGGGACCAATTCATTTTGGTTGATGCAATGGGCGATTGCGGGATCCGGTAAGCTAGAGAAGACAAGGTTCGGCGTAACCTTGTTGGAGCAAGAAGCTTGGAGGGCTTAGGTGCACTGGGTAGATTAGGCTTGGAGGGTCTTCTGCTATTCATATATCCCAACTTTATTCTCTAGTGGATTATTGACCGCTTAGAGGGCGGCGGAGAGGTTTTTCGTCGAATACTTTAGTTTCCTCTTCGATAACACATCGCCGTATTATCTTTGTGTTTGCATCTTTCTTTCATTTTTCTTTACCATTTAATTACTGCTGTGGTGGTTATTAATTATGGTTTAGAGTGTGTTACTAATTTGGTTATAGCTTATATTTCATTTTTCGCACATATATTGTTTGATTATAAGCTTGTGTTGGTAATTTTAATTGGGGGTCTAAACGTTCATAGGTGTTTTACACCCTATTTGAACTTTCAATTGGTATTAGAGCAGGTGCACTTGCTGAGGTTTAATTACCTAAGTGCGATCCTTGACCCCTTAGCTATGGATGAAGCTATGAAAAAGGCTATGTTGAATTATGGTTTAAATATTTGTGATAATGAATCTATGAGTATGTTTGAAGGTTGTCCTAACAATGAACTTGTAGAGTTATTAAAAACAAGGAAACATGCTAGAATGTTTGTTCACATGCTGAAATATTTTGAAAATGAGAATCACATCCTACACAATAGTCTATGTAAGTCTAATTCTTTGATTAAGAAGTTTAAAAGAAGAAATAGAATACTGTGTGATAAGGTTGATAATTTGAAAAAGAAAATTCAATCTAACAAGAGCATGGAAAATGAAGATAAGTTTCTGTTTGAATGTCAAGAGTGTTTGTCCCATGCTTGCTTATTTGTGCACACTTCTTTGAAGGTATTTAATTCATGTTTATGGTATCTTGATAGCAGCTGTTCTCATCATATGACAGGAGATAAATCACTATTTAAGTCACTCAAAGAGAAGGTCAGTGACTATGTGACATTTGGCGATGGAAGTCATGCTCAAGTCCTTGGCAAAGGGACTGTTGAGATACCGGGATTACCTTTATTGAAGGATACATTAAAGGGCTTAAGGCAAATCTTTTAAGCATCACTCAAATATGTGATGAGGACTTCCTTGTTCAATTCTCAAAGAAAGGGTGTATAATCATTGATGAAGAATGGATTCAAGTCTTGGAGGGAAATAGGACTACTAATAATTGCTACGGAGTAGTTCCTACGGCAAGAATTTCCTGCAGAAGTGCTCGTGTTGACATGTTGGAACTTTGACATCACAGATTTGGGCATGCAAATTTCAAACAAATGGCTAAAGTATCTAAACTTGAAGTTCTTGAAGGACTTCTAAAATTTGGAAAGGTGGAGAAGACTATTTATGGTGCATGCCAAATGGGGAAGCAAACAAAGGCAAGTCATCACAAGGTGAATGTGATTGCTACTTCACGTTGTTTAGAGCTACTTCATGTTGATCTTATGGGGCCCATAAGAATTGAAATTCTAGGAGGAAAAAGGTACATTGTGTTCATAGTTGATGATTTATCAAGTGGGTGGAATTTCTTGAGAAAAATCAGAAGCATGTGAGAAAATGGAAATTCTATGCAAGAGACTTCAAAACGAAAAGGGGGTTCCTATTGTCAAGATAAGGAGTGATCATGGCAAGGAGTTTGAGAATGCAAGATTCAAATCTTTTTGTGAGAAGAATGGGATTAAAAAGGAATTTTCAGCCCCCAAAACTCCTCAACAAAATGAGGTGGTTGAGAAGAAAAATCGAGTGATTCAAGAAATGACAAGAATTATACGACTCAACAAGCAAATTTCTCAAAATTTTTGGGGAGAAGCCGTGAACACCTCATGTGACATTGGTAATAGAATATTCTTTCAAGCAGGAACAAAGAAAACCGCTTATGAAATTTGGAATGGAAAGAAGCCAAAAGTGAAATATTTTCAAGTA
This sequence comes from Quercus variabilis, assembly GCA_030445155.1. NCBI lineage: Eukaryota > Viridiplantae > Streptophyta > Magnoliopsida > Fagales > Fagaceae > Quercus > Quercus variabilis. Next base: position 92,521,779 of record CP129448.1, on the reverse strand, counting down.
TTCGGAAGCAAGTGTTACATTCTAAATGATCGGGAGAACCTTGGAAAATTTGATGTAAAAAGTGATGAAGGCATCTCCCTTGGGTATTCTACTACTAGCCGGGCATATAGAGTCTTTAACAAGAGAACAAAGATGGTAATGGAGTCCATCAATGTGGAAATTGATGATGCTATAACAAAGGTAGAGATGGTTGATGATAGAGAAGGGCTAAGCTCCAAAGAACCCATTGTCGAGGTTGATGCACAAGATATTGAAGTTGAAAGACCAACAACGGAAAAGGAATCAACTCCCGTGAACTCAAGAATGGAAACAAGATCAATGTCTAAAACATCAAGTCCTCTCACTCCTCCGGAAGTTCATTCTCCTATCTCCCGGAATGATGAAGTGTCCACCTCAAAGAAGCTATCATCAAAAGTGATCAAAAACCAGCCGGACAGTAACATTATTGGATCTTTATATGAAGGTCTTTGCCTTAGAAAGGGAAACATACTTCTGGCTAATCATGTAACATACCATTGCTACCTTACCCAATTCAAGCTGAAAAAGGTAGAAGAAGCTCTTCAAGATGAAAATTGGGTTAAGTCAATGCATGAAGAGCTGAATCAATTTGTGAGAAATGATGTATGGGAACTTGTTCCTAGGCTTGAAAATGTTCATGTCATTGGCACCAAGTGGATCTTTAAAAACAAGACTGACGAAGATGGAGAGATTATCCGGAACAAGTCTCGGCTGGTGGCTCAAGGATACACTCAAGTGAAATGAGTAGATTTTGATGAATCTTTGGCTCCCGTGGCAAGACTTGAGTCTATCCGCATTCTTATGTCAATTGCATGCACTATGAACTTCAAACTCTACCAAATGGATGTGAAATGAGCATTTCTCAATGGGTACCTAAAGGAAGAAGTGTTTGTTGAACAACCCAAAGGCTTCGAAGATCCTCATTTCTTGGATCATGTGCTGAGATTGAAGAAAACTCTTTATGGCTTGAAACAAGCTCCTAGAGCTTGGTATGATCGGCTTACTCATTACCTTTTGGATAGAGGATTTAAAAGAGGATATACCGACCGAACTTTATTTGTTAAGAATGATGAAGACTACCTTCTCATGGCACAAGTATATGTGGATGACATATTATTTGGGGCTACCATTGATGCTCGATCTATAGAGTTCTCGAAGGCGATGAAGAAAGATTTTGAGATGAGTATGGTACGGGAACTTACATTTTTCTTGGGCCTTCAATTTAAATAGAAGAAGGAAGGCATATTCATTTCACAAGAAAAATATGCTAGAAATATTGCCAAGAAGTTTGGATTAGATTCCAAAAAGCATGCCTCCACTCCCATGAGTTCATTTACAAAGCTTAATGTTGATTCTTCTAGGGTAGAAGTTAGTCCAACTTTGTATAGGAGCATCATTGGGAGTTTACTCTATCTTACTGCTGGTAGACCGGATATTCCTTTTAGCGTGAGGATTTGTGCTCGATATCAAGCTGCTCCAAAGGAATCCCACCTGGTTGCAGTGAAGCGAATCATAAGATATGTCAATGGCACTTCGGATTATAGCTTGTAGTACTCAAAGGACTTTAATGCTTGCCTTGCAGGTTATTCAAATGCAGATTGGGCTAGAAGTGTAGATGATCGAAAAAGTACTTCAGGTGGTTGTTTCTACCTTTGGAAAAATCTTGTCTCTTGGATGAGCAAGAAACAAAACTCCGTGTCCCTTTCTACAGCGGAAGCAGAGTACATAGCTGCTAGAAGTTGCTGCACACAACTTCTTTGGATGAAGAAGCTACTTCATGACTACGAAATTCCTTAAGATACAATGTGTGTTTTTTGTGACAACACCAGCATTATAAATCTCTAAGAATCCAGTTCAACATTCAAAATTAAAGCACATAGAGATACGTTACCACTTCATTCGGGATTTGGTTGAAGATATGTCTTGAATTCATACATACAGATAATCAAAAGGCAGACATCTTCACCAAACCTCTCGATGGTCTATGGTTTGAATCACTTCGTAAGACCATCGACGTTGGAACAATTCCTTGAATCTCATGTGTGATGTGTGCTTTACTTCTCTATCTTGATTTTTTCTCACTAGTGTAGAGCACATACTTCTCTGTTGGCTACATGTCAGCATATGTTGAAAATTTTGTTTGTTTGATTTTTGCTTTGAATGTTTTCACATTTTTCGATCAAACTTTTCTTGCTTATGAGTGAAAAATCCAAAAACACATAAAAAGTAGAAAATTTAAAATGTTTGATTGACATTATTGTGTATTGTCACAAGCATGTTTTGCTTTGTACCTTTGTATTAATGACTTTGTGCATTTATGAGCGTAGCTTGTTTTTTATGCACTTATATCATTGTGAAAAAAATCTTGACATCTATGTAACTGTTGTAAATATATTTTCAAACTTGTCATGAATGATTAGTCAATGGTTTTGTTGATTTTGAAACTTGCATAAACTTGTGCCTATATGAAAGTTCAATTAGCGTGTAAAACACCTTGAACGTTTAGACTCCTAAATTACAAATGACTAATTCAAGCTTATTATAAAAAAAAATGTATGTGTGGAATATGAAAATAAGCTAAAACAGAATTGATAAAATAATCTAAACTAAATAAAATCACAATCACAGTAGAAATTAAATGGCAAAGATTAAGGGAAGAGAGATGCAAACACAAAAACAACACAGCGATGTGTTATCAAAGAAGAAATTGAAGTCCTTGGCATAAAATATCTCCGCTGCCCTTCAAGTGGTCAATAATCCATTAGAGAATGAAGTTGGGATACATGAACAGTATAAGACCCTCCAAGCTTAATCTACCCAGTGTACTTAAGCCCTCTAAGCTTCTTACTTCAACTAGGTTACGCCAAACCTTTGTCTTCTATAGCTTACCGGATCCTGCTATAGCTCATAGCATCAACCAATATCAATTAGTCATTTCCTAACTACTTCCCAAGCACCAAATAACTTTCTCACAGATATGAGTATGGTGAGAAAAGGATTTGGTTAAATGTACCTTTCAAGGATGTAACAATGGAGATGATGAGAGTAGAGGAATTTGGAAAATCAAAGTATAAAGATTGTGGATGAGTCAATTTGGTTTTTCTTTAGGGTTTTTCTTTCAAAATTCTCTCTGGAAACTCTCTACATTTTGTGGGTATAAGGGGCATATAAAATTGTAATTTACAACTATGTGTTTTATTGGCTTTTATTCCGTGCCAAATTTGATTGTAATTTTATTCAATCGTTTGTACCCTATATTTATTGTGGGATTTAATTGTAAGGGTTATGTGATAGAGAGAGAGTGTGTGTGAAGACTCAAGCTATTGAAGACTGAAGAGTTTTTCACGGGTAGCTCGCGACTAAGCATCCCACGAAGTGATCCATGTGACCTACACATGCTGGAATGCGAAGAGTCAGGATAGGATGGAGACAGCTGTGTTTCGCGAGTAGCTTGCGAGTAAGGCCTTCTCCCGAGACATCCGTGAAACATTCTGTTTTGCCAGACTGTGCTATCTGATACATACTTTCTGTACCCACACTATATATACCTACATTACCCACAAATGTTGATGAGTGTTTTTGAGAGAAAACCCTAGCCACAAACCTTGAAAGTTAGAGATTGTTATACCCACATATCTCTACATATTTGCTTGTGGATTTTCCTCAACTCCTACCTCTCCATTTCCATACCATTGAGAGGTTGATAGCCCAAACACTTACCACACCCTTTCAGAGTGTTCAATGAGGTTTTGGTACTGTTGGGAAGCATTGGAAGAAGCCAAGGATGGCAGATGCAACATGGAGCTTGTTGCGAGATCCGGAGGGCTAGACAAGACACGATTTCGAGTAGCCTTGTTGGACTAGGAGCTTGGAGAGCTTAGGTACATCGGGTAGATTAGGCTTGGAGGATCTCTTGTTAACTCATGTATCCCAACTGATTGTTTAGTGGATCAATTACCACTTAGAGGGCCGCGAAGAGATTTTACACCGAGGACTTTGGTTTCTTCTTCAATAACACATCGTTGTGTTATCTTTGTGTTTGCATCCTTCTTCCCTACTTTTTTTTCCTTTCATTTTACTGCTGTGTTATTATGAATATGGATTAGAGTAGCTTGGTTGTTTATTTGCTCGCATTTACTTTATTCCATAATTAAGTTAAAGTAAAACCAATCAAGCCGTAATTTTAATTAGGGGGGGTCTAAATAGCTTTTATGTTTTCACCCATTTTAGAGCTTTCAATTGGTATCAAAATGGGTACAGTCACTGTTGTTTAAATACCTGAGTGTGTTCCTTGACCCTTTGAGATGGACCGATCTCAATCTTTAAATGCTCCACCATATTTTGATGGTAGCAACTATGCCTTTTGGAAAGTCAGGATGAGAGCATTTTTGTGTTCAATGGATGAAATTGTTTGAGATGTAGTGGATATTGGATGGACTAGGCCGGAGGCTATGAAATCCATATGGGATAAGGCAGCCCTCGCAGTGTCTAATGCAAATAGCAAAGCACTTAATGCTATTTTTTGTGGTGTATCTTCAGATGAGTTCCACAGGATATCTCACATTTCTATTGCGAAGGAGGCGTGGCAGATATTGGAGACCATGTATGAAGGCACAAAGAAAGTGAAGGACATTAAATTGTAGATGCTAACCACTTGGTTCGAAGAGCAGAAAATGAGTGATGACGAGTCATTCGACTCATTCTATAGCAAGCTAAATGAGGTGGTTATTGGCAAGTTCAACTTGGGTGAGAAAACAGAGGACTCAAAGATAGTAAGGAAAATCCTTCGATCATTGTCAAAGAGCTTCCGTGCAAAAGTTACAACAATTGAAGAGAGTAAGGATCTTGATGATATCAAGGTTCAAGAATTGATTGGCTCACTTTAAACATATGAGCTGTCATTGCCATCACAAAGGAAGAGCAAATCCCTTGCTCTTAAGACAATCAATGAGAGGGTAGAAGCTCACGACTCATCAGATTAGGATGTTGTCGATAAAGATGTGACATATCTTGTGAAAAATTTCTGAAAGTTCTTAAAGTTCAAGAAAAATGGAAAGTTTGCTGAGAAGGAAAAATTCGCAAATTTCGGAAAGGAGAAAAAGGATTTCAAGAGGAAAGATGGAAATGATTCTCAATCCTCTCAAGGAATCATGTGCTTCGAATGCAACAAACATGGACATATCAAGAAGGAGTGTCCTAATTATTTGAAAGTGAAGGGCAAGGTTTATGCCACTACTCTTAGTGATTCCAATTCCTTTAATTCAGATTCAGATGAAAGCTGTAATGGAGAGGGAAACTTCTCTGCATTCATAACCATTGCTCATGTGGAGTCTTCGGATGATTTGAGTGCTCGAGTGGAAGAGCTTGGTGAGCATACTGAATTGGAGTCAATTGGGATTGTTGAATAATCTGATGATGAGGAAGATAAAGAAGTAGTGGGACTGCAAGAGACCTACAATTCCCTCATTGAGAAGACCGGTGAATATGCAAAAGTGGCTAATGCAGCCATTAAAAAGATGAAGATGGCAGAGGAAGATTATAGAAGTCTTCTAGTGCAATACAAGGAGGCCAGATGTGAAATGGAGAGCTGACTGAAGCCTACTTAAAGATAAAATTTCTTGAACTTGAGGTAATTCAAGCTAATGCTAAAGTAGAAAGAGTTTTCCCCAAGAAGCTTGATGATGTACTTGCTCGTCAAAAACTATTCACTGACAGAAGTGGATTGGGATACACAGGAGAAAGCAGTTCGGCTGCAAATGTATCTAAGGAAATGAAGTTTATGAAAGCCAAGGAACCGATGGTAGCTACCACTACTGTTGAGAAGGTGAAGCCGGAGAAGAAGAGGAATGTGACTGACCAACGGGTGCTAAATAAGCCTCGCAACCAATCAGTGGTCAGATCTGAATCCAAAGGGAAATCACTTCCAAAATCACAAAGAGGTCCGAGAACAAACCAATTCTGCCATCATTGTGGACTTCAAGGACACACTAGACCAAATTGTCATCAGCTTAGAGCATTGAAGAATGTAAGTGATCATAGGTCAAGAGAACCAAGAAATGACAAAAGGAATTAGGCCGTTGAGTAATCAAGAGGTCGAGATGGTGATTTTGGAGTGATGGATGTGATGAAAGTGATTGATGCATTCACCACCTATTTGGCAAGCTTCAACAGAAGGTTTGAAAGCCACAACACTCATACCCAATCTTTTAGGGATATCACCCTAGATGCATGTGCCGTGTGGGTGAAGAGGGGTACTCATGCATAAGCATTACGACATGTCCATGCATTAAGACTTCCTATGCTTTGTGACTTTGATTGGTTGTATGCTTTTTGTTTTCGTTCCTGCATGGGTTGAAAAATTTTGTTATTTGCTTTTTGCTTTAAATGTTTTTACATTGTTTTTGTTGATCATACTTTACTTGTTCTATTTTTGAGTGTGTTCAAAAATTCAAAAACGCATAAAAATTGAGAAATCTTCAAAAAGTTTGATCGCTTGTGTTATATATTTCACATGTGAGTTTGGCCTAGTACCTTCGTACTAATGGCGTTGTGCATTTATGAGCTTAACTTGTTATGTATGCACATATATCTCTGTGGGAGAAATCTTGAAAACTATGTGTAATTGTTGTAAATAGATCTTCAAGCTTGTCATGGATGATTGGTCAATAGTCTTGATGGTCTTGATAATTGCATAGACTTGTGTCTATATATCTTCCCACCTTTACTTTTATGTTCAATTAGTGTGTAAAACACTATGAACGTTTAGACCCTCAAATTACAAAATACCAATTCAAGCTTAATGTCAAACAATATATGTGCGGAAAATGAACATAAGCTAATAACAGAATTGATAAACAATTTAAACCAATTAAAATCACATCTACAGCTGAAATTAAATGGCAAAGATTAAGGGAAGAAAGATGCAAACACAAGGACAACACAACGATGTGTTATCGAAGAGGAAACCGAAGCCCTCGGTGTAAAACCTCTCCGCCGCCCTTCAAGCGATCAATAATCCACTAAAGAATGTAGTTGGGATACATGAACAGCAATAGACCCTCCAAGCCTAATCTACCCAGTATACCTAAGCCCTCCATACTTTTTGCTCCCACGAGGTTACGCCGAACCTATTTCTTCTTTAGCTTACCAAATTCCGCTATAGCCCATAGCATCAACCAATATGAATTGGTCCCTTCCTAACTGCATCCTAAAGCACCAAATAGCCTTCTCACAGATATGAGTATGATGAGAAAAGGTTTTGGCAATGTACCTCTCAAGGATGTAACAATAGAGAGGAAGAGAGTAGAGGAATTTGAAGAGTCTCTATGTGAAGATTGTGGATCCATCTTGTTTTTCTCTAGGGTTTCTCTCTCAAAATTCTCTCTAGAAGCTCTTTACATTTCGTGGGAATAAGGGGTATTTATATTGGGGTGAGAATGGAATGTGAAGAGTCAGGTTTTTCAAAACAGGGCTTGTTGGTAGCTTGGTGTCGCGACTTGATGAGTCGCGAGTTCAAGCTGCGAGCTAACAGAATGGCCAGGCTGGACTTTTTGTCCTGTAATGCTCCAGTTGTCATGACTGTTCATCTTCCTACAAGCTTCACTCGTGTACTGTAGTTGGTGGCTTGCCAGTTGCGAGTCACCCGCGAGTCCTAGCCACGAGTTTCTACATCCTTGCACAATCTTGAGCATTTCTTCACACTCTCTCACTCACTACCCTTACATGAATTCCACCTAAATACAGGGTTGCTAATTGCTAAATTACAAGAAAATTTGGTATGGAATAAAGCCAACACAATGTTTGATTAAATTCAACCTCACAGAACTCACCAAATGTAAATATCAAAATGAAAAAGAGATTATAAGCTGCAAAAGCCTGTTGCACATACTAGTATTTGACCAGGAAAAAGGGAAAGTGACTTTTGTATTGAAATGTATGGTGCTAAAAAAGCCAAAGGCTAAATCTCAATGTTGAAATATCAAAAATTTCAAGCACCAATCTCAAAAAGAGATGTATCATCCAAAAAGGATCAAATGTTATGATTTATGCAGAAACCAAATGAAAAACTTCTTTGTTTTGTAATCATTCTCTTATGGGAAGTCATATATGCTCATTTCTATAATTAAGATAGTCCACTTGACTGAGTACCAATTGTGTATGACTTGATTGAATTGATCATTGAAGCTTAACTCTGGTCTAAGGACTATTCCACATTTGATACTCACCCACAACACACAAGACTTTGTTCAAATAATGCTTATCTCATTTGTGTGATTGTACATGTTCAAATGTGATGTGTGTGATTTTTGAGTGTTTTATTTGTTTTTGAAAGTGATTTTATACTTTCGTGCTTTTAAGTTTTTGTTCAAAATGTATTTTTGTGTTTTTCTTCAAAAATTGGTTCAGAGGCTGTTTCGCAAGAAGCTCGTGACTTAGAGCTTCCCGCAAAATGTGCTTAAGGGAAATTAAAAAAATCATATTTTCATAAAGAAAGTCACGCTATTGCCTCGCGAGTATTTCGCGACTTAACTCTTCTTACGAAATGGTTAAAGGTAAAAACTAGAAATTTTTTCTATTTCATACAGAGGCTATTGCGACTGTCTCGCGACTGTTTTGTGACTAAAAGCTTCTCGCGAAAGCTTCAGTGTGTCTTGCGACTAATCTCACGACTGTTTAACCCGCAAAAAACACGTGTTTCCAGTTTTTATCTAGTAGATGTTACATTTTTTCAAAAACACATTACTTCCCTCGCACTGCCTTTCTCAAACCCCCTTCAACCCAAATCTCATTTTCTTTCAAAAACCCATCTTTTTCAAGATAATCTCTGCTCAATCACATTAAGGTACATGTTTTTAACACTCTTTTCATCTTTTTCTACTTAGATTATGCAGATTTTAGCTAAGGGTTTTGAAATTTGGGAATTTTTGAAAAAGGGGTTGGGGTTCTTATTTTTGTGAAATATTTTTCAAAATTTTGATTGGGCTGAGTCCCATTTGCTGTTTTTGTATCTGTGTTGGCCCCATGTGGCAAATTAATCATGTATTGAGGCAGATTTCATCTTGTTCATGCATTATTCATAAGTGCTGTTCATTGTTGCATATTAGGTGTTTGACAAAATGTTCTAGTGACATTTTTGTGTTGAATTGGACTCAACTGAGTTCCAATGCTTGGATTTACTATTGATTGAACATGTTTAACATGTTTTGGTCATTGGGTGTGTGTTTTACACACTATGCCCATTTTGTGCCTCAATGCCATATCTAGGCACACGCTAGGCATCCTCTCGGCACACCCCATGCACCTCATGCTGCACACACATGCACAACACATGTATAGTACAAGCACGCACATGCACAGTCACTTACTTCATGCATTATGCTTCTGTTTACATGTTTTTAGCACTTATAGCATGCTGTTTTATGTTTGTCTACTCTGTTTTGAGTTGGTTATACTGTGTTTTTAAGCTGTTTTGCTTATGTTTAGGGCTAACTTGAATCTAATCAAGTTTTGTATTCTGTTTTGTGTTTGTGCACATGTTTCTTTTTTGTTCTATGTTCCCTTGTGCAGATGTCTCCTACCAAACATTCTGCGACCAAGAAGTCATCAAAACGTGCTCGCACAAATTCTAACAACTTCAAGCCTATGGAAGCAGATTTGAAATATAATGACTGCTACAAAAGAGCCACAATTATCATGGAAAGGTTCATGAAATTGGATACCCTTGAGGACACCTTCATACCTAAGGTGTTTAAGGAAACAACGTGGACAAAGCTACTGAATCTGGTTGGAGTTGTATACTCGAAGATCATAAGGGAATTTTTCTCAAATGCTAGTGTGGAAGGGGATCATATAGATTGTTGGGTGAGGCATAAGGAGTTTGTGATTACTAGGGAAAGCATACAAGAATTTTTGGAAATTTGTCCTCCATCACAACCAATCACAGTCCAGTATGAGGATCATTTGGATTATACTGAGGAGATGGTGTTGACTCTTGGTTGTACTCTTAAGAAGACCTCCATGAACACAATTCTGTTCAGTCTAGAGATGAGGACTCTAGCCTACATGATGATCCATAATCTGTATCCGATCACCAACTTGACTACGTTGTCTGCTCCAAGGACAATATTTTTGTATGATCTCTTTACTCACAAGGAGATTGATATATGTGGACACATCTTCCACCTTTTAAAGAAGAGCATTGAGAAGCAGAACTTTAGAACAGTCTTGCTATTCCCCTCACTCATAATGGGCCTCATAGCAAAGGCAAAGCTCAAACTTCCGAGCGGTCTCATTGTGGTTCAGAGGGATTATCCAATTTGTGCACACACAGTGACTAGGAGCACAGCTTACATCACAGGTGTACATATGATACCACGGGGTCATGTGAGGATGAGGGTGGAGATACAGAGGAGGAGATTGATAGATTCACTTCTGTCCCAAAGACTTTAGCACATCCATCCTCTTCAGTACCTACACGAGGACTAGATAGACTTGATTGCCTCTTAGCTAGAGTGGATCAGATGTTTACCATGCTAGACTCCCACGTGCAGCACACCGTGACCTAGTTTGCATACATCTAGGGACAGATCACTGCATTATCTCCACAAATCAAGGATTTGTCCATTGTGCTGGGATCAAATTCAGAGTCCGATAAGTTCTAGCCTCTTTGGCCATTTCGGTCAAACAAGGGGAGAAAATTTTGAGGGGGAGCTTGCATAGTTTAGGGGGAGCATAGCTTAGACCTTAGATACATTGGTTTATTACAAGCGGTTTATCATTGTTCATTTTAAGCTTTTATAACTGTTGGTTTATTGTTTTTATTGCTTTTGTTTAAAGCTTCAGTACATTGTTCTTAATTTCTATTTATATTCAGTTTTTGTGTTTATCTCAATGCTTTGTAGCATTTTTTTTTGTACTTTTAAGATATTGCTAATATGTCTTAAGTACTTCACACTTGTGCCCTAGTAAGATCTTGTTTCCTAAATGCAAATACTTCGTGTATTTTCCATTGGTTGTGTGTTGGATATGCAATTGATCATTGTGATTGGTCTTCATTGCATTGCATGTTCGGATGAGCATTTACTTGCTAAATGTTCATTGTAGTCATTCTTTAACGACTGATGTTGTTTGATCAAGCTATGCTCACATGATATACTATTTTTACAAACTTGATCGCATTTTACTTGTTCATGTACGTACCTTGTGTTTAACTTGTCAATAGCTTAATAAAAGTTTTGTTTGTGTGCAAGTGTTTCAAGTTACAAGTATTTACGTGCAAGTGCTTCACAGCTTCTAGATTAGATGTGAGTGAGTTTTGCCACTGTCACGCTTCGAACCCAAGTAAGAGCTAGGCACGTGACAACTGCTGCACGCTTATAAAGTAAGCACCCTACAAGTGTGCAAGGCATTCTTAGCAACTAAAATTTATCCTCAAAAATTAAATCAAATAAATCTAAAATACCTCATCAAATTCTTTACGGATAGATCTCCAATAAATTAAGGGAAAAATCCAAACCTCATGTACATAATGCCATTTGGGCAATAAATATAAAACTATTAGAAGACCATCCAATCCCAATATCACAAAGCTTCTTTTTCTGCTCACAACACAACATCAAAACTCTCAAAACTTGCTATTCTTCACAATCTGAGACTGGAGGGAAAAAAAAAGGGGGGTGAGTTGACAACTCAATGAGTAACCAAAATCCTAATAAGTTCTATCAAGCAATAGATCTGTAAAGGAAAAGATGTAATATGTGTTTTCAAAGTTATAATATACTATGTGTGTTTCAAAATAAATGAAGCAGTTTCGTAATCTTAAAATAATAAATTTGCAAATAGATCACATACTTTAATCTAACAAATATATCATAGATGGTTGAGAAAGTAGTCAATTTTCCATATATCAAAGCTATAACTTACAATATGTTCCAAAAAGATACATAAGCAATTTTAATGACCAAAATAATTCAAATACTCAAACATTTCGAAATTCACATATGCAGTTTTAAGGGCTTAAAATAGTTCAAATATTGAAACGTAATTCATATTCTTAACAATCTTGTGACTATGGTCACGCTATATCCCCGTAATTGGGCATCAAAGTACCAATGAATAACCCCCATTGGTTTGGGTATCAGAATACCAATGAATAACCCCCATTGGCTAGGTATCAGAGTACCAATGAACAACTCCTATTGGTTTGGGTATCAGAGTACCAATGAATAACCCTCATTGGTTAGGTATTAGAATACGAATGAATAACCCCCATTGGCTGGGTATCAGAATAAATTTATAGTCAGATTGTTCATAATCATATATATGAAATTGTAGTTTCTAACAAAAATATATCTTATTCATACATATATATATAATCATATATTCAATATTCAAATCTATTTGTGATATTTCTATAATTCTTTACTTTAAATCAATATAGCTAAAAAAAAAAAAAACAATTAAATAAAATAAATCTTATATTCAATGCTCATGTATATTTGTGAAAGTTCTTTATTCTTTACTTTGAATCGGTATAGCTAAAAACAATTATATAAAATACATCATATATCCAATAATCAAATATATTTGTGATACTTCTTTACTTGAAATCATCAATACAATAGAAAAAAAATTGTAACAACTGTAAACAATTTTCAATAGTTAAAATACACAAAATAAAACCAATTAGGATAAGGTTACTTACCTCTAAATTTTATACCAAAAAGAACTTTTCCCTAACACTTCCTCTAAAATCCTTGGATTTCACCTTGTGTTCCATTGAATTTGTAAGGTTGAATTTAATCAACAATCTTGTTGGCTTTATTCCATGCCAAATTTGCTTGTATTTTAACATTTAGTAACCATGTATTTAGGTGGGAATCTTGTAAGGGTAGTGAGTGAGAGAGTGTGAAGAAATGCTCAAGATTGTGCAAAGAAACAGAGACTCGTGACTGGATCTCACGAGTGGCTTGCGGCTTGCAAGTCGCCAAAAGTTGCCCACGTGCCAAGCATGCCCAAAGCTGAAGAGTCGCGCCAGTTGTTGTACTACAAGACAAAAGTCCCAGGCTGTTAGCTCGCGGCTTGAACTCGCAACTCAACCCAGTCGCGAGGTCAAGTCGCCAGAATGCCATGTTTGGAAAAAACTGACGTTTCACATTTCATACTCAACCTAGTATAAATACCCCTCATTCCCACAAAATGTAGAGAGCTTCTAGAGAGAATTTTGAGAGAGAAACCCTAGAGAAAACAAGATTGCCTCATCCACAATCTTCACCTAAGAGACTCATCAAATTCCTCTACTCTCTTCCTCTACATTGATACATCCTTGAGAGGTTCTTGACCAAATCCTTATCTCACCACACCCACGTCTGTGAGAAGTTCTTTTGGTGCTAAGGGAAGCAGTTTGGAAGGGACCAATGGTTATTGGTTAATGCTATGGTTTATAGCAGAATCCGGCAAGCTAGAAAAGACAAAGGTTCGGCATAACCTCGTTGGAGTAAGAAGCTTGGAGGGCTTTGGTACCTAGGTAGATTAGGCTTGGAGGGTCTATTACTGTTCATGTATTCCAACTACATTTTCTAGTGAATTATTGACCGCTTGGAGGGTGGCGGAGAGGTTTTACGCCGAGGGCTTTGGTTTCCTCTTCGATAACACATCGTGTGTTGTCCTTATGTGTGTGTCTCTCTTCCCTTTATCTTTACCATTTAATTACTGCTGTGATTGTGATTATTTATGATTTAGATTGTTTATCAATTCTGGTATAAGCTTGTTATCATTTTCCGCACGTACATTGTTTGATATAAAGCTTGAATTGGTAATTTGTGGTTGAGAGTCTTATTATTCATAGTGTTTTCAACGTTATTTGAACTTTCAGAATTCATAGTGGTCATGATGTTGATCTGTGAATCATTGTGCTCTACTTGATTTCTGAGATTCCAGATTACTTCAACTGTGAAAGCAATTTTAGTAGTACATTGTTCTTGTAAAGAATTTGTAGGAGAATCCGAATTTGGAAAGACTATGGGGGTCTAGCAATAGCTTCACAATATCTTTATTATTCGAAATAGGGAGAATCTTAGATCTCAAAGCCCCATAAGCTTCCAAAACCAAATATCCCAGCAATTGAAATCTCAAAGCTATGTTCTATTTTCAAGGTAGGATGCTTGTTGGGATTTCCATAGACTTTTCCAATTAACCCGTGCTTACATTTATGATTTACCCTATGGTCTTCACTTGTCACATTTGTTGATATAAAACAAAACTTTCCTTTGGGTCTCTAATTGATATCAGTCAATCTTGTCTCTATGAGGAAGGGATGACATCATGACAGTCTTCTTCTTAATAGCTTCCTCAGATTTAGCGTCAAATAGCTCCGCCAATCTCTTAATGTTTACCATCTTAAAAAAAAGAGGCTTGATACCATCATGGGATTGCATATTATGGAGGTATGTTTAAGCTTTGTTTTGTATCCATTAGGGCATGGGACCCAAGGATCCTTCTTTACTTCAATCTTTTGGGTAGTCTCCTCTTTCAAAATATCTCCCGTATACATTGACTTAATAAGCTTATATATATAGCTAGGGTTTCAACCTTATTTTCTAAAATCTCCCTTATAATTATAAATTATAAAATGACCCCACAAAAGATTTACTTAAATACAATTTGAAAAGACTATGAGGGTCTAGCAATAGCTTCACAATTTCTTTATTATTCAAAATAGGGAGAATCTCAGATCTCAAAGCCCCATAAACTTCCCAATTGAAATCTCAAAGCTATGTTCTGTTTTCGAGGTAAGATGCTTGTTGGGGTTTCCATAGACTTTTCCAATTAACTCGTGCTTACATTTATGATTTACCCTATGGTCTTGACTTGTCACATTTATTGATATAAAACAAAACTTTCCTTTGGGTCTGTAATTGATATCAGTCAATCTTGTCTCCGTGAGGAAGGGATGACATCATGACAATCTTCTTCTTAATAGCTTCCTCAGATTTAGCATCAAATAGCTCCACCAATCTCTCAATGTTTACCATCTTGAAAAAAAGAGGCTTGATACCATCATGGGGTTGCATATTATGGAGGTATGTTTAAGCTTTGTTTTGTATCCATTAGGCCATGGGACCTAAGGATCCTTCTCTACTTCAATCTTTCGGGTAGTCTCTTCTCTCAAAATATCTCCCACATACATTGACTTAATAAGCTTATATATATAGTTAGGGTTTCAACCTTATTTTTTAAAAACTCCCTTATAATTATAAATTATAAAATTGACCCCACAAAAGATTTACTTAAATACCCTTCCTTTTATTTATTTATTTATTTTTTGGGTATTACAGCCACTATTCCTAAACTAACATTTAAGTCTAGAGTCTGTTTTAGAGGTTTTGTCACGGAATAGCCAAAGGGGGAGATTGTAAAGCTGTAATTTACAACTATGTGTTTTGTTGGCTTTTATTTCGTGCTCAATTTGATTGTAATTTTATTCAATCTTTTATACCCTGTATTTATTGTGGGATTTAATTGTAAGGGTTGTGTGATAGAGAGAGAGAGAGTGTGTGAAGACTTAAGTTATTGAAGATTGAAGAGTTTTTCGTGGGTACCTCGTGACTAAGCATCCCGCAAAGTGATCCATGTGACCTGCACATGCTAAAATGTGAAGAGTTAGGACAGGATGGAGACAGCTGTGTTTCACGAGTAGCTCGAGGGTAAGGCCTTCCCGCAGACACTCGCGAAACATTCTGTTTTGCCAGACTGTGCTATCTAATGCACACTTTCTGTACCCACACTATATATACCCACATTATCGACAAATGTTGAGGAGTGCTTCTGAGAGAAAACCCTAGCCACAAATCTTGAGAGTTAGAGATTGTTATACCCACATATCTCTACACATTTGCTTGTGGATTTTCCTCAACTTCTACCTCTTCATTTCTATACCATTGAGAGGTTGATAGCCCAAACACTTACCACACCCTTTCAGAGTGTTCAGTGAGGTTTTGGTGCTGCTAGAAAGCATTAGAAGAAGTTAAAGATGGCAGATGCAACATGGAGCTTGTTACGGGATCTAGAGATCTAGACAAGACATGGTTCCAAGTAGCCTTGTTGGAGTAGGAGCTCGGAGGGCTTAGGTACATCGGGTAGATTAGGCTTGGAGGATCTCTTGCTAACTCATGTATCCCAACTGATTGTTTAGTGGATTGATTACTGCTTGGAGGGCGGCAGAGAGGTTTTACGCCGAGGACTTCGGTTTCCTCTTCGACAACACATCGCTGTGTTGTCTTTGTGTTTGCATCCTTCTTCCTTACTCTTTTTCCTTTCATTTTACTACTATGTTATTATGAATATGGATTAGAGTAGCTTGGTTGTTTATCCGCTCGCATTTACTCTATTCTGCAATTAGTATAAGTTAAAGTAAAATCAATAGAGCCGTAATTTTAATTGGAGAGTCTAAATAGCTCTTTTGTTTTCACACATTTTAGAGCTTTCAGGGTATTTATACTGGTATGTGTTTGGAATAAGAAAGGTCAGTATTTCCCAAATAGAGTGGTCTGGCGACTTGGCCTTGCGACTTGACTAAGTCGCGAGTCTAAGTCGCTGGCTAGCTGGCAGTTTTGTCCTGTAGTACAACAGCTGGCGTGAATCTTTAGCTCCTCAGCATGCTTTACACGTGTGCCTTCTTTGGCAACTTGCCAGTCGCGAGCTACTTGCGAGATCTAGTTGCAAGGCCTTGCTTGAGTGCACACTCTTGAGCTTTTCTTCACTCTCTCATACACTACCTTTACATGATTCCCACCTAAATACAGGGTTTCTAAATGTTGAATTACAAGCAAATTGGCACGAAATAAAGCCAACAAAATGGTTGATTAAATTCAACCTTAAAATCTCCCCCTTTGGCTATTCTATGACAAAATCCTAAAATAAACTCTAGACTTAACATGTGAGTTGGGAACAGTTGAAAATAACTCACTCACACCTAACTCTAGAATTTGTGTAGTTCTTGAACCATAAAAACAAGCATCTCTTGGAAAACAACAACACAATATGATCATTGTATACAAAAAACTTGTAATGCATATGAAGCAAGCATAATGCTATCAAGCAATATAGATTAAAGCAATAAAGCATGGCTTGACCAACAATAAACAATCACTATAAATAGTGATCACAATGCTCATTCACACAAGGAATGAACATTCGGACATGCAAGCTAATAAGCTCAATGCAAAGTATCATTTGCATGTCCAACACTCAATTGATACAAAAACTCAAAGTAATTGCATCAAAGATATAAAATCCAATAAGAGCACAAGAGTGATGTACTTAAAGAAAATGCATAACATTTAACAACAAGTACTAGGCTACAAAGCATGGGTACAAATAAAAACATTTTAAATAGCTAAGCATAATCATGAACTATGAGCAAAGCAAAAACATAGTTAATATAACACAAGCTCTTTCTCTCTTTCCCCGTATCATATCACTCCCCCTATCATGAATCATAGGAGTTGTGATGAGCTTAGAACATATGTACCTGTAACCTGAAACACTTGAACAAAACACATTAGACCCTCAAGGTAAATCAAGTAATAAAAGGACAAGTATAATGTAACAAGTAAATTGCTATCAAGTAAACATGATGTGAAACATGTGAGCAACTTGATCATAAACCAAAACAGTCATATAGAAATGACTACAATGATCACATAGCAAAGCAAATGATTATCTGAACATGCATTCAATTAAGCACAATAGCATAAGGATGTATACATGTCCAACACACAAACACGATGCAATGAGAACAACAAAGCATAGATATTAAACATAACTTAAAGCACCATAAAGCAAACAAGAAAACAAACAAGACAAAGTTTTCTTATTAACTCAATGTCTTCTCCCCCTTGGTATATGCATCTCCCCTATGTAATATCTCTCTCCCTACAAATGTGCACAAGAAATAGAATTTCTCCCTTTAAGAATGTACACAAGAGTCATATAGAAATGACAAAACTCACCAGTATACTACTCTAGAGTATAATCTCCCCCTTTTTGTCATGAATAGGCAAAGGGTCGAAGAGAAATGAGGGCAAGAGATGAAGGTAAGAACAACAATAATAATGCATGAGGGGTGCGAGATGAATGAGAAAATGAAGCTCAAACCAAAGACAAAACAAAATGCTACAAAGCATAAGGTAAACATGACATACTAGGATGAAGAAACAAGGTATAGACCAAGGCATAACAAGGGTAGCAAAGGTGTGTGTAAGAGGTGGCTATGTGCAATGCATGACCAAAGCACGGGGAAGTGCACATATAGGGCAAGGTGTGTTAAATACAAAACCAATGAACCAAACATGTTCCTAATGAGAAAACATGAGAAACCCCAAAGTATGGTGCTCATCAAAGTTGAAACAAGTGAGAAAATTCCTAAGAGACATTTTATCAAGCACCTAACGTGCACACTATGAACAACAATGTAAAACAATGCATGAACATCATAAAATCCACCCTTAATACATGATATTTTTGCCACAAGGGGTCAACATCCAAAGAAAATCATCAAAAGAAACCAATCCTATACAAAAATTCGATAGAAATTAAGTTTTCCCAACCCCTATGATGAAAATCCCAACCAAGAGCACAAAACTTACTAAAACATAATCCAAAGATCCAAATCAATGAAAAGAGTTTAAAATTACCTTAGAGATTTTAAAGGAGTTAAAAACCATTCATGTTAGTTGGGTCTTGATGTAAAAATATTGAAAGAGGAGTTTTAGAGAGGATGGGAGAGGTTTAAAATAAGTTTCCCATGAAAAAATCTTTAAAAAGCTGTTTCTGGGTGAGTCGCGAAGTAAGTTGCGAAAATTTTTACGAGTCTCAAGTGAGTCGTGATTGAGTTGCGAAAGCTTCTAGATGAACTCGCTACTGAGGTTTCAAGACTAGTGAGTCGCAAAAAAATTCTGACACCTGTTTTTTAACACAAAACATGTTTAAACAATGAAAAAAAATGTAAGCATTAAACATGAACACAAAGTGTGATAAAAATCACTTCCAAATACATATAAAATGATCAAAAATCTTTTTGGATTGATCCATATAGTTGAGCACACAGACATCACATTTAAACAAGTACAATCGAACAAATGAATAAGGTATTCATTGAACATTAGACATGTGTGTTGTGTGTATGTATCAAATGTGGAATAGTCCTTAGTCTAGAGTGAAGCTTCAATGATCAATTCAATTAAGTCATACACAATTAGTACTAAGTTAAGTAGTCTATCTCAATTATAGAAATAAACATAGATGACTTTCCATAAGAAAATGATTATATATCTTTGAAACTTTTCATTTGGCTTCTTTACAATTCATAACATTTGATAATTTTGAATCAATACATCTCATTTTGAGATCGATGCCTAAAATTTTTGATATTTCAATTTGATAAACAAGCCTTTGGCTTTTTGGGCATCATACATTTTTATATAAATTGCTTTCTCTTTTTCCTAGTCGAATACTAGTATGTGCGATGGCTTTGTAGCTCATTATCTCTTTTCATTTTGAGATTTACATTTGTTGAGCTCTTTAAGCAAAAAAAGATAAAAGAGTGGGATAATATATAGGCACAAGTCTATGCATGTATCAAAACCAATATGACTATTGACTAATCATTTATAACAAGCTTGAAGATTGATTTACAACAATCACACATAGATGTCAAGATTTTTCCCACAAAGATATAATTGCATAGAGAACGAGCTAAGCTCGTAAATGCACAAAGCCATTTGTACAAAGGTACAAGGCAAAACTCACATGTGATATGTGCTCAAACTTTTTGAAATTTTCACTTTTTATGTGGTTTTGGATTTTCACTCACACAAAACTAAAATATAAAAGTAAGATCAAAAACAAAACAATGCATATAAAGAAATGCAAGATGCACAAATGCATGACAATAAAGTATCTAATGCATAAAGGGTCCTACAAAGATCGAAAGAATTAGATCAAGGACCAAAAGAGCAAAAGCTCAACCATAGGAACCCTTCCTCATCCAAACAAAACGATTGTTTGGAATGAGTGTCTCATAAGAAGAGAGAGGAGAGTAGGAAGAACGAGAACCGGAGATGCACATAGACAATGAGTTAAGAGCATTAAACACTTTTTTTAACAAAATGCTATTTTCACTCAAATCGTTTACCCTTTTTAGCTTAACTTCCAAGAAGCTCAAGTTTCTCTCTTCTTTTGATTCTTTTAAGAGCATGAAACTTAGAGCAATAAGGACTTAGATGACCAAAAGCACCACAATGGTAACAAACAATGTATTTAGGTCCACTAGGCTTTTTAGGGAGGGATCTAGTAACATAGTTTTATTCTCTCTTCAACTTATGACATTGAGGTCTTATATGACCAATCACATTACAATGGTGGCAAGTTGGAATAAACTTAGATCCATCCAAAACCTTACATTAAGATCTAAACAAAGGCTTTGACTTAATAGTCTTTCTCTCCATCTTTTGATTTCTTTTGTGTGGAGGAATGTACACCGATTTGTCCTTTGAGATAGAACACACAATAGGCACAAAATTAGGCACCACAACATGATTGCAACAAATATTTCCATCATTTTTAGCAATAGGTTCAATAATCAAACACTTGGCATGTATCTTAAGAGATTTAATTTTCACATTTTAGCCCATCAACAAGTTTGTTGGACAAAACAAGTTTAGCATCCAAGTCCATATTCAAAAATTCAAACTCTTTTAGCTTTTCAAGAGAAATTTCAGCAAGTTTCTTATATTTCTCAACCAATTTGTTGGATTCATTGAGCTTAGCAATCAAATAATCATTTTCACAAAATAACTTGCTCAAATTCTTTTGAAACTTTTTAGCCTTTTTCTTCAAGAGTTTGTCATTTGGAATATCAACAACAGCAAATGATTCAAGTAACATGTCATCACAATCATGAGGATAAACACTCACAGAGGTATTTTCACAAACACGTGGCATGCTATAATCATCAACAACCAAGGAAGCATATAAATCACTATCCATGGCAATACACACAAGGGGTCAAGGATCACACTTAAGTATTCAAACCAAAACAAGTGTACCCACTCTGATACCAATTGAAAGTTCAATTTGTGTGTAAAACACCTTCAACGTTTAGACCCCCAAATTACAAATTACCAATTCAAGCTTATTATCAAAAAATGTATCTGCAGAATATCAAAATAAGCTAAAACAAAATTGATAAAATAATCTAAACCAAATAAAATCACAACTACAACAGAAATTAAATGGCAAAGCTTAAGGGAAGAGAGATGCAAACACAAAGACAACACAGCGATATGTTATCGAAGAGGAAACTGAAGTCCTCGGCGTAAAATCTCTTTGCTGCCCTTTAAGCAATTAATAATCCACTAGAGAATGAAGTTGGGATACATGAATAGCAGAAGAGCCTCCAAGCCTAATCTACCTAGTGTACCTAAGCACTCTAAGCTTCTTGCTCCGATGAGGTTACGCCGAACCTTTGTCTTCTCTAACTTACCGGATCCCGCTATAGCCCATAGCATCAACCAATATCAAAAATGAATATCAATTGGTCCTACCCTAACTGCTTCCCAAGCACAAAATAACCTTCTCATAGATATGTGTATGGTGAGAAAAGGATTAGGCTAAATGTACCTCTTAAGGATGTAACAATGGAAATGGTGAGAGTAGAGGAATTTGGAGAATCAAAGTATAAAGATTGTGGATGAGTCAATCTTCTTTTTCTCTAGGGTTTCTCTCTCAAAATTCTCTCTGGAAGCTCTCTACATTTCGTGGATATTTATACTGGTGTGTGTTTGAAATGCGAAAGGTCAGTTTTTCCTAAACGGAGGGGTTTAGTGACTTGGCCTCACGACTTGACTGAGTCGCGAGTCTAAGTCACGAGCTAATGGCCTAGCCAGTTGGAAGTTTTATCCTGTAGTGCAACAACTGGCGTGACTCTTCAACTCCTCTGCATGCTTCACACGTGTGCCTCCTTTGGCACTTCACAGCCGCTCGCCACTTGCGAGATCCAGTTGCGAGGTCTTGCTTGAGTGCACATTCTTGAGCTTTTCTTCACACTTTCTCACACACTACCTTACATGATTCCCACCTAAATACTGGGTTTCTAAATGCAGAATTACAAGCAAATTGACACGAAATAAAGCCAACAAAATGGTTGATTAAATTCAACCTTACACTATATATCTTCCCACTCTTTTATTTTCTTTGCTTAAAGAGCTCAACAAATGTAAATCTCAAAATGTAAAGAGATAATGAGATGTAAAAGCCGTCGCACATACAAGTATTTGACTAGGAAAAAGAGAAAGCGACTTTTATGAAAATGTATGATGCCCCAAAAAGCCAAAGACTTGTTCATCAAATTGAAATATCAAAAATTTCAGGCATCGATCTCACTGTAAGGTTGAATTTAATCAACCATTGTGTTGGCTTTATTTCGTGCCAAATTTTCTTGTAATTTAGCAATTAGTAACCCTATATTTAGGTGGGATTCATGTAAGGGTAGTGAGTAAAAGAGTGTGAAGAAATGCTCAAAATTGTGCAAGGATGCAGAGACTCGCGGCTAGGACTCGCGGGTGACTTGCGACTGGTAAGCTGCCAACTGCAGCACACGAGTGAAGCGTGCAGAAGAGATGAGCAGTCACGCTAGTTGAAGCACTACAGGACAAAAAGTCCAGACTAGCTAGGCCGTTAGCTCACGACTTGAACTCACGACTCAGATAAGTCACGAGGCCAAGCTATCAGCTAGCTCTGTTTTGAAAAACCTGACTCTTCACATTTCATTCTTACCCTAGTATGAATACCACTTATACCCACGTAATGTAGAGAGCTTCTAGAGAGAATTTTGTGAGAGAAACCCTAGAGAAAAACAAGATTGATTCATCCACAATCTTCACATAGAGACTCTTCAAATTCCTCTACTCTCACCTTCTCCATTGTTATATCCTTGAAAGGTTCATACCCAAATTATTTTCTTACTATACCCATATTTATGAGAAGGTCATTTGGTGCTTCGAGAAGCAGTTAGGAAGGGACCAATGGTTATTGGTTGATGCTATGGGCTATAGCGGAATCTGGTAAGCTAAAGAAGAAATAGGTTCGGCGTAACCTTGTTGGAGCAAGAAGCTTGGAGGGCTTAGGTACACTGGGTAGATTAAGCTTGGAGGGTCTTCTGCTGTTCATGTATCCCAACTATATTCTTTAGTAGATTATTGATCGCTTGGAGGGCCGCAAAAAGGTTTTACGCCGAGGGCTTTATTTTCCTCTTCGATAACACATCTCTTTGTTGTCCTTGTGTTTGCATCTCTCTTTCATTAATCTTTACCATTTAATTTCTGCTATGGATGTGACTTTAATTGGTTTAGATTGTTTATTAATTTTGTTAATAGCTTATGTTCATTTTCCGCACATAAATTGTTTGATAGTAAGCTTGAATTGGTAATTTGTAAATTGGGGGTCTAAACGTTCATAATGTTTTATACACTTTTTGAACATTTAATTGGTATTAGAGCGGGTGTAGTCTTTATGGTTTAAACACCTTAGTGCGATCCTTGACCTCGTATTGAGATGTATCGGTCTCAATCTTTAAATGTTTCACCATATTTTGATGGTAACAACTATGCTTTTTGGAAAGTCCGGATGAGGGCATTCTTGTGTTCAATATTTTTTTTTTTTTGAGAAATGCATTCTTGTGTTCAATTGATGATATTGTTTGGGATGCCGTAGAAGTAGGTTGGACTAGGTCAGAGGCTGCTAAATCCACTTGGGACAAAGCAGCCTGTGCGGTAGCTAATGTTAATAGTAAAACTTTAAATGCAATTTTCTGTGGTGTTTGTGCAGATGAGTTTCATAGGATTTCTCACATCACTGTTGCCAAGGAGGCATGGGAGATATTGAAGACCACCTATGAAGGCACGAAGAAAGTAAAAGACACCAAGCTACAGATGCTAACCACTCGGTTTGAGGAGCTCAAAATGAGTGAGGACGAGTCCTTTGAATCTTTCTATAGCAAGCTGAATGAGGTGGTCATCAACAAATTTAATTTGGGGGAGAAAACAGAGGATTCTAAGATAGTGAGGAAGATTCTTCGGTCATTACCAGAAAGTTTCCGTGCCAAGTTGACAACGATAGAAGAAAGTAAGGACCTTGATGATATCAAAGTCCAAGAGCTGCTTGGTTCACTTCAGACTCATGAATTGTCGTTGCCCACACAAAGGAAGATAAAATCTCTTACTCATAAGACTATTAATGAAAAGGCGGAAGTCTATGACTCATCGAATGAGGATGTTATTGATAAAGATGTTGCATACCTTGTGAAAAATTTCCAAAAATTCTTGAAATTCAAGAACAATGGAAAATTTGGTGATAAAGGGAAATTCCAAAGTTTAGGAAGGGAGAAAAAGGAATTCAAAAAGAAAGATGGAAAGGAATCCTAATCTACACAAGGAATCACTTTTTGAGTGCAATGAGCATTGACACTTCAAGAAAGAATGTCCCAATTATTTGAAATCGAAGGGCAAGGCATATGCCACAACTTTTAGTGACTTGGATTCATCAAATTCTGATTCTGAGGAAAGCTGTGATGGAGAAGGGAATTACTCTGCGTTTATGACTATTACTCATGTTGAGTCTTCAGAGGCTTGAATTCGCTTGTACAAGAGCTTAGGGAACATAGTGATGAAGAATCAATGGGAGTTGTTGAAGAATCAAATGTTGAAGAAGATGAAAACATAGCAGGTCTTCAAGAGAACTTCAATTCACTCATTGAAAAGTCAAGAGAGTATACAAGGGTGTTTAAGGTAGCTGTGAAGAAGATGAAGAAGGCAGAGGAGGACTATAAAAGTCTCCTAGTGCATTATAAGGAGGCCAAATGTGAGATAGAGACGCTTAATGGTGAGCTGACTGAAGCTTATCCAAAAATCAAATTCCCTAAGCTTGAGGTGGTTCAAACAAATGCTAAGGTAGAGAGAGTCTCCACTAAAAAGCTTGATCATGTTCTTTCTCATCAAAAACATTTCTCAAACAAATCCGGGTTGGGATATACCAGAGAAAGTAGTTCAGATGTCAAAATCACCAAGGAAGTGAAGTTTGTAAAAGCCAAAGAACAAGTAATGGCTGCCTCTACTCCTGAGAAAATGAAGGATGAAAAGAAGAAAAATGTGGCTAACCAAAGGGTGTTGAATAAGCCCCGTAACCGATCAACGGCTAAACCTGAAGCTAGAGGGAGCTCATTTCCAAGATCACAACGAGGTCCTAGAACGAATCACTTTTGCCATCATTGCGTACTTTAAGGACACACCAGACCAAACTATCATAAGCTGAAAGCATTGAAGAATACAACTGATCAAAGGTCAAGAGGACCAAGAAATGACAAGAGGACTTGGGCTGTTGAGTCATTAAGAGGTCGAAATGGTGATCTCGGTGTGATGGACATGATGAAGATCATCGGTGCATTCACCACTTGCTTGGAAAGCTTCACTAGAAGGTTTGAAAGTCCTAACTCTTGTACCCAATCCTATAGGGATATCACCCCAAACGCATGTGACATGTGGGCGAAGAAGGGTACTCATACATAAGCATTACAACATGTCCATGCATTAATACTTCCTATGTTTTTGTGATGATGCTTGGTTGTGTGCTTGGTCCTAGTTTGAATTGAAAATTGTTTGTTTGTTTGCATGTTTTTAATGTTTTTACATTGTTGTTTTTGATCAATATTTTCTTGTTTTTGTGTCAAAAATCCAAAAACACATAAAAAGTAGAAAATCCAAAAAGTTTGATCGACATTGTTGAGTTTTGTCTCAAAGCATGTTTTGCCTTGTATCTTTGTACTAATGGCTTTGTGCATTTATGACCGTAGCTTGTTCCATATGCACTCATATCATTGTGGGAGAAATCTTGAAATCTATGTGACTGTTGTAAATAGATCTTCAACCTTGTCATGAATGATTAGTGAATGGTTTTATTGATTTTGAGACATGCATAGACTTGTGCCTATATATCTTTCCACTCTTTATTTTATTATCTTGCTTAAAGAGCTCACCAAATGTAAATCTCCAAATGAAAAGAGATATTGAGCTGCAAAAGCATGTCGCACATACTAGTATTTCACTAGGAAAAAGGAAAAGCGACTAAAAATAAAATGTATGATGCCCAAAAGGCCAAAGGCTAGATCATCAATTGAAATATAAAAAATCTCAGGCATTGATCTCACAATGAGATTTTTTTTTTTTTTCAAATAGATCAAATTATATGATGTATATAGAGCCAAATGAAAAGCTTCAAAGTTATTATACTCAAGTTTATGTGGGAGGTCATATATGCATATTTCTATAATTGAGATGGGTCACATTATCTAGTGCTAGTTGTGTATGCCTTGGTTGAATTGATCATTGAAGCTTCACCTTAGACTAAGGATTATCTCATTTCTGATATCCACACACATCGCACGTCTATGTTCAATGAATGCCATATTCATTTATGTGATTGTACTTGATAAAATGTGTTTTCACATGCTCAATTTTTGTTAATCAAACACAAAAAGATTTTTGAGTGTTTTAGTTTGTTTTTGGAAAGTTCTTTGTTTTTACAAAAATTGTTAAAATTTTAAAAACAATGTTGCCCTGTTTTGGCGACTCAGTCGCGGGTTGGTCAAACCGCATGCCACAATCGCGAACTTTACTCAGAAGGTATTCGCGACTCACTGGTGGGTCAATGTCCTAGTCGCGAAAAATACTTAGAATATTTTTCAAAATTTGGGTTTTTTATGCTTTTTGCGGCTCAGTGTGGCAACTTGTTCGCGGGTGAAGGTCCAATTGCGAGAGGTACACAGAGATTTTCGCGACTCACTTCACGACTGTCTTGCGGGTAGACCTTCCAGTTGTTAAAAACACTTAGGAAAATTTTTCAATCTTTTTGTTTTTAAGTGTTCTGGCCCTAGCAACTTGCATGCAACTTGACCCAGTCCCAAAAAACGCATGTTTTGCGTTTTAAAGTCAGTTTTTAAAATCATTTCAGTTTTCCCACGAATTTTTGTGACTGTTCATTGTCTTCCCCATTTCTAACCTCTCTTAAACTCACCGTGTCATTCTCAAAAACTCTATTTTTCTTCAACATCTCAACATTAATCTTCATGAAAAAGGTATGGGTTTTTCTCATTTCACTATATATTTCATGTTTATGATTTTGTTCTTCTAGATTTGTGATGATTTGTTGATGTTTAGAGATTTGTGATTTTCGAACATGGGGTTGGTTTATTTTGTTAAGTGAGTTTGTTTGAGTGTTTGGTGATATTGATTGTTAAGTGCTTTTCACATTGTCTATGGTGCTTGTGTTATAAGTTGTGCTTCTTAACTGTATTGTTATGTACACATCATATTCATGATAGAGTGTCACAATGACAGTTATTTGTGACTGAGTGATGTTCTTTGATTTATTTGTTCTGTGTTATAATTGTTCAATCATCACTTTTGGACACCTTTACTTTCTTAAATACACAATGCATCAGTGTTCCCTGTAGTTTCTTGATGCTCTGTGGTTGATTGAGTGAGTTCTCTCTTTGAATTGCATTTGTTTTAACCTGAATCTAATTAAGTTGATGTTTGTGTCTTGTGGTATCGCACTTGGTTCTCTGTTGTGTGTCTTGTCTTTTGCAAATGTCACGTTGTTCCTCAAAAGGAAAAGAGATTGAAATTGATGCTCCATCCCCTGTTGCTAAGCGGACTCGTCGCTCGACTCAGCCATCTTAAGATTCAAACATTGAGAAATTCAGGACTCCATTTGAATCACAGACCTATGACAACATTTTTAGAAAGGCTCCTACTATGGTGGAGAGGGTTGTCAAATTTGATACATTGGAAACAACATTTATTCCCAGGATATTTGAAGCAAAAGATTGGGCTGATCTGTTCAGGAATTTCGTGGACCCCGTTGACGAATTGGTTAAAGAATTCTATTTTAATGCCAGATACACAGGAGTATAGTTGAAGTGTTGGGTAAGAGGAAAAGAATTCTCCATCAGTTCAGATTACATTGCAAAGATTCTTCGTATTACTAGACCAGCAAATGTGGATCTCACTCCATATGATGATAGATAGCCTAAGCTACATGGCATTCTTCAAGTTCTTGGGCTTGATCATGAGATTTCAAGCAAAGGTTCATCTATAGGCACTACACAGTTTATGCCTAAATTGACGACTCTAAAATTGATCATGTTCTCTAACCTCTACCCATTGTCTAACACCGCTTTCATCAATCTTGGAAGAGCACAATGTATGTGTGATCTAATTAACGAAGTTCCAATTGTCATCTGTGCTCACATCTTTCAGACCATTGGGAAAGTAGCAGCTAGATCAGCAGCCCAAACGTGTCTTCCTTTTTGTAGCCTCATCATGAAGATCATGCTGAGTGAAGGTGTTAGTCCACCAATAGATGGAAAAATTGTGTCACGTCCTCGACCAATATCCATGGGAACTCTCCAAGCAAGCAAGAGTCACTTTTCTAAAACACCTAAGAGTGAAGCATTCACCCATGCCACTCTATCAGGTGATGACTCAGCTACAACTAGCACTCATCCTACACCTCCTACTTCAAAGCTAACAGGTTGAGTTCTTTAATTGAGAATATGTCTCAACGAAATTTCGGTTTAGAACGGCTTATCTACTCCACCAACAACCAAGTTCAAATACATCTCACAACTATTGAGACATAGTTGGATGCTATTCAGAAAAAGATTGAAAAAAGACTTTAGCTATTTGTGCCAAAAAGGAGGAGAGATAGTATATAGTAAGGGGGAGAACAACACAAGAGATAGCATACAGTAAGGGGGAGAACAACACAAGAATGGTGTGCATACTGATAGAGGGAGTTGTGTTCTCATGAAGAGGAAGCTACTGCATATACACTTACACATACTTTTGTAGTCTTACATGTTGCATACACTGTTTATAGCTTTTTACTTGCCTGTTACTTTTATAAACTCCTGTGTGGATTTTTTTTTTTTTAAATACTTGTGAAACCCTGTGGTACATTGGTATTTTATCTATAAGATGTTATTCAGTTTTAGTTTTAGTTTGTACCTGTTGCTTTTGTAAGCTTTTAAGGTGTTTTGTATCCATGCTTTGTAGCTTTAGTACTTGATAATGTTATGCATTTTTTTAAAGTACATCACTCTTGTGCCCTTTGTTGGATTTTATATCCTTAATGCAATTACTTAGTGTTGTTGCATTGGTTAAGTGTTGGACATGCAAATGATTCTTTGCATTGAGCTAATTAGCTTGGATGTCCAGATGTTCATTCCTTGTGTGAATAAGCATTGTGATCACTATTTATAGTGATTGCTCATTTTTGGTCAAGCCATGGTTTATTACTTAACTCCATTTTACTTGATCGCATTGTGCTTGATTCATATGCATTACAAGTTTTCTGCATACAATGATCAAATTGTGTTGTTGTATTTCAGGAGATACTTGTTCTTATGATTCAAGAACTTTACAGATTCTAGAGTTAGCTGTGAGTGAGTTTTGTTCAACTGTTCCAAACTCATGCTTTAAGTCTAGAGTTTGTTGTCGGGTTTTGTCACGGAATAGCCAAAGGGGGAGATTGTAAGGTTGAATTTAATCAACCATTGTATTGGCTTTATTCCGTGCCAAATTTGCTTGTAATTTAGCAATTAGTAACCCTGTATTTAGGTGGGATTCATGTAAGGATAGTGAGTGAGAGAGTGTAAAGAAATGCTCAAGATTGTACAAGAATGCAGAGACTAACGACTGGGACTCACGAGTGACTTGCGATTGGCAAGCCGCCAACTACAGCACATGAATGAAGTGTGTAGAGGAGATAAACTGTCACACCAGCTGGAGCACTACAGGACAAAAAGTCCAAAGCAGCCAAGTCGTTAGCTCGCGACTTGAACTCGCGACTCAATCAAGTCGCGAGGCAAAGCCGCCAGCTAGCTCTGTTTTGAAAAACTTGACTCTTCGCATTCCATTCTTACCCCAGTATAAATACCCCTTATACCCACGAAATGTAGAGAGCTTCTAGAGATAATTTTGAGAGAGAAACCCTAGAGAAAAACAAGATTGATTCATCCACAATCTTCACATAGAGACTCTTCAAATTCCTCCACTTCACCCTCTCCATTGTTACATCCTTGAGAGGTTCATACCCAAATCATTTTCTCACCATACCCATATCTGTGAGAATGTCATTTGGTGCTTTGGGAAGCAGTTAGGATGAGACCAATGGTTATTGATTGATGCTATGGGCTATAGCAAAATCTGGTAAGCTAAAGTAGAAATAGGTTTGGCATAACCTCGTTGGAGCAAGAAGCTTGGAGGGCTTAGGTACACTAGGTAGATTAAGCTTGGAGAGTCTTCTGCTGTTCATGTATCCCAACTACATTCTTTAGTGGATTATTGACCGCTTGGAGGGTAGTGGAGAGGTTTTACGCCGAGGGCTTCAGTTTCCTTTTCGATAACACATCATTGTGTTGTCCTTGTGTTTGCATCTCTCTTTCCTTAATATTTTCCATTTAATTTCTGCTATGGATGTGATTTTAATTGGTTTAGATTGTTTATCAATTTTGTTAATAGCTTATGTTCATTTTTCACACATACATTGTTTGATAGTAAGCTTGAATTGGTAATTTGTAAATTGGGAGTCTAAATGTTGATAGTGTTTTACACACTTTTTGAACATTCACTCATAAATGAGATGTAATGATTTAAAAAGATAAAATGATATGATGTGTATGAAGCCAAATGAACAAATTTAAAATTATGTAATCAAGTTTTGTGGGAGGTCATATATGCATATTTCTATAATTGAGATAGGTCACTTTTCCTAGTGCTAATTGTGTATGTCTTGGTTGAATTGATCATTGAAGTTTCACATTAGACTAAGGACTATCTCATTTTTGGTACCCACACACATCACATATGTCTATGTTCAATAAATGCCTTATTCATTTGTGTGATTATACTTGATTAAAAATTTTGCACATGCTCAATTATATGTTGATCAAACACAAAAGGATTTTTGAGTATTTTAATTATTTTTGGAAAGTGTTTTTATTTTGAAAAACTTCAAAAATTTCAAAAACTATGCAACCCTGTTTTGGTGACTCTGCCTCACAAGTCAAGCAAGTCGCATGCCCTAGTCACGAGCTTACTCAGAAGCTCCTAGCGACTCTCTGGCAGGTTAAAGCCTAAGTCGTGAAAAACGCTTAGAAAAATTTCAAAAATCTGGGTTTTTGGGATTTTCGCGACTTATGTTGGCAATTGGTTCGCATCAGTCGCGAATGTTTCGTGACTCCTGTCGTGACTTACTCACGAGTGGAACTTCTAGTTGCGAAAAATACTTAGACAAATTTTTTCAAATTTTGTCATATGGGTTTTTGGTGACTTGCACTGGCGACTTGTTCGCGACTCACTCCAGTTGCAAAAATCGCGTGTTTTGCATTTTGAGGGTTATTTTCAAGGTAGTTTTCAAAAACTTTTCATTTTTCCCTCACACCTCGTGACTATTCATCGTCTTGTTCGTCCCTCCCTCTTCCAAAATCACCATTTTCACACAAAAAAACTTTAGTTTCATCATCATTTCTTAACCAATCTTCAAGAAAAGGTATGGATTTTACTTCTTTCTCAATGCATTTCATATTTCTTGCCTTAAGTTTCTTAGATTGTGTATCTTTGTTGGGATTTGAAAATATGATGTTTGAATCTGGTTTACTGATGAATTTGTTGAACTTATTGTGTGGGTTTTGTTGATTATGTGGTGTTATACTGGGCCCTAGGTTGTACTTGGTCACCCGTGTTACACACACACACACACTCTTTAACATGGGTGAGATCTGAATGTCATGATTTTAGGGTTTCATTAAAAAATTTTGATTTGGGTCTAACTAAGTGCTAATGAAATTTGTTGCCCTGTGTGTTCTTCCTTGCTATTTGATATTACATGATACAGATTGATATGTCTCCGTTCAAGAAATCAACTGTAAAAGGAGGTAGTAGCAAAGGAAAAGAACCAGTGATTGATCTTGACAAATTCACTCCTACGTCCAAAAGGTGTCGCTTATCGACGGGATTCTATGATGCTAGCAAGTTTAGATCCTATTTAGCATCATAAGCTTATTAAAGCTACTTTATGGATGCTCCCATGTTAGTGGAAAGGATGCTTGATCAGGGTTCTCTCCTGGATACAAAAATCCCCATATGGTTTGCCACCAAGGATTGGAACGTCCTCCTCTCCAACTTAAAAGAACCATATGAAAATATGGTGAATGAATTCTATGCAAATGCCATTTCAGAAGTGGATGAGTTGAAATGTTGGGTTAGAGCATGGCATTTCATAGTAACACCCTACTATCTTGCTAACATTCTGCACATCAACCGCCCAATGTTTCCAAAGCCACCGATGTATGATGACTTAAATTCGGATGAGGAATTACTTCGGGACGCTCTTGGAGAGAACTTGGAATTCTCTCCCAATGGGAAATCAATTAGTGTTTCCTCACTTTCTCCAGAATTGAGGGTGCTTACAGCAATCATGTTTCACAATCTCTATCCTTTATCAAGCACTGGGTTCATGAATCTCGGAAGAGCTTTGTTCCTTCATGATCTGATTATTGATGAAGAGATTGGTATTTGCGCTCATATCTTTCATATTTTGCGTAAAACTGCTGCGAGAATTGCCATAAGGCACTGCGTTCCTTTTGGTTGTCTCATTTCAAGGATATTGAAACTCAAAGGCATTCATCCATTGGACGATGAGTCTCCCTACCTGAAGCTATGTACAATAAACAGTCATACGCTCAATGCTAGCATTGGTCATAGTCGAAAGGGAATCAAGATAGAGAGTCCAGCTTCTCATGGTGGTTCATGCTTAGCTCCTCATGCTGGTTCAAGATCTAGCTCACAATCCTATGCTGAGAAGTTAGACAACTTAATGGAATCCGTCCAAGACATAAGCACTAAGTTGTCCGGACTAGCCTCTCTCCTGTACTCTCACAATATTCGTTGTGATACAAAGTTCACTTTTCTCTAAACTCAATTGGACCAAATTCAAAGAAAGCTAGAAGAAAATGAGGACTAGCTATTCCATGACAAAAATGGGGAGATGGCGATGATAGGGGGAGTATAATGAAAGGGGGAGAAAAGTGCTTGATCAAAGGGGGAGTATTGAAGTTGAAGAGCAAGAGAAAGAAAAGGCCTACGCTTAATATTTTGCTTCACATTATCTTATATCAGGATCTATGTTGTGTGCTTAAACTATGCTTTATGATTTGTACCTATGCTTTGTAGCTCAGTACTTTTAGTTAATGTCTTGCATTCTCTTTAGTACTTCATACTTGTGCCCTTGTTGGATTTTATATCCTTGATACAATTACCTTAAGTTTTTGTATCGGTTGAGTGTTAGACATGTAAATGATACTTTGCATTGAGCTTATTAGCTTATATGTTCGGATGTTCATTTCGAGTGTGAATGTTTATTGTGATCACTATTTATAGTGATTGTTTCTGTTTGGTCAAGTTATGCTTTATTGCATTAATCTTTACTACTTAATCGCATTGTGCTTGCTCCATATGCATTTCAAGATTTCTGCTTACAATGATCGTCTTGTGTTGTTGTTTTCAGGAAATACTTGTTCGTATGGTTCAAGAGCTTCATAGTTTCTAGAATTAGGATGTGAGTGAGTTTTGGCAATTGTGCTTAACTCACATGTTAAGTCTAGAGTCTGTTTTAGGGTTTTGTCATGGAATAGTCAAAGGGGCAGCTTGTAAGGTTGAATTTATTCAATCGTGTGTTGGCCTTATTTTGTGCCAAATTTGCTTGTAATTTAGCAATTAGATACCCTATATTTAGGTGGGAATTATGTAAGGGTAGTGTGTGATAGAGTGTGAAGAAAGCTCAAGAAGTGTGCATTCAAGAAGGGCCTCACGACTGGCTCATGACTGGCAAGTCGCTAAAGGTGGCACACGTGTGAAGTATGCAAGGGAGCTGAAGGGTCATACTAGCTGTTACACTACAGGACAAAACTTCTAGTTTAGCTAGGCAGTTAGCTTGCGACTCGTCCCAGTCGCGAGGCTGAGACGCCAGAATGCCCTGTTTGGTTGAAACATGACTTTTTGCATTCCTCATACACCTTACTATAAATACGCTTATACCCACGAAATGTTGAGAGCTCCTAGAGAGAATTTTGAGAGAGAAACCCTAGAGAAAAACAAGATTAACTTATCCACAATCTTTATCACTTGATTCTCCAAATTCCTCTACTCTCACCCTCTCCATTGACATATCCTTGAGATGTACATTTATCCAAATCCTTATCTCACCATACCTATATCAGCGAGGACGTATTTTGGTACTTGGGAAGCAGTTCAGAAAGGACCAATTCATTTTGGTTGACGCAATGGGCGATTGGGGGATTCGGTAAGCTAGAGAAGACAAGGTTCGACGTAACCCTATTAGAGCAAGAAGCTTGGAGGGCTTAGGTGTTAGAATTAGTGCCCTTAAATCCTTTTGTATGATGCCAAATCCTTTTGTATGATGCCATGTATGATATTAAGTGTTTCATTGTGTTTGACATTATGTATGACTTAATATTATGTTTAATAAATTTGTTTTATTATTATCTGAAATAATGGTAACATGAATATTCTGACATTATCACATAGTCCATGAGATGCATAGTATGTGATTTATGTGAAGATTCACAAAAGATATAAATCACAAGTTCTTTGTAAACTCAGAATTATAGTTTGTAGTCGGTGATGAAATTGGACATTTCATCTGTGAAGACTATAACACATCAACTACGATGATTTGTCTTGATCATGGGAGTGGAGACTTCTAGTTGATGTGTTAATATGTTTTAAGAGTTAAAACATATTGAACTGGACCGCTGTGAGATTTATTATTGTCCTAAAGACTATCAAATGAATAATAAATCTCATGACTTACATTTGCATGAACTCTTAATCCTGAGAGAATAATGGACCTGATCATAAGGTGTAGGTTACTTTGATATATTAGGAGTGAAATCTAAAGTAACGGTCAAAACCTCAGTATATTGGGCGGCCACATTTAGTGTTGATGGAACATATATTCTTAAGATGGAATTCATAGTCTCTTAACGGAGATATAAAATATTCCCTTGAGATAAGTTTAATGGGTTTGTTATTCAGAGAGTTAGGCCTAACCACTTCAGTAAGTAGTTACTAAAGTATATATTTATGAAATTAGTTTTCATAAATATATGATGAATAACTTAATGGATTAAACCGGATACTCAAGATTCAAGATGTAGTTATTTACAAAGTGGCAGTCTACATTAATGACTTTGTACTACTACGAATATTTTATGAAGGGGTTGCATGTATAATAAAGTCTTGGGATATAATTTATAAATTAGACCTAGAGTGCAACTATATTTATATAGTGATATTAAATATAGTTAATGGTAATTTTGGACTTGTCAAGAGTTGATAGAAAAGCCTAGGGCCCATTGGAGCTAGTGTCTTATTGGTCCCTTTTGGTCCCACTCCAAGCCACACACTTAAGCCCAATTAGTAAGGCCCAAAAGGCCAGCCCAATTAGATAAATTGGTTAGATACAAAGGGAAAAACGTTCAAATTTTCATATGTAAGAAACATCATTGTGAAATGGTGTGCATGTGAGTTTTTGTCACTCACTAGTCATCCCTTTGTTACCAATTTGAGAGACCACACATCTTGGGCATTAGTGAAATCGGAGTGAAGATTAAAAGTAGTCCCAAGTGCTTCAATCTTTATTTTGAAATTCACTGCTTCAAGGTACAATCTCTTGTTCTCAGATTCTGAAATTTATTT
Organism: Quercus variabilis; assembly: GCA_030445155.1. Classification (NCBI taxonomy): domain Eukaryota; kingdom Viridiplantae; phylum Streptophyta; class Magnoliopsida; order Fagales; family Fagaceae; genus Quercus; species Quercus variabilis. Next base: position 92,485,864 of record CP129448.1, on the reverse strand, counting down.
AGTACGTGTTATCAATATCAAATGAAGTAAATCCGTTTAAAACTTATTTTCCGCTGCATTTATCTTTATTTCCATCATTAGGTACACTGGGTAGATTAGACTTGGAGAGTCTTCTGCTATTCATGTATCCCAACTTTATTCTCTAGTGGATTATTGACCATTTAGAGGGCGGCAGAGAAGGTTTTCGCTGAGTACTTCAGTTTCCTCTTCGATAACACATCGCCATGTTATCTTTGTATTTGCATCTTTCTTCCCTTTCTCTTTACCATTTAATTACTGCTGTGGTGGTTATTAATTATGGTTTAGAGTGTTTTCGCTGAGTACTTCGGTTTCCTTTTTGATAACATATCGCCATGTTATCTTTGTGTTTACGTCTTTCTTCACTTTCTCTTTACCATTTAATTACTGTTGTGGTGGTTATTAATTATAGATTAGAGTGTGTCACCAATTTGGTTATAGCTTATATTTCATTTTTTGCACATATATTGTTTGATTATAAGCTCGTGTTGGTAATTTTAATTTGGGGGTCTAAACATTCATAGGTGTTTTACACCCTATTTGAACTTTCAAAAACTTAATAAAAACTCAAAATCCAAGAAATCAAGGGCAAGAAACAGAGAATACATATAGAAAATGACAAAACCCATACCTTTTCTTGAAGATTGGTGAAGAAATGATGAAGAAAATGGAGTTTTTGAGAGTCAACACGACGAGTTTGGAAGAGGGAGACAATGAACAGTCAATATATGAGAGGGAAAACTGAAAAGTTTTTGAAAATTGTCCTAAAAAAGACCCTTAATGCGCAAAACATGCATTTTTCGCCACTAGAGTGAGTCGCAAACAAGTCGCCACAAGTCGCCAAAAACTCGTGTGATAAAATTTGAAAAATTTGTCTAAGTATTTTTCATGACTGGAAGTTCGACTCTTGAGTAAGTCGCGATGGGAGTCGTTAACCAATCTAAGTAAACCTCGTGACTAGAGCTTTCACTCGCGAACTAGTCGCCAACATGAGTCGCGAAAATCCTAAAACTCTGATTTTTGAAATTTTTCTAAGTCTTTTTCGCAATTAGGGCTTTGACTTGCCAGAAAATCACCAAGAGCTTTTGAGTAAGCTCGTGATTGGGGCATGTGACTTGCTTGACTCATGAGGCAGAGTCGCCAAAACAGGGTTGCACAGTTTTTGAAATTTTTGAAAATTCTCAAAATAAAAACACTTTCCAAAAATAGCTAAAATATTCAAATATATATATATATATATATATTTTGTGTGTTTGATCAACATATAATTGACCATGTGCAACATATTTAATCAAGTATAATCACACAAATGAGTAAGGCATTCATTGAACATAGACATGTGTGATGTGTGTGGGTACCAAAGATGAGATAGTCCTTAGTCTAATGTGAAACTTCAATGATCAATTCAACCAAGATATACACAATTAGCACTAGGAAAAATGACCTATCTCAATTATAGAAATATGCATATATGACCTCTCACAAAACTTGATTACATAATTTTGAAAGTTTTCATTTGGCTTCATACACATCATATCATTTGATCTTTTTGAATCAATACATCTCATTTTTGAGATCGATGCCTGACATTTTTGATATTTCAATTTGATGAACAAGCCTTTGGCTTTTTGGGGCATCATACATTTTCATAAAGGTCGTTTTTCCTTTTCCCTAGTCAAATACTAGTATGTGCGATGGTTTTTGCAGCTCATTATCTCTTTTCATTTTGAGATTTACATTTGTTGAGCTCTTTAAGCAAAAAATAATAATAATAATAATAATAATAATAATAGTGGGAAGATATATAGGCACAAGTCTATGCAAGTCTCAAGATCATCAAAACCATTCACTAATCATTCATGACAAGTTTGAAGATCTATTTACAATAGTCACATAGATGTCAAGATTTTTCTTACAGTGATATGAGTGCATAAAGAACAAGCTACGCTCGTAAATGCACAAAGCTATTAGTACAAAGGTACAAGGCAAAACATGCTTGTGATAATACACAATAATGCTGATCAAACTTTTTGGATTTTCTAATTTTTATGTGTTTTTGGATTTTTGACACAAAAGCAAGTAAAGATTGATTAAAAAAATGTAAAAAAATTCAAAGCAAATAGCAAACAAACAAAAGTTTTCAACACATGCTAGAATGATAACAAAAAGCAAACAACCAATCAATGTCACAAAACATAGGAAGTATTAATGCATGGACATGTTGTAATGCTTATGCATGCGTACCCCTCTTCACCCACACAACATGTGTGTTTGGGGTGATATTCCTAGAGGATTGGGTACTATTGTTTTGGCTTTCAAACCTTTTGTTGAAACTTGTCAAATAGGTGGTGGATGCATCAATCATTTTCATTACATCTCCAATGTTAGACTCAGCTGCTCCCTTTTTTGATTGCTTGGAGTTCCCTTTACCATTTCTTTGTCCACTTGGCCTTTGATAGTTTCCATTCTTTAATGCCCAAAGCTTATGACAATTGGGTATGGTGTGTCCTTTAATTCCACAGTGATGGCAGAAATGTTGAGTTCTTGGACCTCTTTATGACTTTGGGAGTGATTTCCCTTGAGCCTTAGGTTTGACCAATGATTGGTTAGGAGGCTTTGTCAAATCCAGTCACATTCTGCTTCCTCTCCACCTTCAATTTTTCAATAGTAGTAATTGCCACCATTGGTTCCTTAGCTTTCACAAATTTCATATCCTTGGACACTTTGGCATTCGAACTACTCTCTCTAGTGTATCTCAATCCACTTTTTTCGAAGAAAGGTTTTTAATGAGCAAACACTTCATCAAGCTTCTTGGTGGAAACCCGTTCTACTTTAGCATTAGCTTGAATCACCTCAAGCTCAAGAAATTTTATCTTTGAGTAAGTTTCGGTTAGCTTTCCATTCAGCGTCTCGACTTCACACTTAGTCTCCTTGTATCGAATAAAAGACTTTTGTGGTCTTGTTCTGCTTTTTTCATTTTCTTAATGACTGCTTTAGCCACTTTTGCACATTCACTGGTCTTCTCAAGGAGGGAATTGTAGGTCTCTTGCAGTCCCATTGTTCTTTCATCTTCCTCATCATTGGATTCCTTTACTATCCCTATTGACTCCAATTCAATGTGCTTACCAAGCTCGTCCACTAGCACACTCAAATCATTTGAAGATTCCACGAGAGCAATGGTCATGAATGCTAAGTAGTTTCATTCTCCATCATAGCTTTCTTCTGAGTTTGAATTAAAGGAGTCGGTGTCACTAAGAGTGGTGGCATACACTTTACCCTTCCCTCTCAAATATTTCGGACACTTCTTCTTGAGATGTTCATGACTGTTGCGTTCATAACACGTGATTGCTTGAGAAGATTGAGAATTCTTCCCATCTTTCTTCTTGAAATCCTTTTTCTCCTTCCACGAGTTTGGGAATTTTCCTTTCTCAACAAACATTCCATTCTTTTTGAACTTCAAGAACTTTCGAAAGTTCTTCACAAGATACGCTACATCTTTTTCGACCTCATCCTCATCCGATGAGTCATGAGCTTCTATTCTCTCATTAATTGTCTTTAGAGCAAGTGATTTGCTCTTACTTTGTGATGGTAGAGAAAGCTTATAGGTTTGAAGTGAGCCAATAAGTTCTTGAACTTTGATGTCATCAAAGTCCTTGCTCTCTCAATGGCAATAACCTTTGCACGAAAGGTCTCCAGTAGTGATCGTAGAATTTTCTTACAATCTTGGAGTCATCTGTCTTTTCCCCCAAGTTAAACTTCCCAATTACCACCTCATTTATCTTCCCATAAAATGAGTCGAATGACTAATCTTCACTCATTTTCAGCTCTTCGAAGCGTGTGGTAAGCATCTACAACTTGGTGTCTTTCACTTTCTTGGTGCCTTTATAGGTCATCTCCAAGATTTGCCTTGCTTCCTTGGCAATTGTAATGAGAGAAATCTTATGAAACTCATCTGGAGAAGCACCACAGAAAATAGCATTTAGTGCCTTGCTATTTGCATTAGCTGCTACAACGGCTGCCTTATCCCATGTGGATTTGGCAACCTCTGGCCTAGTCCATCCTATATCTACAGCATCCCAAACACTATCATCGATTGAACATAGTGTACATTTTTAGACCCCTTAAAACACAATTAGATTAACCTAGTTAATTAGCCAAGTGATTACTTAGTCAAATTATCAGATCTAGGTTAACACAAGTATATCATATCAATGTAAAGTGCGAAAAATAAAGAACACAAAGATATGATGACCCAGGAAAACCAAACCGGTAAAAAATCTAGGGAGGATTTAACCTAACTATCCTCAAGGTAAACCGAATCCACTATAAAAGAATTGAAGTTTACACAATAGCGACTTAGACCACTAACATCCTATTACTACCTCGAGTAGAAAACTTACTACCATGACCACGTGACAGCTCCGAGTCCACGAACTACTTCTTTCTTAGATTCCCAGCAAGTATAAGCACTCTCACTTGTGTAGCTTTAAGCTCTTTAATCTACAATTGAATTGATCACCAAGTTATTGATATAGTCTTGATTCTGGATAACCCTAAGAATGTGTGAAGGCAAACACCTATAGATCTCACAAAAGATTCACACACACAACACAAAGAGTAACCTTAGAGAGCTTTTGGGTATAAAACTCTAAATACAAAAAAGGCATAAGATGCATTCTAATCTCTCTAAAAAACATATATAAAAATGTTTTAGGGTTTCCTTTATATATATGAGTGTTTTACTTGAAACCCAATACGTTTAAGTAGAGTTTGGGCAGAACTGGAATTCTGCAGAAAAATAAATCTGCACGTGGTTCGATTGATCGAGTCTAATTTTCGATCGATCGAGTCTTGCATATTTAGTCCAATAAATTCTACAATCACTTGATTCCAATTTTACAAATAAACATACTTTGAGAAAATCTAAACCTAGACTCTATGTTTTGATCATGGTTTGTCAACACAATACAAATTAAAGTTGTTGACACCCCACTTTACAACCTGTATTTAACCTCACATAGAAGGTAAAAGGGTAATTTTGCCTTGAAAATATGCATCTTGATTCTAGCTATTAGATCCTTAATCTCATTTCACTAAAATGATTTTGATGTTATAACGATTAAATTGACTGGTCGTAAGCCCTAATCAGACCACTAGATTGAAAGTTATCATCAAATCAAGTTTTAATGACTGAGATGCACTATCACAAATTTAGTCCGACTATATGTGATTATGAACAATTGATTTCAATTGGTTATAAGTGTAACCAATTTGAAATTAATGACGTGTCATAATTTGATTGGTTAGGACTACATTTTATGGTGAGGTTGCATATACCTAATTAATTAGATAGTTAAATATTAATTATTCAATGAGTAATTTATACAATTATCTTTTAATTAGAGTAAATTTGGAACCAATTAAGTCTGAAATGGTAGTGATTGGAGCCATTTAATGTTAATTGGGAACTAATTTGGGACCTATTAATGTTAATTGTGCTGAAACAATTTTCTGACAAATGACATCTACTCACCATTTCATCAATATCTCTCAGAATATTTTGAATCTATGAATAAGGTTAATTTTCCCAAAAACTATACATCTGGGGCTTCAATTTGAGCATAAGAACGAGATAATTCTAATCAGAATTGGGTTAGATATAATTTTTTGAAGTTGACTCTACAAGCTGTTATAGCAGCTACGGGAAAACCGAATTTTGGCTTGCTCCCCACTCCCACCAATCTCTCCATTTAATGTACCAGATTTTTCCCAAGGCTAAAATGAGGTCTAGGTTCATAATCCTTGTCAACCCTCATTAAATGGCCTTCCATTCATATTCCTTCCATTACTACTATATAAACCCTCCCCTTCCTTCATTCCAAAACGCACAAAAAAACCCCCTCTCTTCCCCTCTCTTGAGTTCTAGTGAAGTTGAGTAATCTTGTCATATATTGGTCTTCCTGAGACTCAAGGTATTGAGTGAGACCCACTCTTCCTCTCCTAACTCTTCTTTTCCTCCACCTTAAGACCACTCTCAAGAGTCTTCTCCTCCACCATATGGATTTTGCATGAAGGTATAATCTCTTTTTCTAATTGTTTTTCATGTTGCCATGATGAGGGTTTAAGATTAAAACATGATAATGATCATTTAAATTTCTTTGAATATGTTTGAATGTTCTTAAATGTTCTTATGTGTTCTTCACATGTTCTTGGTTATTCATCACATGTTCATGCATAAACACTAGTTTCGATCTTAAATCCACATCAAAAATATGAAAAACATGATTGTTTCATAATTCTTTCAAGTCCTTGAATCTAGGATGTCACCATACACACATATTCACTAGAATTTATTTTCCCAAATGCAATGCTTAATAAATTGAATTAGGGTTTATCACATGCACACACTTTAAATTCAACATGCAAATTGATTGATAACATATTGGATGATATGATATGAATGTTGGCCACCATAGTCTAGAAAACCGGTTTCACTGGGCAACGTGAGTGCCTAACACCTTCCCATCTTGTAACATAGCCTCCGAACTTAGATCAAGGGTTAGTAGATCAAATGCTTATCCAGGTAATTTTCGATTTTTAGATTGTAACTAGGAAATAAAGCCATGTACTTTATCTTAGATTGTATCTAGGACCAAAGCCATGTAATTTCCTATGTTCAATATAAATTCAATTTCAAATTAGTAAAATGATGAATTTTTCAATTATGGTTTTCTTATTTATTCCAACAATTAAATAAGTGGCGACTCCATTGTAAAACCCTTAATCTAAAGGGGAAAATATAACTAGTCGAACCTCCATTTTAAGAGGCAATAACACGACTCCACCCATTCACTTGGGTTTGGCCCAACACTCCATAAAGAACGGGTCGGGGCACGGTCTCTCACAAAAGTTCTAATACATTAGTTCCTAAGGATTTGGCTAAATGCACCTCTCCAAGATATGTCAATGGAGAGGGTAAGAGTAGAGGAATTTGGAGAATCAAAGGATAAAGATTGTGGATGAGTCAATCTTATTTTTCTCTAGGGTTTCTCTCTCAAAATTCTCTCTAGAAGCTCTCAACATTTCGTGCATATAAGGGTATTTATAGTAGGGTGTATGATGAATGCAAATGGTCATGTTTCAACCAAACAGGGCATTCTGACGACTCAGGCTCATGACTGGAACGAGTCGCAAGTTTGAGTTGCAAGCTAACTGCCTGGCCAGATTAGAAGTTTTGTCTTGTAGTGCTCCAGCTGTCGTGACCTTTTAGCTCCCCTTACGTGCTTCTCATGTGTGCCATTCTGGCGACTTGCTAGTCGCGAGACTCCCTTGAATTGCACACTTTTTGAGTTTTCTTCACACTCTTTCACACACTACTCTTACATAATTCTCATCTAAATACAAGGTATCTAATTACTAAATTACAAGCAAATTTGGCATGGAATAAAGCCAACATATGATTGAATAAATTCAACCTTACAACTATTAGTGACTACAAGAGAACGAGAGGACTTCTTGAATGTGATGATCAAAGCTGAGTTTGTCCCAGTAATAATCATTTTGGTTGGATAGGCTGTGCATGTCTTTAAAGGGAAAGCTTAATGTAGGGTGTTTGATGTGCATGAAATATATATAATAAAATACTCTCATGTTCGCATTTTTGGGCGTACTTTTAAGCTATCTTACGACTGATTATATATTATCTTTGTTTAATAAGTGATAAGGGTTTTACATGCAAAGTGGGGCTAAGTCAGTTCACTACAAAAAACGCGTTTTTAAGCTGCATTTTTGTAAAACAGGGCTACAGGAAACGCTTTGAGCCGCATTTATGAAAAACGTAGCTCCACCTTGGACATATAGTCGCGTTTGCTAAACGCGGCTATAAACTAGCTCTGAAGTCGTGTTTTCCGATGGTGAGGCTTTGTTTTTGGGGTAGGACTTAAGCCGTGTTTTTAAAAACATGGCTACAGACCCATCTAGGTTTTTTTTTTTTTTTTTTTTTTTTTTTTTTTTTCCAAATATGTATGGAGCTGCGTTTAAGAAACGCAGCTTAGGGTATGTGAAAGTTCAATAAGTGTATAAAACACTATGAATGTTTAGACCCCCAAATTACAAATTACCAATTCAAGCTTAATGTCAAACAATATATGTGCAGAAAATAAACACAAGCTTATAACAAAATTGATAAACAATCTAAACCAATTAAATTCACATCCACAGTAGAAATTAAAAGGTAAAGATTAAGGGAAGAGAAATGCAAACACAAGGACAACACAACGATGTGTCGAAGAGGAAACCGAAACTTTCGGCGTAAAACCTTTCCGCCGCTCTCCAAGCGGTAATTAATCTACTAAAGAATGTAGTTGGGATACATGAACAACAATAGACCCTCCAAGCCTAATCTACCCAGTGTATCTAAGCCCTCCAAGCTTTTTGCTCCAACAAGGTTACGCCGAACCTATTTCTTTTTTAGCTTACCGGATTCCGCTATAGCCCATAGCATCAACCAATATGAATTGGTCCCTTCTTAACTGCTTCCCAAAGAACCAAATAGCCATCTTACAAATATGGGTATTGTGAGAAAAGGTTTTGGTAATGTACCTCTCAAGGATATAACAATGGAAAGGAAGAGAGTAGAGGAATTTGAAGAGTCTCTATCTGAAGATTAGGGATGAGTCAATCTTGTTTTTCTCTAGGGTTTCTCTCTCAAAATTCTCTCTGAAAGCTCTTTACATTTCATGGGTATAAAGGGTATTTATACTGGGGTGAGAAAGGAATGCGAAGAGTCAATTTTTCCCAAACAGGATGGTTTGGCGGCTTGGCCTCGCGACTTGACTTAGTTGTGAGTTCAAGCCGCGAGATAACAGAACGGCCAGGATGGACTTTTTGTCCTGTACTGCTCCAGCTAGCGTGACTATTCACCTTCTCGCACGTTTCACACGTGTGCTGTAGTTGGTGGCTTGCTAGCTGCGAGTTATCCGCGAGTCCCAGCCACGAGTCGCTGCATCTTTGTACAATCTTGAGCATTTCTTCACACTTTCTCACACACTACCCTTACATGAATCCCACCTAAATACATGATTACTAAATGCTAAATTACTAGCAAATTTGGTTGGAATAAAGCCAATACAATGGTTGATTAAATTCAACCTTACAGTATGATTAGAGCTGCGTTTGATTAAACACAGTTTAAACATGTCTGGAGTTGCGTTTGTTAACATGTTTGGAGTTGTGTTTAACCAAACGTAGCTTCTACATGTTTAGAGCTGCGTTTGGTTAAACGAGGCTTAAACATTTAGTATAAATAAAAAAAAAAATTATCAAAACTCCACACAATTGAAAAAAACCCTAAGCTACCTCTCGATCACTCTCAACTCTCAGACCACTCTTAACTCTCAAGCTACCTCTCAATCCAACTCTCAACTCTCAAACTCCTTCCCTCACTTCCACCCTCTCCTAATCCCCTTCCTCACTCCGCTCTTCCCTCCTCTCCATTCCCTTATCATCGATCGATAGAGAAGAATCGGCGCTGACAAAGCCTTGGGTCTCTCCCTCTCTCTCTCGAACTGTCAATCTCATTCAAGACACTCTTGCAAGGCTGACTAACAATAAGTTTTGTAAATTGTTTGTTTTGATTTGTGTTTTAGGATTCCCATTTTTGGTTTAGGGTTTTGATTTTAGGTTTAGGTTTTTGATTTTCGATCTAGGGTTTTGATTTTGGGTTTAAATGGACTTTTTGAGGGACAAGCTTCATGGGATTTTGATATTTTGTTGTTTTCTTGCAAGAACAACAGCTTCATGTATTAGGATTTTAGAGCATTGAGGTAAACCACCGAGAATTTCTTCTCTCTCAATTTGGGAGATTTGTTTGTTTACTACTCAGCAATTAGTTGAGTTTTATAGATGACAACCATGACCAAACAGATTAGGTTCAAGTTATTCTTCCTCTTTATTATTCTTTTTCTTTTTCCTTTTTCCCCACTTTGATATGATAATCAATCTCATACTTATGTTTGAAAGATTTATTGTTCAGGATGAATGGGGCAAATGTGGTTGAAAATGATCCAAATGTTTCATGTAATCTCACCCATAGTTTGTCTTTGTGTGCTTGGCCGCGAATGTTTTGAATCGTTGTGGCACCCATGACCCACTGATCTTGATGCATAGGACAATCCCCTCTGGTTATTGACCAAGCCAAATTAGTTGTGCTTAGTGCTGACCAGCACCACACTATGAATTGCCACCCTTAAAATGATTGGGTGCTGTGTGCTATATTAAATTGGACAAGGCAAAGAAGTTTCGACTTTTTTGTCTCAAGGAAATCCTATGCCATATGCACACAGTACTCTCTTCTGAATTGTTAATCTGGTGCTGAAGTTCTTGATGACTAGTAAAACCTTCTCGTGGGTTTCCTTCTGCTGTGATTATATAAGTTTTGTTATTTGCTTTCTAAATTTAGGACCATAGAATCCGCCTAAAAATGTAATGTAAATCATGTGAGGCATTTTCAACAGTTCTCCTGTAGGTGAGAGACATGTCTAGTCATCCAATGACAATAACAAGAAGATAGAGTTAAGGTGAGTGAGACCCACCACTTGTTTCTCTTTCATTTGATTAAATATTATGGACCCCTTAGACACCACAAACACCCCTTTATTTAGTCGCTGACTACATTCCAAGTCACCCTTTAAGTAATATTAGTTGTTATCAAGTCATTTTTCACCCATAAGATTAGTGCTTGTCTTGTGACCTTGATTCCAAGCACAGTCCTGAAAATTAGGGTCCATGAGGTGTGGCTATTATCATGATTTGTTGTGTATGTATATTTGGGGTCCTACACAATATTTGTAACCAGAAAATCAAAGTGATTAGTTTTGACCAAAATGACAATATAATATGTGCTAATCTAAATTTTTTAGATCTCTTGTGAACTTTTTCTTGGGTGCTGTCTTGGGATCCTAGAGATAAGAGTATGAGAAAGGTGGGTGTGATTTTCTCTGGAGCAACCTTTTCTTGTCTGGAGTATTTGGATAGAATATCATCCAATGAGGCTTCAATCATGTTGTTATGCATGTGTTCCTCATCCTTTGTTTAAGAATATTTTAGGGTTTACCATCATTCAGGGCTTTTGAGTAGCGGATTGAAGTGAAGAGTGTCACATTATTAGGACAAAACTTAGTTATAATATCTTAAGTATTATACTTTAAATTTTCAATTAAATTAAACCTGTATGCAGTTTAAGCATTATTATCTTCTCAAAGAACAATTAAATTCAACCATACGACATATTAGTTAATATAACTATGTAGTTGAATTTAATTATGGAACCTAAATTACAATGCCTAAGAAACTATATCAAAATTTTACCCATATTATTAAAACATAACATTTCTTGACTATGCCCTTCTTGAATAGAAAATAGCTTTACTTCGTACGGTACAGGGGCTACCAGGCAAGTTATATCTTTGCTTCCCAATTTCCTGAAGAACTACATTAGCACGATATTTAACTGGTGAGTGGGGAATCAAAAAACTCAAGACCTTTTAGGCCTTTTGTTAAAAGGTCTTTTGGTATTAAGCGTGGGTAAAAGCTTCATGGGATTTTGATATTTTGTTTTTTATCCACACTTCTGTTTTTTTAAGTGAAAGTAATATCCATACTTGGCAAAATGTCTTAGGGTGTAAGTGTCCAAAAGTATCAGAGTGTGCATTAAGTCCATAAACAATTACATTAACTAATATTTAGTAAATAGTTACTGATCAAAAGAGATATAATTTACATTGACACACACACATTAGTTACTCAAACAAGAAGTGCTTATGCTCAAACTTGCATGAGATTAGCTTACATACCACATGTCACTTTCAGCTTTGACGCTTATAGGGTATAGACTAATGGCCTGTTTGGAAGTTTAGAGAGGGAGGAGAGTAGAGGGGAGTAGAGGGGAGGAGAGTAGTTGAGATGAGAGTATAGGGAAATGGTTTCCCTCCACGTTGTCACTGCATGCAAAATGTACAGGTTTTACTTTGTAGGTTCCTTGTATATTTACATAGTCTATGCCTGACACTGCCACAGCAAACCTTTCATTGACATTTGCACTTATCACAGTAGTATTGGTCAATCATTATGGGAGTTTCAACTTCATAAACTTGAATGTTGGAGAACATAATTCCTTGTACTGGGCCTGACCCTCCCTGCATTGCAAAACAATATGACCATTAATAAGTCCATGTGTGAGTCTAGTGCTAACTTATAGCATATATATTGAATGCCCAAACTGGCTAGTCATAATAAATTTAAAGGTTATTTTGAACAACATAACAAATCATTTTTTTTATTGGTGTGATTAAAAATTAACATGTCAGTTTATGATAAAAATTTTCTCTAGCTAAACCAATTTGGAAGAATTGAAGTTCCTTCAATCTACTACTTGCACAACAACTTATAAAATTATCCACATGTATTTTAGTCATATAACATATTTAAATGATTTAATGAATCTTGTGATTTAATATACATGTATAATATTATAAACTACCACGTAAGACTGTCATAAAATAGGAAAGAAAATGGAATGTATTTTTATACCTGCCAAGTCTTCATTCTGACTCCAGTCATTGTATTCTGCATTTTTATGTCTCGAACGGTGACATTTGACATGCAGGCTTTAGTATTATCCTTTCCTAGTGATCCAACGCTGATTCCATGTCCAGGTCCACAATTGACATTGTGAATGTATACATTTGAGCATCCAGTTTGTATGGAAACACAATCATCTCCTGCAGAACTCAATAGAAGTTATTCGAGTTGCCTCTATGTAGACTTGTAGAGGTGTCAACATTTTGAATTTGTGTTTATTACCGTTATTTATCTTCCTTAAATTCATTGCTATACTCTATGATGGGAAATTTAAAGAACTCACTTATGAAGAGATTTAATCGCCCAATTATGGTTGGCCTTTTTCTTCTTGACTAGGACAAAGTTAAGGTTCCCCACACATGTGAATCGCACATTCGTACTTTTGTTAGACTTTGAAAATGTAATTAATGTGTTTGTGTTAATATCCATTACCAAGGTTAGCACGCTTAATAATATTAGTCTGGATATTAATTAAATTACCTTGACTACAGATTGGTTGTCAAGGTAACATTTTCAGATCGTCCCCTAAATTTGTTTTTAAATTATTTTATTTGCTAACATATTTGAACAAAAGGATCAGATTGATAGGGTGAGGGACGTATTAAATTGACAAAAATTAACTTGATGTCTTTGTACTCTCATTTTGTTGTTTTTTTTTCCCCTCCCTTTTCCTCATTTTGTGTTTCTATGTGTGTTTTTAACGTTTATTCTTCCTGATCAAGCTATTCTATATTTGTCCAGGTTTATTAAAGTAGAAACGTTGAAAGCGAAATTGCATAGAAACAACAAGGAGACTTACTGGGTTCCTAATTTTGTGAAGGCATAGTGTCTCCCTGGAACAATGACAATAGATTCTCAAAGAAAGCTGGCAGCCTTTTTAAGTCTACAATTTTGTTGAGTTTTAGATAGAATTTATGACGGCACAAGTTTTCCCATAAAATTTCTATATGCTAGATATCATAGAAATGTTGACAAACTGAAGCTGGCCCAATCTATTTGGCTTCTGAGAGTGTAATAGTTTGGCTTGGTTGCAATTTCTTTGCAACCTGACTGGTTGGATTTATGTGCAGGTTCATATTTATGTAATTAGCTAATAACCAACTTCAAGACAAACCTGCACCACACCTAGTTGTTTGCTCACATGATAGTTTCTTAATTGACTAATTATTGACTGTTTTAAATATATATTTTTTTTGTGTAACAAAGATAATGAGCATTGCTATACAATGAAACTGCATATACCTCGTAATTTTCTTAAATCAAGCTTGTCACCAGGGTGCAAAAACTTGTACATAACCCAATAACTTAAAAAAAAAACATTTCAGTTCAAAAGACTATGCAGCTTGGGTTGACGTATGTAATATTTAAAGGAGACTCAAAACACGATTAAGGGGTAGTTTCGTATACCTTTTGTGTATTCAAGGTGCTATCTGTATTATTATTTATTTATTTTGAATATAATTTTATTACTTAAAAAATGCATAAGTGATGATTAATTCTTTCTATGAAGTAAAAGAATTTTGTATCAATTAATTAACATGTTCCTTACATGTCTTTCACAGGTGATGTTGTTCTCAAAGATTTGAAATTGCAGGCAAAGGCACGAAGTTCACTAAAACTTTCGGTCACTGTGCAAGAAAATCCAGACGCCTCTCAAAAGCTATTCACCTTCATTTTCTATCATTTTGTCTTGGTACCCCAATTCCCATGCCTCTCCTTTGTTGTGTTTACTATCTTTCTTAATTTGATGCATGTTGGGCATCTTCGTAAGTCTCTTTTTTATTGTTTTTTTTCTTTTAATTATATACATTCATATTTGTATCATAGGGCCATATCTGAGACATATGTAGGCCGTATCAAACAAATTTTTTTAAAAAATTTGTAAAACAAACACAGTTAGGACATACTCAATGTGCAGTACTGTATTGGAAAGGAGAGACGTCATTATATTTGAATGGGTGAATTTCTCGCTCTTGAAATTGCATGAAGAGACGCCTGAGTGTGTGTGTGTGTGTGTATGTATGCAACCTGAACTTCCTCTGAACTAAATTACAGAGCACAATACCTAAATTGTTTATCATTTCATACATCTTCTCTTTTGACTTACTTATTTCATAAATGAAATAAATTTTCACAAATTAAATTAATTTTAACCCTATTCATACAACTTCCTTCTTGACTACCATTTTTCATAAATTAAATCAACTGAAAAACTCCATAAGAGTATATGACAATCGACTCTCAACAAGTGACTCTTAATTACATGGATGCATTAGGTTCTTTCCCGCTGATAGAATCAACAAATCTTATCGATTTTTTGAGGCGACTTAGACTAACTCTTGGAACCTCAAAGAAGTGGTCAAAGCCCCAATTATATTTCTTGAAATAACTAACTTGTTACTTTTCTTGTAAATAGAATTTAAAAGCCAAAGCAGAGGCTTTCATTCCATTTGGTGCGGGCAGTAGATTTTGTCCTGCAAGTGATCTGGCTAAGCTCCTGATAACTATTTTCCTACATCATTTTCTCCTTAACTACAAGTGAGTTCCCTCAAACCTTTTACTATGTGGAAAACAATTTTACTTATTTTGGAAATTAAATATCACCATACATAGTATTAATATATGTGCTCTATTACAATTCTATAGAAATTCAATTGAGTAAGCAAGATAACCCTTTTTCTATTGTATTTTGCCATTAACCAAAAATGAGTTCCCTAAAAATGAGTTCCAATAAAATAACAATTATTGATTCTTGTTGAGGACAGCGGTGACAGAAGTATGTAGTTGCAGATGTTTATTACAAACTAAAATAAAAAATACTCATAGTTGGTGTGTAATATAATATTTAGCTTTCTTATACATCTTACATGTGTACATGATTGTACTACATTGTGTACATGTGGTCCAATCTTCTACATCTTACCATTTTTCTTGTTTATTTTTGCTTCGTAATGGGGGTTTCAGGTAGGAAAGCACTGAAAAACCTGTGATTCTTCATCTTCCATTGCTTGCTGAAGATAAGGTAGCTTTCTTCTCATTACTCGCCTTCTGGGGAATGCACTTGGTTGTAATATATGATTACAAAAAATAGAAAGAGTATTCCCTAATCTAGCTATAGTTGCCCTATAGCCACGTTTTTGATAAATGCAGCTAAAACCCACCACCTATACTAGTGTATTTACAAACGTAGCTATAGGTCCCCTCTGTAATAAGTAATAAGTTTCACATGATCATAGCTGCAATTATTTTTTGACTATCTTATTTGTTTAAAAATATGACTATAGTTACAATAAGTGAGGCTTTAACAAACTTTACACCCTTTGTCGGTGAAATTCAATTTACATTATAATCTTAAACAATTTTGTTTAAATAACTACCTTAGCATATAAGGTTCATGGTTAGGCGTCTACCATTTTGTAGTTAGAAAATTAACTCACAAACGAAACAAGGAGATCTTTCTCAACCACGTGAAAATCATCTTTATAATACTATGTTTATTGCAAACCCATAATCCAAAATCACATTCTATATTTCTATATAACAATTTAACAATAACCAAAATGCACCAGCATGTTTTTGCTGGAAGATAGGATTTTCAGTTTAAAATTTGATTACACTTCATAGTTAATTTTGATTGACCTTTTTGTGTCAAGCTTGAAAGTCTATATTAATTATTTCTTCCAAATATAGCTACGTTTTTCTTGATTTCTAAGAAGTATTCTAAATTGGAATGTAACCACCCTCTTTATGATACATTACTCTTAATGAAAATAGTTATTGCATTTGCTTTATTGCTACATGTTGTGACTTGTGAGGAATGCACAACCTTCTTAACAACCTGCTTGTAATTTATGAAAATGAAAACACTTCATAGTTCCTATATATGTTAGTAAGTGTTTTCTTCCTCTTTCCATAATAACAGTAATTAATATATAGCTAATTTATCAAAATATGAAGCCAAGTGAAAGTAGTATTATAATAGTTCGTATATGTATCTAAATGTCATATTTACAGATACAAGTGAAAGTAGTATTATAATAATTAACAATTTTAGGTTGAATCACCACTATTGAATCCACAGGGGTTATTCAGCACATATTGAGGAACATACAAACAGCATCGTATGATTTTAGCTTATATTATCACATGTAGGAGACAACTTCTTTTTTGGAAGTACTTATCTTGGTATTCTAGAGGTTTTAATTATTACAATTACATTCAAAAGTGATTTGTTAATATCTTATTCCAGAAATTATGCTTAAAATATTCCAAAACATATCAAATTAAGTTATGCTTCATTCAGTGTTATTATTTAGAAAATTGAAAGCATAGGTTACTCTTGACATAGTGTTATATATATATATATATATGTTCTATGAAAATGTAAGCATAGTTGGGTATGTTTGTTCGTAACAAATCACCTATAGGTCTCATATCACCTATGAATCTAATTTGAAGGTTTACTGGCTATGCATTACCAAATGTTGTTGTAGGTCAGATATTGGAAATCTTATATCGCTATGGATAAAAGTTGGATGAAGAAGCGGAGGGGTTCAATGGAATATATTGAAGGTGTACTTAAATTTGTGGAATTTACATTTTTACATGCAAGCGATGGGAAAATCTTTTGTCCTTGTACCAAATGTGTGAATTTGAGTTTGGTATCGCCAAGGGTGGCACGTGAACATCTGTGGAGTAAGGGAATGCTTCAAAGTTACACGCATTGGAAATGGCATGAGGAATCGGCGGCTGCGCCATGGCCACTGAATGTGGGAGTAGTCATGTGCAAGACTCCCTAGAACAATATGGTGACTTTCATGGGATGTTGCATGATTTGTGCCCCATGCATAAAATGCCACCCGAACCAATGGACGAAGGTGAAACTGTGCAACAACCGGCTCAAGGTCTGAATGATGGTGCATAAAAGTTTTACAAAATGATAGATGATGTGGACAAGCCTTTATATGTTGGGTGTACAAAATTTAGCATATTCTCACCCATCGTTGTGTTGTTCCAGTTGAAGACTCCTTGTGGTTGGACGAACAAGTCATTTACTATGTTGCTTCAAGTCTTGATGGATATACTTCTTTCAGATGCTAAGTTGCCAAAGGACCATTATGAGGCTAAGAAGATAGTCTGAGATTTGGGTTTGGGTTATGAGAAGATCCATGCTTGTCCCAATGATTGTATACTATTTTGGAAGGAGAATGTTAACCTTGAGGCGTGTCCTTGTTGCAAAGTTTCAAGGTGGAAGACGAATAAGGCATCTGTTACAAGTAATAATGCCTCATCCAATAAGGGAAAGAAGAAAGCTGCAAAGATCCTACAGTGGTTCCCCTTAAAGCCAAGATTGCAACGACTGTTTTTGTCACCCAACCTGGCTAGTTCTATGAAATGGCATGTTAATGGTCGTACAGATGATAGGGTAATGCGACATCCTGTTGACTTGGATGCGTTGAAAATGTTTGACACTACGCATTTACAGTTCTCGTCTGAGCCTAGTAATGTCAAACTTGGATTAGCTGTAGATGGGTTCAACCCTTTCGGAATGCTGAGTACTACTCACAGCACTTGGCCTGTCATGCTAGTCCCTTACAATCTCCCACCTTGACTGTGCATGAAACGGTCATCTTTGATTCTATCACTAGTTATTCCTAGTCCTAAATCGCCATGGATTGCGATAGATGTGTACTTGCAACCCTTAGTAGAAGAACTGAGGGAATTATGAGATGTTGGAGTAGAAGCGCATGATGCATCTTCAAAAATGTATTCCAATTGCGTGCAGCAATGATGTGGACCATACATGATTTTCTTGCATACGCAGATGTGTCAAGTTGGAGTACGAAAGGTAAGTTTGCGTCTCCTTGTTGTGCCTTAGAGACTAACTCTCGATATTTAAAAAATGGCCACAAATTCTGTTACATGGGACATAGGTGATGGTTGGTTAGTGACCATGAATTTCAGGAAGAAAATACATTATTTGATGGATCTATTGATATGCGAGTGGCTCTCGTGCCACCAGTTGCGTCAGACATAATTGTGGACTGATGTGCATGAAATTTATATAATAAGTACCCTCATATTTGCATATTTTACCTCATTTTTATGATTAATTTGTGACTAATTATAATCTATCTTTGTTTTATAGGTTATAAAGGCTTTGCATGTTTACAAGAATTAGTGGAAGACAAGAAAAATGAAGAAGAAGCAGAGCGAGTGAAGTGTAATTGACTAAGCTGAAACAATGAGGTGGGGCCAATTGATTTAAGAAGCCAACTTGTAGAGAATTGTAATTTGTAAGGCTAGAAAGCGTGAAGTGTCAGATAAGGAAAAGTAAATACAAGAAGTGTGCATGTTTGTGGGCTTTCTCTAATCCAACAATTCTCTATAACTTCACCGACATACAAGAATCAAACAAGAAATTTCTATTAGGCCACTTCGGTTTTGGTCTTTGTAAAGAAGAGCCTTAGGTCAGCCGTGTGTCATGTGATTATAAATGAGCAAATTAACGCATTAGAAAGGGAGGCTAGTCCGAATTGTATTAGGAGTTATTTTTCTTATATAATGCTTTAGGTTAGTTTGTTTAAGGGAGGCGGCTAGGACTGGAGTGCAAGCAGCAGAGTGTGGTTTTCTTTTATGACTCTTCTCAAGCACTATGACTATTTCTTTCTCTATTTTATTTGTCTAAGTTTAATGTTTAGTATTTTATTCTTTTGTTTTCTTTCAATTACCATGAGTAGCTAAACTTATAATTAAGGTTGAGGATGAAACCTTGTTAAAGATTATTAGTAATATTTATGTGATTTAATTTTTCCCACAATAGCTGTTCTTTAATGATTTAAATTGTTCTTGCTTCATATTAATTGACTAAGATGGGATTCTAGATATGAGTTCAATCATGTTTTTCTCATGATTTAGGATTTGTCTTAATTAATTGAATGCTTGGTTTATTAATTCTTGATTATAAAATTGAATATTGTTTGTGATTTGTCTGTCAATAGATACAAGTTATGATTTGATTTTTAGAATTGGATATATCTTGTGATTTGTTTGGCTACAGATACAATTGATGATTTGGTTTTATACTTAAGAAGCGAAGAAGAACATGCTTTTGATTTTTAAAATAAGGACTTTAATGAGGATATTTTCCATGATAGCAAGATTGATTTCTAGATTATCATGTAGTGAGTTGGGAAAAATTAATGATCATAAATATATGCTAATATGACTTACAAGGCGGATTCCAAAACCTTAATTCCTTTCCCTTGATTGTTTACATCTTTTTATTGTTTTATATCTCTTGCTTAGTTTAACTATTTGCTTAATTTTATTATTTGCTTAGTTTATTTAATTTCAAAACAACCAATTTTTATTAAACTAGATTAGGATTAATTTGGTTAAGATTTAATTAATTTTTCTACGTTCATTTAAGTCCCTGTGGGTCCGACCTCGTTCTTGTCAAACTATACTTCGGTACGGTTCATACACTTGCGAGTATTTTAAAGTTTCAGAACATGGACATTGAAAGTTTAGTTGGACGTTGTTTGGAAAAAAAATGTCAAGAAAAATACAACAAAAGAAAGATAGGTGAGGCAAACTAGTGTGTTTGGAAGAAGAGAAGTATTTTTTTCAGCTTGCCTTATTGGGAGGATCACAAGTTGTGACACAATCTTGATGTGATGCATGTAGAGAAGAATGTGATGGACAATATACTTGGATGTACTCTATTGAGAGGTAAGTCATATGTAATACATGTACAGTATGAGGCTTCATATGTGCTTTGTAATAGCTAGTGTCAATTATTAACCTTCTTATGCACATTATAGGTACCTCTCACGCCTTAAGTTTTACATAAGAAATAGGGTTGCTCCAGAAGGGTGTATTGCTGAAAGGTACATAGTGGAGGAATGCTTAACATTTTGTTCATGGTATATGGAAGGAGTTGAAACTGTATTCTCATGACCCATGAGGACGATGGAGGAGTCAATAGGGCCAGTTTCAAGTGTGACACTAGACAATAGGGAGTTGACCTAAGCTCATCGCTATGTGCTATTCAATTTCAAGAACATTTACCAGTTTTGTGAGTAAGTACTACGGACACCAATATAATTGCATGATAATCCATTGTTCGCTATGTGTATTAACACTAATACAATTTCCATCGCATGCAGGATGCACAAAGGTTTGATGGAGGATGAACTTCGAAGGGGCCACTGTCACAGCTCCAATGCTATTATTCATAAGCACCACATGGAGAAGTTTTGTGGCTAGTTTAGATTTCACATATGTGTCACATCTTCAACTTCTTAACCTTGCAACTTTCCCATAAGTGGAATGACTGTACTAATCATAATAAGTTTGTTTGGTTATATTAGGTGATGTCATTGACTGATGCTGATAGGGAAAGTACTGGACTTACTGATACACTTATCAGACTTTCCAAAGGGCCATATACTTCAATAAATTGGCTGAAACATTATGTCATAAAT
The DNA here is from genome assembly GCA_030445155.1 of Quercus variabilis. NCBI lineage: Eukaryota > Viridiplantae > Streptophyta > Magnoliopsida > Fagales > Fagaceae > Quercus > Quercus variabilis. Next base: position 92,464,718 of record CP129448.1, on the reverse strand, counting down.
GGGTTAAAATTTAGGAGTTCAAATGCCAAGGCAAATAGAAAAACACAAAATAGTGGAGTTAGTGTTGCCACTGAAGGTGGCATTACATACTATGGTGTGTTGACAGATATTATGGAGTTGAATTATTTTGGCAATATCAGACATGTGTTATTCAAGTGTACATGGGTTGATGATCAAAATAGGAAGGGCTATAAGACTGATGAGTTTGGGTTTCCTATGGTGAATTTTACTCACTCCATACATGGTGGGGAGGAAATGGTGCATGAACCATATGTCTTGGTGTCTCAAGCTACACAAGTTTTTTATGTTCAAGATAAAAGGCACAAAGATTGGTATGTCGTCATTAAAACAAAATCCTGAGATGTGTTTGATGCAGGTATTGGCCCCCATTGTGACGAGGATGACACATATGAGTTTCTTGAGAACATTTCGTACTCTCTCACTAGTAAGGATGTTGGTAGGGATGACCTTCATTGGGGTCGAGATGATGTGGAGGGAATGACAATTGATGCCTCTATCATTGGCCCAAGAGATCTTCATGAAATGGACAACTTGGATGATTGTGAGTTCATTGATGATGAGTTCAACGATGAAGATGACAATGAAGTCGAGTACAGCGATGATAGGATACTGTTGTTGTATGCGTAATTATGTTATAGTTATTATAGAAATTATAAGTAGAATTTGTACTTATGTATTGCGTAAGGAGTTTGAAAATGTTGCATATATATGTGTGGAAACTGTTATTTCTTCACGTTGTTAACAAATAAAAGTTTTAACATATATAATTATTAGGTGAAACTGTTACTTCTTCATTTTGTTTCATATATATGTTACAACTGTTATTTCTTCGTGTTGTTAAGAAATAATATCTGAAACAATATATAATTATCTTTAAAACTGTTAATCTATCATGTCATTGCTTGTTGACCATTTTTCCTCTTTATGTTTGTGTTGTAAAAGGTTTTGGACGTAAGAATGGGGAGGAAACATGAATTACCACTTGTTTACGTTGGGCAAGGATTGTTGCATTCTCAATAAAGGGTGGAGGCAGCTGATGAGGAAGCCCACATTTCTGAGGAGGCAAGATCGGTGGCAACACCGGTGGAAAGTGACGATGAGACACAGGCCCTAGGTATTGGTCATGTCTTCGAATGTAAGGTTTGATGTTTATTACTAGATGGTTGGGTCGGTTCTAATAGCTATAGGAATTCATTGGGTTCACATTTTTTAATATTGTAGGATTTATGTTTTGCAATTTCAATTATGAGTTGCTAGTTTACAAAACCTAATAATATATTGGTGAAATATCTAAATAATTCAGTATATTCTTTTGACTTCGGTCCATTCATTTCCCTTGGGTCCAATTTGGTTGACTTTGGTCTAGTAGGGGAGGTATTGGTCATTTGCGACCTCATTAAATCCAAAGTCAACAAAATATGTTGTTGTTCCTAATGATTGAAAGTTACACTTGCACAACCAGTGGGTTACATGAATGCGTGGGAGAAAGGCCTAAATTTACTCATGTTTTGTTTAAATGAAATCGTAAACCTATTATTATTTAAGTTGCTAGATGCATAATTTTTGTGTGGTGTGATATTTCTCACTAGTTGTGAGCTTTGTTAAATCAGTCCTAATATTGGTGATTTTGTATATATAGATGATTATGTTCAAATCCCACCACTGGTACAAAATCCAGCACCGGAAAATAGGCGTGAAAGACGTGGGAAAATAAGGTTGGTTGAAATATGGGCAATGACTGGTAAGTACAAAATCCAGTTGCCGTTAAATGCTAAAGGCCAACTGATTGGGCAGGACGGGTCTTTGTTCATTCGATGGTTGGGCTCGTTTTGCGAGAATGGCCTACTATGCCCACTTATGCCTGCTGGGTGGCCAAGCATCCCTGACAATTTTAAATAGGACTGTTGGGCGGAGATTGAGGTAGTATAAAAATAAAATATAAATTATTTTTCTTTATAGCTGCTGTCCTAATTAAATGTCACATTCAACTGCTATTGTAATTAAGTTACTACATTTTGCTAACTCCACTTTTGCATTTCAGAAATGGTATATAATTGATCCCACTATTATCACACCACCCAATCAAATGGCATGGGTGATGCATCAACTAGGGGAATTGAGGAGAAATCGTAGGACCAAGTTGAAGAAGGATCACAAAAAATGTGGGAAGACACGTGAACAGGTATTGGCTAGCAAACCTGAAACGGTTATCATAGTGCAATGGACGGAGATGGTTGAGTATTGGTTCAATGACAAAACAAAGACACTGCTACTTTCTTCGTCAATCTCATCTTCGTGGTAATTTAGTCAAGAGATGTTTTGTTTTGTTTTTGTTATTTATTTATTTATTTTTTTGATGGTAATGTGGTTGCAGACTAAAAGTAACAAAAACAAGGAGATTCAAGGTAAGCAGAAAGAAATACCAAGGTCTGGGGCCAAAAGTCTTGCACAAATTTCTAATGAAATGGTAAGAAATAAACTTTTTGTCATCATGAATGCCTACATGATGTTTTTGATATTTTGATGGTTTTAACCTCATTTCATATGTTTTAGGAATGAGGATAAGTTATTTACATTATAGGTATTTTTGTAAGTAAAAAAATGCAATAAATAACTTTATGCATCCTCTTAATATATAGAGATGACTTTGTTAATCCTCTTAATATATAGATATTAAGCAGCCACTTAAGGAGAGTAATTATCCTAACATGATCCCAACCTAATTATGCGTGTCTATAGATATTCAAAATCACCCAAACATTATTAAATGGCAATCACACAAGCTTTCTATTCATTATAGTGACTAGAAGCATAAAAACAATGAAATAAAAAGGGATTTATAGAATAGTATTTAAAACTAAGGGGAAGCTTTGGAATTTATGAAGAATTATTTATTTGGAAATTTTCAGAATTGATTTGGGAGAGAATTTGGGTGTTAATTTTATGGAATAGTAATAACAAATTTTGTCTTACATAGCATGAGCATTAGCGCCAAAGCACAAGGAATCTGTGAGCATGTGCATTGGGTCCAAATTTTGTGAGTCTTATTTTGAGTTTTTGTTCTTTTTATTTTATTTTATTTTTTTTTTTAGTTTTGAGGTACAAATTGTGCACACTTGGTCAGTATGTAGTTCACGAACACAATTTTGCTTGTTCTTGATACAAATGGGAAGTTTGTGTAATGTACTTTTTAAATGTACCAACTTTGGGTCATTTTGTGTTATGATAAAAAGAAAAAATGGTTCCTTAGCAATTGAGAAGTGGGGTGATTCAAATGGGAAGTTTTCAATGTTTATTTTTTGTCATCCTTGGTGCACATATTTTCCAGCAATCTGGTGAGCATCGAACATAACTTTTTTTTGCAAATCATAGAGAAACGTGCCTAGTTTAGTAAGTCCCAACATTTTTGATCACCCATGGGTAATTTATGACAAATTTTTGTGCAAAGTGGGCATCTCAATCTTATCTTGAGCCATTTTCTATAGGGTTTTGCATGATCCTTTCCATGTATATAAACTTACATTTTGGCCTTTCGGATCTTTGTTTAACTCAAATAAAGTGTCATTATAGAAAGTCTATGATGCCTATTTTCTAACTCCTCATGTCATTTTTATTTTTAATTTCTTCATTTAACAAGCCCACGTGTATTTGGAAGCTAGCTAAATCCTCTTATTTATTTACTACTCTCTCAGCTTTATCTTTATTGACTAACTTTGCTATGTTATGACTATTTCATTGTGGGTTTGTGTTAACTGTGGCATAACAACATGAATGCCTTAGTGTTTATTGTATGAATTTTGTTCATCATGTAGGTGAAAGCTAAAGGGGCGGCAGTTGAGCTCGCGTATGTATATCAACGAGTATATCGCACCAAAGATGGGGTTGTTGTTAGTACCCGTGCGCAAGATAACATGGTAAGCACAATTTGATCAAATTGAATTTTAGTGTATTTTGTGATTGTATTAATTATGGTGTATAATATGTTGTTTAGTTCTTGTGGGAAAACAGGATAGGATGGAAGCACTTTTGAATGAACAAGGCATACGACTACAAGGAGAGATTGGTAATGGAATCCTCTGGTCGAAAGACGATGCATATGCTCAGGTGATGGGTCGTCCAGAGCGCCTAAGACGTGTACGTGGGGTAGGTTTTGGAATCACCCCATCATGAAGAAGTGCCACAAACTATTCACAGTTTACCTCGACTCCATCGACAAGCAGAACTCACCAAAGGATGTCAGAGTTGGAGACGAGTCATGAAGAGCTTAGGGAGAAACTAGCTCAATCTTAGGAGGAACTAGCGAAGCATAATGAGGAACTAGCTCAATCTAAGGCGAGGCGTAGGGAGGAACTAGCTCAATCTGAGGCAAGGCACCAAGCACAAATGGCTGAAATGATGACGTCGATGAGAGGCATGTTTGAGCAATTAGCAAGGGGATGCGTGATATAGGTCCTTCTCAGGTAGCAAACAAATGTTATTTACCGAAACACTACTTTTTGCAATGCGTTGTTATGTGATATTAATACGATGCCTTTAATATATTTTAGGGTGGCAATGCTTGATAGGAATGAAACTATGAATCCTGAGGTAAAACAAAATTTCTCTAAAAATAGTAGCCTACATGTATACATACCATGCTATGATGGATAAACTATGAACCTCAGTAGTCAGTACAGGAGGAAAGAAAACATTCTGCTAGTGAATATGTTATAAAATCTCATAATGCAATTGTACTATTGTAATATAAGTTGATTCAAGACGCATTTCAAAGGTGTATGATATAGTGACTACTCTAGAGTATCACATTCTTATTTGTCACCTGAAACATGAAGAACATAGTTTCTTGGCATATTCACTTCTCCATGACTAGACACGTGCAAAATACGTAATGTAAAGGAACAAAACAATAGCTCTCATTATCAGTGTCAATAATGTATTACTGAACTTGATTGAATTGGAAGTTTTGACTAGAATTTTTTCTTCTCTCTAAGTTTAAACTCTGATAAATTGACTAAGTATGTTACTACACTACTCTTGTTAAATTATTAACGAATAGTTGAACTATTGCGTAGTCTTCCTCTCACGTTACTCTTTGTATTATTTTTTTTTAATCCAAATGAGCTCTCCCTATTTCTAATTATCTAGGTACGTAGTCTCCCACTTATCATATATAATCTCTCTCACTTTTTCCTTTCATTTTGGCATTTGAAAAGCCAAATCACTCCATAATTAGGCAAAAAATAATGCAAAATGATGTCTCTTTCCCTCATAACATTATTCTACCAAATTGCTCCATGATCATGCCTTTTGATACAAATGTGCATCTAAGCATTGCCAAATTACAATTTTGAATTCATGTTTTGAGTATTATGTATTGCAAGCAAAAATTTGACAAATTTAACTTGACAAAGAATAATTTGTGCAGTTTTACCGTGAAGTGGACAAGACAGCGTTTCCGCTCAAAATAGAAGCAAATGAAACTGAGGAAACTCCTGAGGCCTCACAACTTGGTGGACATTCTAAGCATGTTGCAAAATTTTTTGTGAATAGACATGAACAAACGTTTGTATATATATATTTTTGTTAACACAAGATTAGTGATGTTACTGCTTGTTGCCTGTGGTTGTTTGAGGACAGTTTAGAATGTAAAAAAAATCCTTTTTGTATATTTTTTGTGATGTACAAAATTTGTATATATCTTTTGGCAATTTTGTGTTGGGGAACTTGTGATTTGTTGTTGGGAACTTCTGATGTTGGGATGTAACAAAATCCTAAGTTTGTGATAGCAGGAAGTTGTGATAGCAGGGGAAAGAAAAAAGAAAAAAGAAAAAAAGAAAAAAAACCTATAGCTGCATTTTTAAAACGCGGCTATAGGTTCTTTCAATGTAGCTGAAAAAGGGATCTATAGCTACGTTTTTTTACAAATGCAGCTATAGGTCTGGCCTATAACCACAGTGAGAAACGCGACTCAAACCAAGCCTATAGTTGCGTTTTAAAAAACGCGGCTACAGGCCAGGTTCCAGTTGCATTTAAAATCGTGGTTATAGGTCAGACCTATGGCTGCGTTTGTAAAAAAAAGCAGCTATAGACCCCTTTTTCAGCTACATTGGAAGACGCTATAGCCGCGTTTTAAAAACGTGGCTATAGGTTTGACCTTTAGCTGCAGTTACAAAAACGGGGCTATAGACCCGCAGGGACCTATTGCTGCGCAGTATAGGCCGGGTTTGTAAACGAGGCTATAGGAATTGCGGCTAGAACCTATAGTTGCGTTTTTGTGGTCTATAGCTGCGTTTTTGAAACGCGGCTATAGACCCCATTTTTGTAGTGGTTGCTAGCCCAACTTGAAGGACTTGGAGGGCATGAAGCAAAGAAAAGAAAAGCAGGACGAACTATGCAAGAAGAAAGAAAATTAAAGAAAGGAGTCCAAGATGCACATGTGCAGAAGTAAAAGAAAAAGAAATAAAAAATAACAATAGAAGTGCTTTTGTGGGACTCAGAGATATACAATGGGCTTGTGGTTTTAATTGCTCTTTGTTATAGCTTGAGCTTCTCTTTTGGGCTACTTTGGTTTTGGTTGGTTAAATCAATTGGCACAACGTGAAGCGTAGTGTGTGGCTTACAATTCTAGTTTCACTTGTAGTAAGGAATTTCATAGAGTCAAGCGGCTTCTCTTTGAAGTGCGTGTCTTTGTGTGATATAAATATGAGCAAACAGAAAAGTAAGGTAGATGGCTAGGGCTAGAGAGCAGGCAGCCGCCTGTGGCTTCTTTTGTTGCTTTTCTCTAACACTATGACTTCTCTCTTTCATTCTAGTTTTATTTTATTTGTCTAATTTAATGTTTAGTATTTTATTTTTGTGTTTTATTTCAATTACTATGAGTAGCTAAATTTTCAATTAAAGTTAAGGATGAAATTATTGGCGATACATGACCTCACAAAAACCTAGCTAATCTTCGGCTGCCAGATATTTCTAAAAAGGGGCCAAACCAAGGTTCGGCCCAAGTCCAAATTGACTCCCATGTCTACTCTTGTTGGTTTTTTGTTTGTATTTGATGAAAATATAAAGTGGTATTTTTTTTAATGACTTGGCAAGCTTATTTATTTACACATATATAGTCGTAGGCCCGTTTCTATGCCCCAATTAAATCCAAATGATATCAAAACCCATTTCTCACCTATTGTGAGAGAAATGTCTTAAGAAACCATCTCTTAAGATAATTTTTCCCTAATCTCTCCACATTTCAAACTTGGCAACCCCTAAAATCTCATCTTTATCAGCCAATTCCACTATCTCTAATGTCTAAACAACCTAATCTGCAGTATAATTTGCAAGAACCAAGTTAAACAAAAAACAATCATCAAGCAAACTTAATTCCCTTATGTTTAATATTAGCTTTTATATACCATGTTAAATATGTTTAAATAGATGCAGAAGAGAGAAGTACAAAATAGGAATACAAAAATAAGAGGTTTTTTTTTTTTTTTTTTTTCTTTTTTCTTTTTTCTTTTTTTATTATTATAAATTTTTTGTAAACAAATACGAGGGTTATGTGGTTCAACTTAATGGTTTACGCCCACAAAGGAAAACTCTAAGGGCTACATTTTTAATATACGAGTGTAGTACAAATCTTATTTTACAATGAACCTAACAAGGATATATATAGTAGACTAGATGCTATAGTTAATAGATTTCTAGTACATGTAGGAGACTTGGTTTGCATATAAAGTATGATTAGGTTTGAACCTATTACATTGGGCTAACATATCTTTAACATATCTCTAACACCTGGTAATCAATGTCAAAGACAAGCCAAGAGCCTTATAGTTTCCAACATAACTATCTAGGATTCAAATTCCATTAACTATCGAATTAAAAAAAAAAAAAAAATCAAAGTAAGAACACCAAGAATCCATTTATAGACATCATTAACAACTTCTTTACACGATGTATATTGTTCAATTCTCTCTCCTTTTTTTTTTTTTTTTTACAACACTTTCTTCCTCTTCTATGAAACGTCAAAACTTTTATCTTTTGCCGAATTCTACAACATTGATTTTACATTCGAACTCTTGAATTTTAAGTAAAAATTAAATATGAAAATTTTTTATTGGATGGTGTAAAATATGAGTTTTACATCCTATCATTACCAAATTTGGACTCTTTTCTCTTTTTATAAATTCTAAACTTAAAAAACGTTGATTAGTAAGAAATATTTAATATTTATTTTTTCAATGAAGTTTGACATATAAAAAATTAAATGAACAAAAAATAGACAAAAAATATTAAATAAAAAATAAAAATATTATTTATAAAATAAGGGATAGAAGGGTATTCTTGGTGGAGCAGGGGGCAATTGGCCTCTCTTACTGCCCTTGGCTTTGCCATTGGTTTGAACCTATCTCCTGCCCTCGTGATATCTATATCTATATCTATATATATAAAAGCAGAAGTTGAGAGAAAGTGGGTTCTTACAATTAAGGAGGTGGTGACAAATCAGAAAAGTGTCTATCTAATTAGACACATATAACTTTAAAAAGCGATACATTACATTGTTTAGTAACGCTGCAACGCCGTTTAGAAAGTGCTAAATTATAAATTTTTGCCACATTAAGACACTGTTTGGAGCCTTCTTGGTATAAAGGAAATTAACTACTTAAGACAGAGAAAAAGAAGATTGCTAATTTGCTACACGGAGAAAAAAGGGAGAAAGAGAGACCGAGAGAAAAGAGAGACAAAGAAATAAAGGGGTAGAGAACGGAGAAGGAGAGAGAGAGATCAAGAGATCAAAAACTCCACGCTCTAAAAACTGAAATCCAAAACACACAATCATCCATTCTTTCCATTTGTTAACACAAACGGCCAAAAGAAAAGATTTTCCCTACCGATGAAGAAGAAAAAAAAAATAAGTCCATTGAAATATTTCCACGGTTTGCAATCAAGAATGAAAAGAAGTCTCTCACTTTCCTGTTAGATTTCTTCATCTAACTGTCTGCTAATTTCTTTTCCCGGAATAAGAAGAAGTAAGGAAGATGAAGTGTCAAGAACGAAGAGGAGTCTACCCGGCTCACTATGACATGCTTCTGATGGGTACCTATTCTTTTTCTTTCAAAAATTTTCCCAAATTTAGAAGGAAGATTTGACCTTTTATCTATTTTCAAAGTTACATTTTGGTTCTTGATTAAAACTCAGAAATTAACAAGAATTCCCTCTGATTTTTTATTAGCAATGCCTTTGATGGGTTCCTATTCTTTCTCTGACTTTTTTTTCCCACATATTTAAAGTTAAATTAGTTTTGTTATATTTTTTCCACTTATACAATTGCAATGAGATTTTGTTTCCTCAAATTAGGGTTAAGGAAATTGGAATTATGATATTTGACTATTTTTATTAAATATCTTCGGTAATGGTTTGTTTGAATTCTTCTTTTTTGGATTTAAATCATTCAATTTCTTTCTCTGCAGATCTGGAGTCTCTAATTTAATCAAAGCAAAGGTATTAATTTCTTTTCCTTATATTCTCTTCGATTATGGTTTGCTGTCAATTTAGGAATTTGGATTCATAACCCTTTTCCTCTCTATTTGTTATTAGGGAAAACACTCACAATATGAAAATCCTACCTGAGTTTTATTGGCCTCTTACCTGTTTTGTTTTTTAAAGGGGAGTGAAATTGTGGAATTTTGAAATTTGATAGAATAACTTTCTCTATATATTTTTTAAAAAGAGACTTTTAAGTCTTGATTTTGTTGTTTTTGATGTTGGATTTTAATGGGTTTAAATTGTGAAATCTAAAAGTATAATAGTAAAAGGAAATGCATCAAGTTCTAAAGTTTTTTTTTTTTTTTTTTTTAATTTTTTTTTTGTCTCAAATTTCAATTACATTTGTTGGATTACTTCTGGCATTTAAATACCATGAAATTTCAGTAAGTTGTGAAGACAGTAGAGAATCTGTCATGTAGCCAGAACCAGCACAGGTAAAGGTTTTTGTTTATTCATTTTTAAATTATGCCATAACTTGATTTTATGTTTAATCATTTGGTTGGATAGGTTTGGATTTATGTATTTCAGTTAGATTTGGATTTGGCTGCAGTAATTGGGTTAGGAATTTTTTTTTTCCTACAATGAGCATTTTTAAATTTGTGCCTTTGGTTTTTTGTTAAATTCCTGATTCAAAATCTTGGTTTCTCTATTTGTGTTTGCCTTTTGTTGAAGCCCCTGGATTGTGTGGAATTATAACGGTGTGGACATCAGTTATTTTTAATTGGCATAGACCTATTAATGTTCCTCAAGTTTCTTTTTGATACCTCATCAATTCTTTCTTTGTTTTAGAGTTATGATTGAATTTTAACCTATGGTGTCTATTGTTTCTATTTGTGTTATTTATATTTCAATCTATGTAGAGAGCAAAGAGTAGGCAGGCAATGAGACATGAGAGAATCAAAAGTGTTACCAACAAAGGATGCAATTTCAACATGATTGGTAGACCCAATGTGGCTGGCTAATCTTCTTTGCAGGATAGCCTTTATTGTCTTCAACAATCTGTTATTAACACAAGTTTTAAACTTTTAATTCTTTTTCACCTTTCTTATATGGCACACTTTGTACTTCTTTCTATTTGTTTATAGGACTTCTATTATTTCTGTTAATTGTTTCTTCAAACTTATCTTATTTTAAAATGTTATTTTATTTCATATTTTTAGTCCATATTGGCATGACCAGCATGAAGATTTATTGAGTTTTATTTTTATTTTTATTTTATTTTTATTTTTTTTATGCCTCTTATAAATGTTGAATATAGAGAACAAAATAGGGGTATAATAAAGTTGGTGACGGATAATGTCTATATTCCCATGTATTTTTTTTAATAAGTTCCTTTTGGCACTTAAATGTTAAGAGAAAACAATAGCAGAGCAGCAATTGTTGTTGAACATTCCACTTAACAAAATGTAATTAATCCTAACCATGAAGAATAGATGATCATTGTACAAATACATATTATCATTTCTTAAAGTATGAGTTTTTGATGGCTGTAGGTAATATTTTGAATATTATAATCCACCTTTAATCTTATGTAATGAAAATTATCATAAATAGAGGGGTTATATGTCTTTAGTAAACTTTGGTGCTTGGTCTTACTTCAATATATCTATGTTTTAATTTAAAACCAGATGCTTATACTATTCAAATTACCAACTATCCTCTTCAATATATCTATATTTATTTTTTTTCCCCTACTTAATTTTCTAGGGTTCTTCTTTTACCCTTTTTATTAAAAGTAGATGGGTTGATTCTCTTTTTTTTGGGATGCTTTGGTTTGGTTTTTGCTTCCTTTGATTTATTGTGGTTAAAAGTCAAATTTCACCTTGGATTGTTTAAAACCGTTATGTATAAGATGAAAGCAAACATTCCAGTTTAAGTTTGTGCCAAAAAGTGTTACTGTTTGATGTTAATCTTGATTTATGTATTTATTTTATATATCCTTGGCCAACAGAAGCCAAATCCTTAGCCATCATCATATGGGAAATAACCAACAGATTGTTAAACACTAACCAACAAAATGTTAAACATTGTGCAGATTATTCACTAAATATGGTTAAATTGAATTGAATTTTGTCCATTGATATTTTTGGTTTGATTTGGCTTTGAATTCCATATTTTAGTTTGCTTTTTCTCTTCATTTTTTGAATTTAAAGAATTCTTATTTTGTATTCAACTAAACTGTAAAACTGTTTTAATTTTTGTTTTTTGGGCTATGCTTTGTGATCAAATTCCTTACAATGATTGCTTCAACTTCTTTTTGTATTCTCTCTTTCATTTTTGTCATATAATGTTAAAATAATTTTTTTGTCTGTCCTTTTGTTTATACCCAGATTTATAACATTCTTTACTGGATATGACATTGGTGTTTTGCAAGAAGAGTTGTTGGATCAAACTGACAGGTGCGCATAAGTCTAATGTTGTATACATGTTGATTGTTATTAGGAATTTCAGTTTTTTGGTTTTGTTCCTTTGCTTTAATGAATTTCAGTTTCATATTTTGTTTTGTTTTGTGACTTGCTATCTGGGTCATTAGAGAAGAAGGGTTATTATATAAGTAGAGAAAGGAAATGGAGCATAAACAGGCCAAGAGGGGAGAAGGTTTCTATGGTGATTGGCTTTTCGATTGGTATAATCTGGATTGATTTTTTGTTTTTTACAGATTAATTTTTTCCTTCAGTTTTTCAATCACCTTCAAACTATTCTAAGATTGCCTCTTAATTTTGATTTTGGTTTTGGTTTTAGTTGAGTGGTACCATGAAGGCAAACAGATATAGAATTATGGTTGCTTGGAGTTTAAAGTTTTTTTTTTTTTTTAATTTTTTTATAATTTCTTTTGGGTATAGCTGAATTTGATTTTGATTTTTCCTTTTATTTTATTTTTTGGGTGGAAATTGTAATGGGACTAATGTTGATGAGTTTGCATATGTAATTGCAGATGATAAAAAACAGTATGGCATGACATGGGCTATTTATTGCACCATTTCATTGTTGTGAAAGAAAAATCTATTTCACCAATCAATATACAGAGTCTGTAATGCAATGAGTGAGAAATTTGATGGCCCTGCCATTGCCTTCTTAGTCTTCTGCTACTGTCATACTTTCATAATTTTGTTCTATCTATTTATTTTAAGTTAGGTGACAAATATGATATAGGAATTAATTTTGTTAAGAGTTGCTTTGAAATTGTAGAACAAAATATGGTATGGTTTGGGAGTAGTTCGTGACAGTGGAAGCCAATGTATAGGAGCTATGTGTGCAAAAAAAGAACCAGGGAATCACCAAATTCCAGTTATGAAATTGTCATGGTTGTTTGCAGCTGTTCACGTGAATGATTAATTGATTTAGATTTTCTTTCATTATTTTATTTTAGGTTTAGTAAGATTTGGGACGAGTTGTTCACTTATCAAACAACTCGAACATGAATTATTCATTAAAATGGAGAGTTCACTTTTTGAATTTTTACATTTATATAGTTCATGTAAAATTAGAAAGCTTTTTTTTTATGTATAAACTATACTTTCATAAGAATTTTGCCTGTGCGTTGCTCAGGTTAGCGACTATTATTTCTTTGTTGATTGGTTATGTGCTAATAGTACCCTAGAAAAGGAGGGGGAAAGGTTTTTTTTCAGTGTGAGGCCTGCCAAAATAAGCTCAAAAAGCTGGGTGTTTTAGGCTTGCCAAACACACCTGTTCAAAAGTTTTATTCACTATATATGTAATTTAGCCATGAGCTATAGATGTAACCATGCATGTTGAAGTAAGATAGTCATTTAATTTGCTCGCCTTTTCTTTTTATCAAGGAGGATTTGATATGATCTATAGTGGGAGAGACAAGATTGAAACTCCAGAGCAGTTAAGATTCTCTTCTTCTTCTTCTTTTGTCTAGCTTATTTATTGACTTTATACCAAGTTTCTATGTGCTAAGACTAACTGATTGCAAATGGATATGATTTTCAGTTTAAGCAAGCTGAAGAAACAGCATTGAAGCTTGATTTGGATGGCCATTAATATGATGTCACTTATGCAGTGAGCCACATCAAGTGCAGTTTCTACTCATTATAATGTCTATCAATATTGTATGCTTTCTTTGAGGACTCAGGTTGTGTTGGAAAGATGTTTGTACCATAAAATTGTTCATTTCCCTACCTTTGTATTGATTAATAATAGCAACTAGATAAATGTGTGGCCTAGAAAAATGCCACATGTTGAAGTTATCGTTTCTTTAAACTTTAAAGTTCACCTGTTAAGGCCACATGGAGCAGTTGTAAGTTATTTATGAATGGAGAATATGGGCGCACTAATATTGGTGAGTGAGAAATGGAGATACTTTTTCATGGACAATGGGAATTATATTGCGAGAACCATGACTGGGGCTAGGGCGTTAAATTATTAATATCTTCCCTAACAAAAACTGAAATGGCTTTTCAATTTGTAACATTTGGCTTGATCTACATTAGAGAACTCCTTTTAGCCTATTTTTCCTCGAAACCAAACACCCAAAAACCTTGAACTAGAGAGAGCCATAATAGGAACAATTGGTCATGAGCCACAAGCACAACCAGAGCCCATCCAAGCATTGACAATATTAACAATAACAAGAATACAAGGTATGATAATAAAAAATTTGGTTCTTTTGATTAAATCTATAGAGCCCAAAAGTTTAATGTTTTCACCTTACATTACACTTTGTATTAATGAGCATCCTGCTTAATCCTAGATTTACAAGTTGAATGATGTCATTTCTCATTAGATGGGGAGTTCATATGCTTATAGGTGGGCTTAATAGCCAAGAAGGTGAGCAACTAGGTGGATTAAAATTGTTTCTTATTTGAAACATTGTTCAATGCTGAAGACAGTGAGGAATGCATACTTTCATGCTGCTATAGTCAAAAGATTTAAAAAAGAAAAAAAAAAAACTATAATTCTTCTTTAGTTGAATTATTTTTACTTAGCCTTTCTCTTATTATGATTTCCTATGTATGTCATGTTTGTGTATTTTTAAAAGCCATATCAAATGTTTTATACATAGAATTGATATTTGAAGTGTAGCTATTGGAAATGGTTGCTGATCTTTTAGTTCTTTTAATAGTGATTATATATGCGTTTGGTTTGATTGAACAGGAATGGCCAAAGAAAATTATGCAGTATATATAAAGTCCAGTATTTCTTCTTTTCCTTGGTTTGGATGGAATCGGATTTTTTTGGTTCTCTAAGTTTAAGAGAACTTGGCTGTTTTTCTTTTTCTTTTTTTTAAGGAATTACAAACTCTTTTAGACACGATACATATATTTATTGAAGTTGGTATGATCTCCAGTTATGGTTCTGACTCCTATTTTGGTAGTTAACTTGGGACTGTTTTCAATTAACAAGTTGAACAAACAACAATTTCTTTAGTTGAAGAAGTATTTAAATGAAAAATGTAAAACGAACAACAATTATGCTTCTCTACCAATTTGCTTGCAAGGAAGGAAATTCAAACCATTCTCTTTAGCTGGATTTTAATTTCAATTGCTAGAAATATTTTTATCCATCACAGCGGATGTTACCGTTTTAGCTGTTTAGAATAGCCTTAAAAGAAAATCTTTTTGTAAGACAACACATTCTGTTATGGATAGCATTTTGAGTGTTACATACATTTTAAATTTGAAATTCATACTAAGTGTTATTTTTCAAAATTTAGAATTTCAAATACATTAGCTACATACTTATTTAATTAAATTTATTTAACTAAGGCTTTTGAAATAAAATGTTCACTCCAAATATTTACCTTAAATTATTTGAATATTTTTGCTTTCTTAGATTCTAATTATTTTTATGTACAAACATTTATTTGTGGATTCTTACAAAATGGTCATTATTATTTTTTTATTTTGATAAAAATAGATGTACTATTTTTTTTTTTGGGAGAACCTGAAAATACATGTACTTATGTAATTTCCATGCATTTGCACGGGTTTAAAAGCTAATTTGATTAAGAGAGAATGAGAATGATAAAGAGAGAGAACCTCATTAAGAGAGAATGATACTTCTGGTTTTAATATCATTCAGTTTGAACTAAGAATAGAAATGGGTTTGGGCCTAGCATTGCTTATGTGTAATTTTTTTATTAAAAAATAAAAAAAGAACCTATTACATCATCAAGAAAATGCCAAATCATTGTTGCATTAGAAATATGGACAAAATAATCTAAGGAAAGTGGAATAGAAGGACAAATAGTGCTCTAAGAACCAAGAGTATATTTTAACTAAATTTTTATATATCACTTAGACCAAAACCTAAAATTTCTTTTTTGTTGAGTACATATACCTACAATTAACCTCATGTTAATCAACAACAATCATAATATATCATTTCGACCATTTTTAAAAAGATTATGAAAATATTTATGACTACCATTCCTCATACTAAAAATTTTATTTAATATTAGTTGAAAAAATTATTTTATAAGACATCTCTCACATCACGTGTGCATCTCACATGGTGTGAGAGAGAGGTCTCTTGAGATACCTTTTCCTATTAGTCACGCTAATGCATGCCATGTGCTTATGAATGCCCTTGTTTGGAGCACCCTTACCATAGAATATAGCGTTAATCGCATTGCTATTGGCGTTTGTCAAAGCAAGAGCAGCCTTATCCCATTCGGATGTGGAAGTAATGGGTCTAACATACCCATTCTCAATGGAATCCCATACCGTCTCATCAATAGCACAAAGAAAAGCACGCGTACATATTTTCCAAAAAGCATAATTACTCTCATCAAAGAATGGAGGAGCATTAAGGGAATGAGATCTATCCATCTCACTTAGGGTCTAGGATCACACTAGGATAATGAAATTCGACAAGTGTACTCGCTCTGATACCAATTGAAAGCTCGGATTTATGTGAAAACATGAGAGCTTTGTTTAGACCCATAAATCACTTAACTCATACTCAATTGTTGCATACAATAAAATCTATCCTTACACAAACTCTTGAAAAACTTTGCAAAAAGAGAGTTTATGGCAAGTAGACTTTGACAACATATATTTCTGAAACACTTTAAACAAAACTCATCAAGGCATCTTAGTGTGAAACAGAAATAATAGATTGCATACAGTATATAAGAAACATGTGCATAAAGAGAGAAAAGAAACAACACATGTAAAGATAAGTGAAAGAACTGTAATAACAACCTCAAATGTATATATGCCAACAAGTACAAGGCTTGCTATCACAACATGATCACAAGATCTAAGGTACATGAACAATGTATCTAAAATAGAGAGAAAAGAAAAGGATACATAAAGTCCTCACTACATCCCTCAAAATATGAACACTCCCCTTATCTCCTATACTAACCTTCCCTCTATGAGTATGACTACTTTCATCTCAAAAACTACTCCCCCTTTTTGTCACGAGTGACAACATGCAAGTAAATCAAGTAGACATCTCATCATCACTAGGTGAGCCATCATCATCATCCTTATCAGCATCATCACTGCTAGAAGGAGCAGCAGTGAAACCACCCATGATAGCCTATCGTCGTGCGATACGACCGACACGGGTGTTCACCTGACACAACTCATCACTGAGAGTGTCAAGGCGATCATCCATGCGCATAAGCTATGCCATGATGGCCTCAAGAGTCACTCCACCCACTGAAGACGAAAGAGCAGAGGTGGATGGAGTGGTAGAAGCTGAAGGAGCTGTTGTCTATGTCCGGGGCTGCCTCGAGCGAAGCTGTGTAAGACTCCACTTCATGGTAGTGGCATTAATGGCACACATGAAAGTGAAGTGAGAAGACTCGGGATAATAGACAGAAAAATGGCGAAGGAGCTGTGTGATAGTAGAAGGAAAGATGAGCTTATCACGGGCCGCTATATCCTTATAAACATCTATAAGGGAGAGTATGAAGTGTGAAGGAAAGTCAATAGAGATATCCTCAATGAGGGACAACAAAAATTGAGCACGAGGCTTTGTGATAGTGTTATAGTGAGACAATGGATGGAGAATGAATGTCATCACCACGTTAAGGATTCTCGGACCTTTAGCAAAGGCTGAGCAAGGGGTGTTTTGACGGTCACCCCAAAAAGGTGGTGTCTCACAAAATAGAGACGAGAGTTTGTCTTTAGACATTGTCCTCAGATGCTCACAGCTAGGGTAGTCAAGATGCGCTACCTTAGACACGTGTAGTACCTCGGATATAATATCCGGAGTAACTACCATGCGTATACACCAAATGCGAGTGACAAACTAGGGTATAGAGTAATCAAATCCATGCATATTGGAGTAGAACTCTTGTATGATCATGGAAGGGCACGTGACCAGGGTGCCACACAGTGACTCCCAACCCCTACTATAGATGACAATGGGTAGGTCAGTGTCAGAAAAATCTGATAGAACGACTTGGTGTTCCAAAAGAATGTCGTGTCGTGAAAATTTCTCCAAGAAGTCCGATTTAGCCTTCTCATCACAAAACCTAACGTGAGATGGAGTGGGGTCAAAAGGAGAAGAAGAAGAAGATGCCCCGGAACGAAGATGGTTTTAAGATAGAGTGGATTTACGTTTAGGTGCCATGACACAACTAATGTAAGAGGGAGAGAAAGAAAGAAAGAGAGGGAAACAATTAGAAAGTACCAAACAACAAATATATCAAAATATATAGAATTGAAGGTACGTATGCATGAACATGTGACATGTAAAAATAAATGCATCGTGGGCTTGGCCCAATCCAAACCTACTAGCACACAACATAGCAACAAGGTAAACACACATTTAAAATGCATGAAACATTGTTATAATGACATGTGATGCAATGCATGAAGATTTAAACTCATTTAAGCAACACCTATCCCAAAACTTTAACAACAACCTCACCAATTTTGAAAAACCCTAAAAAATTTTCAAAAAACCAAAACCTATACCTAAATGCATGAGATGCATGAAAAATGAGAGAAAAAGAGATCATACCAAGTGATTTAAGACAAGAAATGGCCAAAAATCACGTGGATTGAAGGTTTAGAGAGAGAGAAGTGTGTTTGGGAGGTGAAGCGGTTGAGAGCAATCGAGAGTGATTGAGGAAATGAGATTTGAAATCGCGATGAAGGCTTATATAAAATCTTCATAAATCTCGATTGATTGAGAGCTATTGAGATTTAAAAAGGCATGTTTTAGCTGTCGAATCAGCTATCGAAGATCTAATGAGAGGATTTCAACACAATGAAGCTTGATGGATCGATGTAGCTATCGAGGAGATAGAAAGTTTCTCGATTGATTGAACTAGCTATCAAGAGTTATCGAGATTGCGATAAAGAGGAGCTGAACAGTCTCGACGGATAGCCTAGCTGTTGAGAACTATAAAGAAGCTATCGAGATTACTTAAAAACAATTTTTCAAAGAAGAGAAAAACACAGATATGAATGCAATCAAGCAAGCCACTCAATCAAGGATCCAACCAACATTTTAAGCTCTCAAAAAAATCCCTCAATCAATAAAAATGATAAGCATTTAGATCCAAAACACATAGACAAACACTAAACAAGTCTAACCCATTTTATATTTCAAAAACAAGTCAAGACAGTTTAGTGAGTATACATTAATACATGTAAACCTTGTAATGGTCAAATCACATTGTACCTGCACATGTATCAAAAGTAGCAAAGAATATTGCGTGTTGTGTATGAAAACATTGCAAGATTGCATGAATGTCTACTTGTTATGACGATTTGAGATATGAGAAAATCATTTTAACTCACACACAATCGTAACTGTTTAATGGGGACTATCACCTTCGAGGTACATCCTATAACTCCCACATCTCCTAGAATACACACTTGCAATCATATATAAACCATTTTGATCTTTTTGCTTTTATTTTTCTTCGCATATCTTTCTTTTGAGCAAACCATGCATGGGCATATAAGAGAAAGAAAAGAAATACCCAATTATGTTAAGCATTTGACATTTCACTTTTGCAATGCTGAAGCATACAAATGTCATTTCATAATTGGCAGGCAACAATGGTGAGATGGTTATTTATGCCTTTCTCTTAGGATTTTCTAGTCCTTCCTGTCAAAAAGAGTGATACAAGTGTTAAGTACAAGAGATTACTTAATCTTACTCATCACAAACACGAGCCACAAAGCTCACTTGCTTAGTTGTGCATAGAGATGCTCATCTAAGTTACAAAATATATGAAGTTTAGAAAATTTTGTTTCAATGGCCATCAAAGGTACACAAGTACCAATGTACACAAACACACATTGTTTTTGTATTTTTCAATTTTTATTTTTATATGAAAAACAAAATTAAGCAAAACTAAAAAGAAAACAACCAAAAACATGTGGAACAAAACAAAGCAATGCATAAAACTAGACAGACTCAAAACTAGAAAGTAAAACACACAAGTAATGCAAAAACAAAAACAAGAAGGGGGAGAGAGAAAAAGTGATAGAATCACTTTGAGCCCTTTTCTTTCCATACCTTGGAACAACCTTTCCATTTAGCAAACCCTTGATCTAGTGGTGAGGGGAAAGAATTGAAACCGTTCAAGTTTGAAAGGAACATGAGGGCTTTGAGAAGATCTCCAAGAGGAGCAAAGAAGGATGGAAATTGATTCTAGTTTCCCGACGCGATCATGTTGTTGCTCTGTTGAGTGTCTAACCACTTGTAGTGATTAGGTTGAGTATGTCCAGCTGCTCCACAATGATGACAGAGATGCTGCTTTTTTTGTTTAGGCTTTTGGTTATTTCCCTTCTTAGCGCTAGGGTTCTTAGTCTCATTCTTAGCAAGTTTAGAGGGTGCTTTTAGGATAGACTTACCCTTGTCTATGTTCTCACTAGCTAAATCATTTTTAACTTCATTGTTCTCAGTTTCAACATTATTAGCAGGAGGAACAAAAATAATAATACTAGTAGAAGCAATACTAGAAGAGGAGAAATCATACCCTAAACTAGTTCGATCAATAGCAGATTTTTGAAAACTGAGCATCTCATCGAGCTTAGCACTTGAAGTCCTTTCCAACTGAGCTTTGACTTGGAATAGTTCTGCATCAAGCTTCTTTGTCTTCTCAGCCAAGAAATTATTCTCAAATTTCAGTACTTCAATAGTTTGATTTGCTTTATCAAACTTTGTGGAGATTTCTTCTCACTCAAGCTCCACATCACTAAGCTTCTTGGTGGCCAACCTATACAACTTTTCATACTTTTCGGAGACCTTGTATAACTTTGCATAGGCTATGTAGATGTCATCTTGTTCATCCATCTTCTCAAATTTGGACTCTACCAAGTCCTCTTCTTCATCTACATCTTCAACAATCCCTTCAGTAGGATTTATAGTGGTAGTGAAGGCAATTAGGATTCCATCATCTTCATTATCAGAATCATCCTCAGGCTCAGTGTTACTCAACGTAGTAGTAAGTGCCTTGCTCTTCCCAATAGTCTTGAGATACATAGGACACTCTTGTTTCATGTGTCCGAAGCCTTAACACCCAAAACACTTTGGTCCTGAGGGAACAGTGTATTGATCGCCATTCCTAGCATCCTTCTTCCCTTTTTCTTGGCTCTTGAACTGAGAGGAACTAGATTGCTTATGGTACTTGTCGAAGCCTTTCCTATTGGCATTCTTCATGAAATTCTTGAACTGCTTGGTGAAGTAGGACTTCATCTTAGAATCTTCATCGTCTGAAGACTCATTCATGTCACTGCTCTTGGCCTTCAGTGCCTTGCTCTTGCTCTTGCTCGATTTATCGATTCTAGACAAACCCAACTCATAGGTCTGCAAATTGCCAACCAGCTTTTGTCAAAAGAATTTGGTCAATATCCTTTGATTCCTCAATCACAGTGTTCTTGGCATGAAATCTCTCGGGTAGAGATCTGAGCACCTTTCTCACAATCTTGGGAGAATGGTTTCCCCAAGATTAAAAGCTGAGTTAACTATGTCCTTGAATGTGGCATAGAGCTCATCAAACGAATCATCCTTCTCCATCTTAATCTCTTCGAAGCTTGTAGTGAGCCTCTGAATCTTCAAATCCTTGATAGCCTTGGTTCCCTCATAAGTTGTCTGGAGAATGGTCTATGCTTCCTTAGCAGTTTTAGTGGAGGATATCTTCTTGAACTCCTCATTGGTGACTGCACTGAATAAAGCATTCAATGCCCTGTTGTTGAAGTTTGCTACCTTTATCTTAGCATCATCCCAGTCGACCACCACTTTCGTAGGCTTGGTCCGGCCAAGCTCCACAGCTTGCCACACTTTCTCATCTAAAGACTGCAAGAAAGCTCTTATGCGTACTTTCTACTATTCATAGTTTGTGCCATCAAATAAAGGAGGTATAATAAGAGATTGTCTTCTATCCATGACAAACAGGAGTCAATGGATAAGACAACAAAGATTAACCCTAATCTAGAGTGTGTCTGCTCTGATACCACTTGATAGGCAAAGAGTATATTGATCCATTGTGACATATTAATTGATTAATTAGCCAAGTTTATTAATTAATCAAATTAACATGTAAAGCGCGTGGTAGCATAGACAAATCACCAATTAACTAAAGTATGCAGGGAAAAATAAATTGACACAGTGATTTGTTTACAAATGGGGAAAACCTATATGGCAAAAACTCCACCGGGTAATTTTAAGGTCACCACTCCCGAGAATCTACTATTATCAAAACAAGCGATTACAAGTAAAGGAATCCTAGTACCTCATACCAATCTACAGTTGAACCCCTTACCTCAATATTCAATTGGACTTGATTTGTAGTGACAATCTCTCATTTTCAATGCACATCTCCTAGTACGTGACTAGCCAATTGCGCAGATCCTAGTATGGGACTTAGTCACCAACTTGAGAAGGATGTTGGCTACAAATTTCTTCAATTCATCCAGGCAATGAAGATCAAAAAGCTCCTTGGTCACAAAACCCTACGGTGTACAAGCACACCAACGTCTTCAAGAGAAAGATGAACTAGGGCATATGTCTCCGGTTCATAATATGCTTGTAAAAAACTTTTGCATTAAGTTGCGTCAGCCGCGACGGCCCTTAAAACAATCCTTATATATGTTTAGGGTTGTGAGAAAAGAAAGCCTAAACATCCATTCACAGATTGGATGAAAAACAGGTCTGAAAAAATTGAGTTTCATAAACCTCGATAGATAGCCATCTATCCAGCTAGTTATCGAGCCACGGGCTTCAGCAGCTTTTAAACCTCGATAGATGCTAGCTGTCGAGTTTTAAAATCTGGCATTTCATCACTTGATTCTTGGACAGACTTGCATGATTTTAACACTTGAACTTGAAACCTTGTTTCTTGAAGCATTAAACACATCCTAGATCTATCCAATTACAAGTAAAATGTGTTTTGTCAAAGGATTAGCCAATTACATAAAATAGTGATATATGTTCCTCACATTGAATCACATATGTCCTAACATGGAGAACCATCATTCATGCTATTAGTACCAATTAATTCAACATTGGAATTGGAGTGTTTAAGTAGGTATTGTTGAATTATAATTAATTTTTCTTTAATAATCTTTATGCTCTTGAATTTTCCACATAACCTACAAAGAAACTTGTTTCGGCCCTTGGTCCTAATTACTCTTAGAATTCATAACTTTGTAAAAGCCTAAAAATCTTCATACTTTAAGATAGTTAAGGTTTGGTCGTTTTCCATACCATCTCTTATATGAGATTAGGGGTGGCAATTCGTATTCGTGTCATGTTAACTCATGAGTATTTGACTATATATGTCAACAGTACTAACCCGACATATTTATTAAACTAGTCAAGATTCCTCAATCCTAACATGACCCATTTATTAAACGGGTCAGTCGTGTTGAGCTATTTATCAGATTTTATAAAAATGAAAAAAAAATTACCAGTAACTATTTTAAACAAATAAATATTTTTAATATAAAATTCAAAACTAACCAGTAACTACATCACAAATAATCATTTAAAACTAAAGGATATCCCAATATCATAAATAATCAATCACAATATGTCAAAGAAAATAAACCACAACAACTAATAAATGTATATTCCTAGAGTCTGAAGGGTATATTGGTAAAATGTCATTTAATTAAACTGGTCAAATAGGTTCTATTTGTTGAACATTAACTCAACCCGTTTATTAAATGGGCCAGCCATGTCAACCCAAATATGACATAAACTCATTAAGTTTCAACCCATAACTTGCTAATTTCATGTCGGGTTCACAAATTGTGTCCAATTTTGCCACCCGTATATGAGATACATTTTTCTTTTATATGAAACTCTATTATAGATGTGATACATAGTAAGTAAATCTTCTCCCCAAAAATTTAGTAAGTGCTTTGCACTAAAGATCATGATATTTACCATATGAACTAGACTTTTAGTCTTCCTTATCCAAACAATTTTGTGGGGTTGTATAAGGGTCTGAACTTCGGTATGTTATTTCATGTTTTTCAAAAAATATAGAAAAATCATTTGTAAGGTATTCACCTTCTCTATCACTTTTAAAAGTTTTAATTTTCCTATCATTTTAATTTTCTACTTCTTTTATAGCATTTGATAATGGCAAAAGATTGATTCCAATTTCTCTTCAAATATACAAATCTAAATCTAAAGAAATCATCAAAGAATGTAAAAGAAAACCTTTTCCACCTCTGGTTAATATATATATATATATATATAGGGTTGAGTTTGATTAAGTTACCAGGTGTAAGTCAAAGCAATGTTACACTACTCAATATTTTTTAATAGAATATGAATTTTGACAAACCCATGGTTGGATTATCTTACCGTCGTTTATTTTCCATGCTTGCAAAATTTCATGGTGATCAAAGATTAATAGTTATGTCATCAATCCATTGTTTAAATTTAAGTTTTTGTAATTTAAAATAATACATAAAAGACGAGTTTATAGATCGAATGGTAAATTACATCTGATTGGCATATATTTGGTATGCATGTTAAGATCATATAGAACATGTAATCCAACAGTTGGATTTTCAAAATATGAATTCAATAGCAAGTTATTGGGTAGTGTAACTCATCTTTTATGTTTTATTTTAAACTACAAAAACTTGAATTTAAACAATTGATTGATAACATGATTATTGATCTTTGATCACCTTGAAATTTGCAAGCATGGAGAATATACGAAGATAATGTAATCTAATGATGGACTTGTCAAAATTCGCATTCAATTAAAAAATGTTGAGTGGTGTAATATTACTTAGAGTTACACTAAGTGTAACTTGAACTCAACCCTATATATATATATATATATAAGATCTAGCAAAGTAGAATTTCTATGCGATATACGAAATAAGTTCTTAGTTATCTAGGTTTAAATATATATCTTACACAATGCATTAAAACATGCTTATAAATCAAACCTTATCACTCGCACTATCACGCTAGCCAAACATGTAACAATGATAATTTTATGCCAAAAATACACATAAAATTTTATAGTCACAATTTAAAATTATTGAATGGAAAAAAACAAAATTTTTAATAATCCTTCTCAAATAATCCAATTCTTTCACAATATGATTTCAATTTCTTGGTATACAAAGAATGTTAGTTCTTTTTTCTATTCACATTTCATTGTCATGAACCTCTTGTTTATCGATCAAATAATCATTGAAATGTATGTTTTCATTGCAAACATGCAATGTTGCACTATACACTGTGATGATATACACACCATTTTATATGACTTAATCCATCAAGAACATTTGCCACACTTGCACTGCTATTATTCATTTTCCTTATGATTCTTTAAAATCCACATATATGAATTCAATGGTTCATCTTTCAAGAAATTGACACATAGCTTTTAGGAATACTTAGATTATTCTTTTACGAACATTCATCACGACCACTTTACACTGATTTTATATTATATTTTCTCATGTAGAGTACATAGATTTGCAACATATGCAATAATATTAACATAGAAACATCGTCTATCAACTTGAAATCCAAATTTCTTTTGAATCATAAAATTTGTACCTTTAATGTTCAATCATGGACATTGCCTTTAATGCATCTACAGTGCTGAGAAGTATGACATTTTCTCTTCATCAATTAGAGTAAATTCTTCATCAACTCTTGACGAGAAACAAGTATTTGTTCTACCAGATTTCCTTCATCAAATCTTCACAAATTTTATGAACTAATGTGATAGGTCAAGAATGTATTTAACCATTTGGTAAATTAACCAATTAATTAGCCAAGTGAATTAATTAAGTCAATTAACATGCAATACGCATGGTAACACAAACAAATCACCAAATAACTAAATGTAGCAGAAAATAAATTTGACACTATGATTTGTTTACGAGAAAACCTCCAAGGCAAAACCCCATTGGGTGAATTTAAGGTCACAACTTCTGAGAATCCACTATTATCAAAACAAGCGGTTACAAGTAAAGGAACCTCCGTATCTTATACCAACCAGTTGAACCCTTACCCCAATACACAATTGGACTTGTAATGTAGTGACAATCTCTCCTTCAATGCACGGCTCCAAGTACGTGACTAACCAATCGATGCACGGATCCCAGTACGTGACTAACACACTAACTTGAGAAAGATGTTGGCTGCAAAGTTCTTTAGTTCATCCAAACGAGAAGATCAAGAAGCTCCTTGGTTACAAAGCCCTACGACGTACAAATGCAACAGCTTCTTCAAGAGAAAGATGAACTAGGGCAAATTGTCTCCGGTCATAATATGCATGCAACAACAAGTGCAACAACCTTATGACGGCCCTTAAAATAATCCTTATATATGTCTAGGGTTGTGAGAAAAGAAAACCTAAACACATTGCTTGGATATGCATGAAAAACAGATCTGAAAAACTAATTTTCATAATTCTTGATAAATACAACTGTCGAGCTATATTTCAAGCTTCACATTTTAAATCTTGATAGATACATTTGTCGAGCTTTAATGAATAGCACTTCTTCACTTGATTCTTGGACAGATTTGCATGGCTTCGATACTTGGACTTGAACTCTTGTTCCTTGAAATATGAAACACATCCTAGATCTACCCAATTACAAGTAAAGTGCATTTTGTCAAATGATAAGCCAATTCTAAATGACATATGTTCTTAACATATTCTACATATGTCCTAACAATCTCCTCCTTTGGCAATCTGTGACAAAACCACAACAAACAACTGAAATATGAGAGAAGTCATAAATCACTAAACTCATAATCACTTGTTAAGTACAATAAAATCTAATCCTAACACAAACTCTTGAAAAACTTTGCAAGAAGACAATTCATGGCATGATAGATTTTGACAACCAGTATTTTTGAAACACTTTAAACAAAACTTATCACGACATCTTAGTATGAAACAAAAATAAAAGATTGCATACAATAAAAAAGAAGCATGTGTATAAAGAGAGAAAAGGAACAACATGGAGAGATAGGTGAAAATGTAATAACAACCTCATCAAATATATATATATATATATATATCAATAAAGAATACAAGGTTTGCTATCACTAGGTGGTCACAAGACCAATGTACAAAAACAATGTATCTAAAAGATGAATAAAAGAAAAGATACAAAAGTCCTCACTACATCCCTCAAAAAATAAACACTCAGCTTAACAAAAATATCCTATGCTAACTCTCCCCCTAAGTATGTGACTACTCTCATACCTAAAACTACTCCCCCTTTTTGTCACGAATGACAAAGCGCTAGTCATTAAGAAGCAGTCATCTCATCGTCATTAGAAGAGCTAGCATCCTCATCCTCATCATCATCGTTGTCGGAGCCATCATCATCGCCCTCGTCCTCTAAAGCCTATGGAGATGGAGAAGGAAACGTAGTGAAACCACCTATGATAGCCTGTCGTCATGCGATACGACTAACACGGGTGTTCACTTGACACAACTTATCATTGAGAGTGTCAAGGTGAGCATCCATGCACTCAAGTTGTGCCATGATGGCCTCGAGAGTCACACCGCTCGAGGAAGAAGAAGAAGCGAATGTGGATGGAGCAGAAGAGGCTAGAGGAGTTGCCGTCTTGATCCGTGGCCACTTCAATTGAAGCTGGGCCTTGCTCCATCTAAAGGAAGCACCGCTGATGGCTCCCATAATGGTGAAATTAATAGACTCTGGATAGGAGACAAAAGCATGGTGAAGGTATTAGGATTAATGCCCTTAAATCCTATTGTATGATGTTATGTATGTTATTTTGTATGACATTATGTATGACTTAATGTTGTAATTAATAAAGTTGTTTTAT
Source organism: Quercus variabilis (assembly GCA_030445155.1). NCBI lineage: Eukaryota > Viridiplantae > Streptophyta > Magnoliopsida > Fagales > Fagaceae > Quercus > Quercus variabilis. The sequence goes on along the minus strand of CP129448.1, from coordinate 92,436,920 downwards.
TATAATCCAAAATAATGGTAACATAAATATTCGGACATTATCATATAGTCCATGATATACATAGTATGTGATTTATGTGAAAAATCACAGAAGATATAAATCACAAGTTCTTTGTAAATTCAAAATATAAGTTCGTAGTTGGTGATAAATTTGGGCATTTCATCTGGAAAGACTATAAAATATCAACTAAGATGATTTGTCTTGATTATGGAAGTAAAGACTTCTAGTTGATGTGTTGATATGTTTTAAGAGTTAAGACATATTGAATTGGATTACTGTGAGATTTATTATTCTCTTAACGACTATCAAATGAATAGTAAATCTCACGACTTATATTTACATGAACTCTTAATCTTGAGAGAATAATAGACCTGATCATGAAGTGTAGGTTACTTTGATATATCAGGAGTGAGATCTAAGGTAATGGTCAAAACCTCAGTATGTTGGGCAGCCACATTTAGTGTTGATGGAACATATATTCTCAAGAAGGAATTCATAGTCTCTTAACGGAGATATAAAATATTCCCTTGAGATAAGTTTAATAGGTTCAGTTATTCAGAGAGTTAGGCCTAACCACTTTAGTGAGAAGTTACTAAAGTATATATTAATAAAATTGGATTTCATAAATATATGATGAATAACTTAAAATGATTAAACTGAGTACTCAAGGATTAAGATGTAGTAATTTACAAAATGACAGTCTTCATTCATGACTTTGTATTACTACAAATATTTTATGAAGGGATTGCATGTATAATAAAGTCTTGAGATATAATTTATTAATATGGTCTAGAGTGCAATTATATTTATATAGTGATATTAAATATAATTAATGGTAACTTTTGACTTGTCAAGAGTTGATAGAAAAGCCCAAGGCCTATTGGAGCTAGTGTCTTATTTGTTTCCTTTTGGTCTCACTCCAAGCCACATACTAAAGCCTAATTGGAAAGGCCTAAAAGACTAACCCAATTAAATAATCAGTTATTAGGAGAGAAACAAATAGATTTTTTACTACTACAACAAGTTACATGAAATGGTATGTATGAGAGTGTTGGACACTCTTTAATTCTCTCTAGGACATACACATATAACTGATTGAGAGACCACACTTCTTGGGCATCAAGTGAAATTGGAGTGAAGATTAAAAGTGTTCCCAAGTGCTTCTAATCTTTGGTTTTGAATTTCACTGCATCAAGGTACACTCTTGTTCTTATATTCTGAAACTTACATAGCACATGTTATCAATTGTGAATGAATTAGATCCATTAATTTCTCCGCTGCGTACATTCATATTTCCATCAAATGGTATCAAAGCCAGGTTTTTAATTTTGAATTTGTATAACATGTTTTTGTGAGTTTTGGAATTAAATATAATAGTTTCATGATGTTAGAAGATTATATATGTATTTAATTTTCTACATGATTGTTGAAACTATGGTTTGATGAAAACTAATATTGATGTTATGATGTTGTTTAAAATTGAATTTAAGTATGTTAAATTGAACTTTAAGGCTATAGCATCAATGGAATTCAAAAACTGACAACAAAGGTTTTTTGCAGTTAACTTTCTCGTGAAAAATGCCTCTAAAGCACAAAACTTTTCACAAGTAAGCTGTACTTGCGAAAAAGTCACGAGATAGTCGCGAACGTTTCTATCTGAATTTTGTGTTTTCACTATTTTTACCTTAACTCATTTTTGCAAGAAGAGCTTAGTCGCGAGATTCTCGCGAAAATGTCACTGAAGGGAATTTTAAATTTGTTTTCTATATGTTTTCAAATGTTTAAAGTGCAAAGCTATGTGTGATTAGATTACACTTGTTTACAAAATTAAAAACCTTTAATTTAAAATATCTAGTGGGAGAGAGATACAAGGATTGCATCTCATGGCCTCCATTGTTGGTTTATAGTAGTGTGATTAAGCACCTCGCCTTGGCGTATACGCCTTACTCCCTTCAGAGGGTGTTTAATTCATGGTACTACAGGTTAAACTTCTTAATGATTGATGATATGTGTTTTTACATTAAGAATGACCATGCTACCGCGGAGTTACTTAATGAATCACATAGAATTCAGTCAATGGTGTACACTAGACTAAGTTCAAAGTTAACTTCCCTTCGGAGCTATGTCATTATTACTTAGAGGCTAAAGGAAATACGGAATGATATTAGAGTTTGATAAGAGTTATCAAGATAGCACTAATAATGAGAATAGTTCTCAATCAATCATAGTGTTTATAATTTACTTGCTTCCAAGGAATTTTAAACATGGGATTGGGTTGTCGTTACATATATTATATTATGGTTTTATTAAGATTCCATACTATATATTTATATGCTAAATTGATAATGTATAGTTTACTTATTATAATCATGTTTATTATTTTCATATTTGATCATGGCATCATTTAGTCCACCTGTTACTATTCTTAATCAAAACAAACTAACTGGATCCAATTATGTTGACTGGAAAAGAAATTTGGATGTTGTTCTTGTTGTTGAAGAGCACAAATATGTGCTTACTCAACCATGTCCTAACTTTCCTTCATTAGATGCTCCTTCTGAGGAAAAAGAGCGATATGATCGTTAGTAGAAATCTAATGAAATGGCCAAGTGCTACATCCTAGCATCTATCTCAAATGTTCTACAGCATCAAATGCAGGATGTAAAACTAGCTTTAGACATAATACTAAGTTTGAAGGAGATGTTTGGTGAGCAAGGCCGTTTTGCAAGGCAAGAAACCATGAGGCAAATTTAAAATACCAAAATGGCTGAAGGCAGTTCAGTAAGGGAGCATTGTCTTACAATGATCTCTAATCTAAATACACTGGAGGTTTTAGGTGCCGATATTGATGGAGAATCCCAAGTGGATATGATACTCCAATCACTACCGAAATCATTCAAGGAATTCAAACTCAATTACAATATGAACAAAAAGATTTATTCTATGTCTGAATTAATGAATGAATTGGTAGCGATGAAAGGCATTCTTGGTACTTCTAGTGTTGAAGCTAATATGGCTGAAACTTCTACTTCTTAACCTAAGTCAAAAGGCAAGGGTAAGAAGAAGAAGAAGAAAGACCTCACCAAGCAAGATGGTAAAAAAATTGCCTTAGGGGTTGCTAACAAAGGAAAGAAGATCAAAGGAAAGTGTTTCCATTATGGTGAGAAAGGACATTGGAAGAGGAATTGTCCAAAATTCAAGGCTACCAATAATAAGGGTATGAAAAGTTCATTCCTCCTTGAAATATGTTTAGTACAAAATCTCACTGATTCTTGGTGTGTGGATTCAAGTTGTACTAATCATATCTACAATTCTTTGCAGGGTTTCCAGGAGACCCAAAAGCTTAATGAAGGGGAATCGTTTCTTACTTTGGTTGATGGGAGCAGGATTCCAATTGTAGCTGTTGGAGTGTTTAATTTATACTTTGAGTCTATGTTTTTAATATTGGAAGACTGTCTATATGTACCTAATGTTCGTAGGAATTTAATTTCTGCAACTTAGTTAGGTAAACATGGATATTGTGTTATCCTAAAAGACAATGTTGTAATAACGAAGGTAAAGTATTTATTTGTTCTGACAATATTGTTGATGGTCTTTATATTTTAACTCCTGATAAGCATGAATTATATAATTCTTAATTAGATTGTGACTCTCATGTAAAATCATGAAAGAGAAAGTTTCCTTCTACTAATGATGCTATCTCTGGCACTTGCGTTTGGGTCATATTAATTGGAATAGAATTCAAAGACTGATCAAAGATGGACTCTTAGAGCCATTGGACTTTGATGAATTTCCAGTTTGTGAATCTTGTTTTGAAGGCAAAATGACCAAACAACCTTTTAATGCAAAAGGTAGAAGAGGCCAAGAGTTACTTGAATTAGTTCATACAGATGTATGTGGTCCTATGTCAACCTAAGCAAAAGGAAGTTATGAGTACTTCATCACTTTTACCGATGATTACTCAAGGTATGGTTATGTGTACCTAATTAAACGAAAGTTCGAAGCCTTTGAAAAATTCAAAAAGTTTAGGGTTGAAGTTGAGAATCAATTGGGTAAACGCATAAAGGTCATTTGATCTGATCGTTGTGGTGAATACCTTCTTGGGAATTTGAAGGATTACTTAATTGAAAATAGGATTGTATCCTAATTGACTGCACTTGGAACTCCACAACAAAATTGTGTAGCAGAAAGAAGGAATAAGACTCTTTTAGAAATGGTTAGGACCATGATGAGTTACTCAACTTTACCGATTTCTTTTTAGGGTTATGCCTTAAATATAACAATACATCTTTTGAATTTAGTTCCATCAAAATCTATTCCCAAAATACCCATGGAATTGTGGAGTAGACATAAGCCTAGTATGAAATATCTCCATATTTAGGGTTGTCCAGCATATGTGTTAAAAGGGAAGCCTGATAAATTGGAACCAAAATCAGAAGTGTTTTTGCTTGTAGGTTATCCAAAAGAAACTAGGGGTTATATATTCTATAGTCGTAAAGATAACAAAGTTTTTGTTAGTATGAATGCTAAATTCTTGGAAAATGATTATATGAATAATTTTACTCCTAGAAGTAGAGTTGTCTTGGCTAAAATGAATGAACTTGTAATTGAAAAACCAATAAAAGAAACTAGGGATGATGTGGCAGTATTGGATACACCACAAGATGATAGGCCACAAACTAAATGACCCTTTGTGATTAAACCAATTAATTAATTAGCCAAGTTATTAATTAATCAATTTAACATGCAAATACGTGGAAGCACAAACAAATTACCAAAAACTACATATGCGGTGGAAATTAAATGACACAGTGATTTGTTTATGAATGAGAAAAAATTTCATGGCAAAAATCTCACAGGGTGATTTTTAGGTCACCACTCCCGAAACTCCACTATTATCAAATCAAGCGGTTACAAGTAAAGGAATCCCAAGTACCTTACTAACCTACAGTCGAACCCTTACCCCAATACATAATTGGACTTGATCTGCAGTGACAATTTCCACCTTTGATGCACGGCTCCCAAGTACATGACTAACCAATGCACGGATCCTAGTACGTGACTTCAAAACACCAACTAAGGAAGAGAGGTTGGCTGCAAAGTTCTTCAGTTCATCCTACACGATAAAGATCAGGAAAATGCTTGGTCACAAAACCCTTTAGTGCAAATACACAATAACTTCTTCAGAGACGATAAATTAGGTCAAGAACTTCATCTTTGATCACAATTTTCTTAAACAAAGATTGCTCAATGCTTTTGCAACTTGTGTACAACTTGACAGCTCTTAAAACAATTCTTTTATATGTTTAGGGTTTGGAGAAAAGAAGGCCCAAAAGTATATTCACGGATCCCAAGGAAATCAGATCAGAAAATCTGATTTTATAAATCTCGACAGATAGCAAGTGTCGAGGTAGCTATCGAGCAGGTGTCGAGATTTAATGAATTTGCACTTCAGCTTGCTTTTTCTTAGACAAACTTGATGACTTCAACACTTGATCTTGAAATCTTATTTCTTGAAGTATTAAAAATACCTAGAACTACCCAATTACAAGTAGAGTGCATTTTGTCAAAGGATTTAGCCAATTTACATAAATAAGTGACATATGTTCATGACAAGTGAGAACACATATGTCTTAACAATCTCCCCCTTTGGCAAGTCGTGACAAAACTACAACAAACAAATGAACATATGAGAGAAGTCATAAATCACTCAACTCATATTCACTTGTTGAATACAATAAAATCTATCCTAACACAAACTCTTGAAAAACTTTGCAAGAAGAGAGTTTATGGCAAGTAGACTTTGACAACCTGTATTTCTGAAACACTTTAAACAAAACTCATTAAGGCATCTTGTGTGAAATAGAAATAATAGATTGCATACAAATATAAAGAACATGTGTATAAAGATAGAAACAACACATGAAGAGAGAGGTGAAATAAACATACATCCACATATAGAGAAAATAAGTACAATGTATGTAAAATTGGTCAAAAGACCTCATATACAAGATCAATGTATCTATAAAGAATAGAAAAGAAAAGATACATCAAAACCTCACTACATCCCTCAAAAATATCAACACTCCCCCTATCAAAAATGTCATATACTAACTCTCCCTCTAAGATGACTACTCTCATATTCCAAAACTACTCCCCCTTTTTGTCATGAATGATAAGGGGTAGAGTATCATGTAGACATCTTATCAGTAGAGCTAGCATCTCCATCATCATCATCCGAGGCGTCATCATCATCACCATCATCATCATCATCCTCAGAGTCAGAAGTCACTGGAGGAGGTGGTGAAGGAGTAGCCTTTAGAGCAAAACCACCCATGGTCGCCTGCTGTCATGCAATACAACCAACACGAACATTCACCTGATACAACTCAGAGGAGAGTGTATCGAGGCGAGCATCCATGCGCTGCAGTTGCGACATGATGTCTCCAAGAGATACATTGCCTGTAGAGGAAGAAAGAGCAGATGTAGGTGAAGCAGATCTGGATGGAGCTAAACAGGAGGGAGAAGTGGAATTCGTCTATCTCGACCTAAACTAAGCCTCACTACGTTTTATGGTAGCGGCATCTATGGCATAGATGTGTGTGAAGTGGTCGGACACAGGAAAGGGAATAGAAAAATGGCGTAAGATCCTCGTGATAGCAGAAGTAAAGATAAGCTTATCACGGGACGCCGAATTAAGATGAATATCTATGATAAAAAGAATAAAGTGAGAAGGAAAATCTATAGTAAGATGCTCTAAAAGAGATAACAAAAATTGAGCACAAGGCTCTGTGATAGAGTTGTAGTGAGAGAGAGGATGGAGTACAAACGTCATCACCATGTTAAGAAATCTACGACCTTTAGCAAAAGGCCTACATGAAGTGTACTGATGCTTACCCCAATCAGCAAGACACTGACAAAAGGCAGAAATGAGCTTATCTTTGGACATAGTCCTCAGACGTTCACAGGAAGGATAGTTAGGAAACTCTATCCTAGGAACCCTAAGCACATCCGCAACTAACTACGGTGTGACAGGGATGCGCATACCTTGAACGCAAGTGAAAAAGAGAGGTACTAAACGATCTATCCCGTGCATGTTGGAGTAAAACTCCTGAATCAGTATGAGAGGACAAGTGACCGAGACATCACACAGTGACTTCCATCCTTTACTATGAATAACAGAGGGAAGGTCAGTGTCGGCGAAGTTCGCCACAATGACTTGGCATTCCAAATGAACACCTCGTCAAGAAAAGTTCACCGAAAATGCCTTGTGGGCATCTCCATTACGGAACCAAACGTTAAAAGGAGCAAAATCAAAGGAAGAGGAAGCTCCAGAAAGTAGAGGGTTCCGAGCTGGAGTGGATTTACGTTTGGGTGCCATAGACATTACTAACGCAAAAGAATGAGAAAGTGATAGAGAGGGAGACAATCAGAAAAAACCCAACACAGTTCACATATATCAAATATATTGAACAAGAAGGACGTATGCATGGGAATGCATGAACATGTGACATGCAAATTGAAAAACATCATAGGCTCAGCCCAATCCAATCCTACCAGCACACAAACATAAAGCACACATCTAAATGCGTGTAAATATCATTCTAATGCACATGAAATGCAATGTATGACATTTTGAAAATATTTAAGTGAAAACCTAATCCAAAATTTCAATAAAAACTCATCAATTTTGAAAAACCCCAAAAATTTCCAAAAATCTCAAAACCTAAGTTTCAAAACATGAAATGCATGAGAAAGGAAGGGAAATAAGATCTTACCAAGTGATAGAAACCAAGGGAAGACCGAAAATCAAGTGGGTTTAAGGATTTGAGTGAGAAAAAGGTGTTTGGAAGAGGAACCACCTCAGATAGATCGAGAGAGATCGAGTGAAATGAGAGAAAATCACAACAAGAGCTTAAATAGACACCTCAGTAAATCTCGACAGCTGAGGTGTTGAGAGGTATTGAGGATGCTATCGAGGAGGTGTCGAGAAAATGGCCGTTGACAGTTGTAGCTATCGAGAGGTGTCGAAGAATAAGAACCAATTTCAAAGAACAAAAGCTCGATCGATCGACCAAGTATCGAGAAGGTCTCAGGGAGATAGGAACTTTTTCGATCGATCCATCAGGTGTCGGAGAGGTGTCAAGATTGCGATAAGAAAAAGGCTTGAGAATCTCGATAGATAACCAGGTATCGAGGAGATGTCGAGGAGGTGTCGAGACAAGTTTAAAAAGCAGTTTTTTGAGAAATGAAAAACACAGCCATGAATGCAATTCAACATACACCTCAACCATTGATCCAATTAACATATAAAGCTCTCAAAAACATTTCTCAACAAAGGATTAAGCACATGGATTCTCAAAAACATGCACACACACTAAACAAGCCTAAACAATTTTATTTTTTAAAAACAAGTCAAGACAGTTTAGTGAGCATACATTACCACATGTAAACACTTGTGATGGCCAAATCACATTATACTTGCACATGTATCAAAAGTAGCAAAGAATATTGCGTATTGTATGTGAAAAACATCGCAAGATTGCATATGTGTATACATGTTATGACGATCTGAGATATGAGAAAATAATTTTAACGCACACACAATCATAACTGTTTGATGGGGACTATCACCTTTGAGGTACATCCTATAACTCCCACATCTCCTAGAATGTATGCTTCCAACCATATTCAAAGCATTTTTAATCTTTTTGTTTTTTATTTTCTTTGTATATTTTCTTTTATTTTTAGCATATCATACAAGGGCATAAAAAGAGAGAAAAGAAATACCCAAGATGTTAAGCATTTGACATCGCACTTTTGCTATGCCGAAGCATACAAATATCTTTGACACTGTACTTTTGCTATGCCGAAGCATACAAGTGTCTTTGACACTGCACTTTTGCTATGTCGAAGCATACAGATGTCATATTATGGTTGGCGGGCAATAGTGGTGAGATGATTTTTTATGCCTTTCTCTTAGAATTTTCTAGTCCTACCCATCAAAAAAAGTGATACGAGTTTTAAGTTTAAGAGATAACTTAATCTTACTCATCACAAATAAGAGCCACAAAGCTCACTTGCTTAGTTGTGCATAGAGATGCTCATCTAAACTACAAAAGATACAAAGTTTAGAAACATTGTTTCAATGGCCATCCAAGGTACACAAGTACCAAAGTACACAAAACACACACTGTTTTTTGTATTTTTCTGATTTTTCAATTTTTTATTTTTTATTTTTATATTAAAAAAAAAACTAAAAGTAAACTCACAAAAACATGTTAAACAAAACAAAGCATAAAACTAGATGCAAATGCATGAGGAAGAGGGACAAGAAAAGAAGATCAATCCATGGAGATGACACTAATGTTTTGACGAAGGAATTCAAAATGTTTGCAGTCAAGAGGTTTGGTGAACAAGTCATCCTTCTGATCATCAGTATGGATAAACTCAAGAGCGAGAGTACCATATTCGACAAGCTCCCTAATGAAGTGATGTCGAATCTCTATGTGTTTGGTTCGAGAATGTTGAACTGGGTTCTTAGAGATATTTATGGCACTGGTAATTGCCATAGTAAATAGTGAGATGCTCTTGACAAATACCATAATCATGAAGGAGTTTTTGCATCCAGAGGAGTTGGGTGCAGTAGCTACTAGCAGCGATGTATTCAGCTTCTGCAGTGGATAAAGAGATGGAGTTCTGCTTTTTGCTCATCCAAGAGACAAGATTGTTACCCACATAAAAACAACCCTCCGAAGTACTTTTTCTATCATCAGTATTACCAGCCCAATCAGCATCAGAGTACCCAGCTAAGACACCATTAGTGTCCTTGCTATACCACACACCGAACTCAACAGTGGTTTTGACATACTTTATAATTCTTTTTAAAGCAGTCATGTGTGATTCTTTGGGATTGGCCTGATATCTAGCACACACTCCAACACTGTAACTAATGTCAAGTCTACTAGTAATAAGGTAAAGAAGACTACCTATCACGCTTCTATAAAGAGAGAGGTCAACACTTTTTCCTAATAAGTCTACATTGAGTTTAACATTTGGGTTCATAGGGGTTCTAACAGAACTAGCAGATTCCAAACCAAACTTTTTCACAAGATTCTTAGCATATTTAGATTGAGAAAGGAATATACCTGAATCTTGTTGGCGAATCTGCAATCTTAGGAAGTGAGTCAACTCTCCAATCATACTCATCTCGAACTCGGCTTGCATGAGTTTTGAGAAGCCATGAGCAAGTTCATCCTTAGTCAACCCAAAGATGATATCATCAACATAGACTTGAGCAACCATTAACTCACCATCTTCCTTTTTGATGAAGAGAGTTTGATCAGCCTTTCCTCTTGTGTGAGTTTATCATACTAGGCTCTAAGAGCTTGCTTCAACCTATAAAGTGTCTTTTTAAGGTACAGCACATGATCCGAAAAGTGTGGATCAATGAATCCTTTTGGTTGAGCCATATAGACATCCTCTTTGAGTAACCCATTTAAGAAGGCAGTCTTTACACCCATTTGATAGAGTTTGAAATTCAGTTGACATTCTAGGGCAAGCAGAATTCGGATTGACTCCATTCGTGCAACTGGGGAAAATGTTTCATCATAGTCTACTCCTTCCATTTGCGAGTATCCTTGAGCCACAAGTCGAGCCTTGTTGCGAATCACATTGCCTTCTTCATCAGTCTTGTTGTGGAATATCCACTTTGTATCGATGATGTGCTCACCTTCTGGTCTAAGTACTAAAGTCTAAACATGATTCCTCTAAAACTGAAGTAGTTCATCATGTATTGCTTCGACCCAACTTTCATCTTGTAATGCTTCCTTAACTTTCTTGGGTTCAACTTGTGACAAATAGCAAGAATAAGACACAAAGTTAGCAACACATTTATCAACTGTACGTTTCCTTAATGTAAGTTCATTCATGTTTCCTACAATAACTTTAGGAGGATGATTTAATTTGATTCTAAAGGAGAGTCATTTTTCTTCATGAGACTCAAAATCTGGTGAAGTAGGAGCATCTGCAGAGTCTTCCACAATACTGGGAGTACTTGGGGACACAGGTTTTGGTTCAACAATATCTTGAACTTCTCTAGGCTCAGGAGGAAGAGTTTCTTTAGAGAGTTCCTCAATGCCTTTCTCAAAACTGGAATCGGAAGACTCATCAATGACGACATTTACTGTTTCCATTACCTTCAGAGTTCTCTTGTTGTATAGCCGATAAGCCTTGCTTGTAGACGAGTATCCAAGAAATATGCCTTCATCACTTCGAGAGTCAAACTTTCCCACATTCTCTCTATCCTTAAGAATGAAGCAAGTACTTCCAAATATCCTGAAATATTTCACATTTGGCTTTCTTCCTTTCCATAACTCATAGGGAGTCTTTTCGGTACCAGGTTTGAAGTACACCCTGTTAACTGTATGACATGCAGTGTTTACGGCTTCTCCCCATAAGTTTCGAGCCACATCTTTGTTATGCAACATGGCTCTGGCCATTTCTTGAATAACCCTATTCTTTCTTTCTACCACACCATTCTGCTGAGGCGTAATAAGAGCAGAGAATTCTTGAGATATACCTGATCTTATGCAGAAAGACTCCATGTATGATTTTTCAAATTCTTTACCATGGTCACTTCGAATTCGATCAATCTTTAAGCTCTTTTCATTCTGCAGTTTTGTGCATAAAGCCTCAATGTGCTCAGAAGCATCAGACTTAGATCGGAGTAAGATGACCTAAGTGTATCCCGTGAAGTCGTCTACTACAACCATGATGTATCTCTTACCACCAAGAGACTTGGTTCTGGTTGGACCCATAAGATCTAAATACAAAAGCTCCAATGGTCTAGAGGTAGCTGATGTCTGAGTGCTTGGATGCTTAGCTTTCGTCTGTTTCCCAAGTTGACATGGTCCACACACCACATTGCTCATTCTGTTGGAAAAATCTGGTTTTTGTATCTCATACAAAAACACACGTAGCAGAAGCAACAAAAAAAAAAAAAAAAAAAAAACACGGATCTACTTCAACCAAGAAAGATAAACATGTAACCATGAATTCTAGAATCAAAGAATAGAAAGCGTACCTTGATGCAGTGAATTTCAAAACCAAACTTGAGAATACCTTTAATTTTCATCTCAATTCCACATGGTGCCCAAGATGTGTGGTCTCTCAATCAGTCTTTTGTACATAAACTCTCAAAGAAAAAACCTTTTGCTTCTCCTTGTGGAGAAAAACTGATTTCTTTTTCTTTTTATCTTATGTACGTTAAACCATTCTCATTGTTTCTTTATTTAATAATACTTATTAAATAATGACTGATTTCTAATTGGGTTAGCCTTTTGGGCCTACCCAATTGGGCTTTAGTTTGTGGCTTGAGATGGGACCAAAGGAATAAGACACTAGCTCCAATGGGTCTTGGACTTTTCTGTCAACTCTTGACAAGTCCAAAGTTACTATTAATTATATTCAATACCACTATAAGAATATAATTGCACTCTAGGCCTTATCTATAAATTATTTCCTAAGACTTTATTATACATTCAACCCCTTCATTAAAATATTCGTAGTAATACAAAGTCATTAATATTGACTACCACTTTGAAGGTTACTATATCTTAATCCTTGAGTATCCGGTTTAATCCTTTTTATTATTCATTATATATTTATGAAATCCAATTCCATAAATATATACTTTAGTAACACTTTACTAAAGTGGTTGGGCCCAACACGCTGAATAACCAAACCCATTAAACTTATCTTAAGGGAATATTTTATATCTCCGTTAGGAGATTATGAATTTCATCTTGAGAATATATGTTCCATCAACACTAATGTGGCTGCCCAACATACTGAGATTTTGACCATAACTTATAGATCTCACTCCTGATATATCAAAGCAACCTACATCTCATGATCAGGTCCATTATTCTCTCAGGATTTAGAGTTGATGTAAATAGAAGTCGTGAGCTTTATTATTCATTTGACAGTCATTAAAAGAATAATAAATCTCACAGCGGTCCAGTTCAATATGTCTTAACTCTTAAAACATATCAACATACCAACTAGAAGTCTCCACTTCCATGATCAAGACAAATCATCTTAGTTGATATGTCATAGTCTTCGCAGATGAAACGCCCAATTTCATCACCGACTACGAACTAAAATTCTGAATTTACAAAGAACTTGTGATTTATATCTTTCTGTGACTTTTCACATAAATCACATACTATGCATCTCATGGACTAAGATAATGTCCCATTAGTTCATAAATAGTCTCAAATAATTAAATAACTTAATTATTCATGACATGCCAATAAATTGAATTTTAGGGCACAAACCCTAACAATCTCCCACTTGCCCTCAAAGACAATTTACCACATATCCGACACTTATCTCCCTATAGAGTAATTCACAGTCACTCTAAGGCAAGGCTTGGAAATAAGTTTTAGCTAGATTTATTGCGTAAATTATCTTTTCTACTACTACTTTTTACGTACTCATATCTTCTCTAATGAGATGATACTTACGCATGATGTGTATCTTCACCACCTAGGATGAACACATATCTTAAAGTCCAACTTCATGAATCATAATCAAACTACAAGGCATTATTTGTACATCCAGTATCTATCAATACCTCACTTTTGCGGATAAGCATATAATCCCTCATTCTCCTAAGATATTTGAGTATATGCTTTACTCCCACTAAATTAAGTGATCTTTGATTCACTTGATATTTACTTACTATGCCCACCGCAAAATAGACCTTTAGCCTAGTATTTAGCATAGCATAAAGACTTCCTATCAATTTGATATAAGGAACCGTCTTATATGCTCTTCCTTTTATATGTCTTAGGACCATAGTTCTTTATAAAGGAACTTTAAACTTAAAAAGGAAAGAATCCTTTCTTAAAGTATTTCATGCTATACTTGGCTAGACACTAATCTATTTAAGCAGTTTAAGATAGACCCAACATCCTAATTTTTGAATTTTAACAAAATAATGGTTCTAAAAGTCCATCTTTCACCAATCTTGAATACCATTTAGATTAATAAGATCTAGACATAAGTGCCAAAACATACAAAACCAAAGAATGGAAACTTTCTCTTTAAAAAGTAAAACATATAAATTTCCATCTAGAAAACAATCATGGACAATGCTTAACTTTACCAAAGCAGAAACAATTTCCTTTTGGTCATGCTTTTGAGACTAATTTCCTTTTGGCAATTACTAGGGCAACTAACTTGTCCAACTGTTTGGTATTATAATTCCTTTTCTTATCACCCTTACCTTTTGGTTTAGGCTAAGAATTTGAATTAAATCATATTGATCTTATCACCCTTACCTTTTGGTTTAGGCTAAGAATTTGAATTAAATCATATTGATCCTAACCTTAGCTTTCAGGATGTCTTCCGTTATGTAGAATTCACTAATCAATTCAGATAATATAAAAAGAATTTATTTTCAAAACAATCTGAAATGATCAAATGATTCTAACAAGGACTTGTGGATCACATCCACATGAGATTAACATTTAATCTCTACTTCCAAGAATTCCAATTCGTTTTAAAAATAAAATATTTTCATAAAATGATATAGAATTGGAACTTCTTAAGCTTTTCTTAGCACTCAATATGATTTATACCAAGCATCTCATTTAGACTTAATATAAAGTCTAAGTCTAGTACTAACTCTTGCATCTCATGCAGTAGCACAATTGAGATAAAAGCCAATATAACATATTAGCATTTCAATGGAGATTATGATCATATCATAAGCTATCTTCCATAAATGCATCATGTATAGGAAATTATGACAATGCTGAATCAAAACATGAATATTTACTTCAGCTCTTTTAAGCATCATGTCCAAAATTATTTCTTAGTTAATGTGATTCAACTAAAATAGTAGCTAGAGGAAATACAGGACATTATCATTTTGCATCCATAACCATATAATATGGAACCTGAAAACCATACTATACTAGGTGCAACGACAACCTAATCTCGAAATTAATATTCCTCGGAAGCGAGGTCATACCAATCACTATGATCAGGCGAGAATTATTCTCATTATTAATGCTATCATGGTAACTCTTACCAAACAAAAATAATTTG
This sequence comes from Quercus variabilis, assembly GCA_030445155.1. Taxonomy (NCBI): domain Eukaryota; kingdom Viridiplantae; phylum Streptophyta; class Magnoliopsida; order Fagales; family Fagaceae; genus Quercus; species Quercus variabilis. Next base: position 92,421,800 of record CP129448.1, on the reverse strand, counting down.
CCGCTTTTCCTTTGGCCTCTAAGTAATAATAGCAAGAACTCAGCATAGAGGATGCTATCAAACTTAGTCTAGTGTACACCATTGTCTAGAATCATGTGTAGCCACATTTCATCTCTTTAATAGGCTTATTTTGTAGTACCATGATAAAAACAGCCTCCGCATGGAATGCAAAGCTCGAGGCTAAGACAAGGTGTTTGATCAAACCACTATGAACCAGGAAATTCAATCTTGTAGTACCATGAAATAAACATCCTCCGCATGGAACGCAAGGCTCGAGGCCAAGACGAGATGTTTACCCCACACCACTATGAACCAACAATAGAGGCCGTGAGATCCAACCCTTGTATCTCTCTCCCACTAGAAATTTTAAAACAAGTGAAGTGTCTCGAAATCATTGTGATCTAATCACAATTTTAACCCTACACATCAAGTGTGTTTAATTGTTTAAATTCAATGTGATGTAACTGTGTCACGTCACAATAGCGTAACGAACATTCGCACAATCACAAAGAAGTTTAACCTTGTAATCCATGAAGTAAATACCCTCTGCATGGAATGCAAGACTCGAAGTCAAGACAAGGTATCTATTCACATTACAATAAACTTAACAAAAGGGCTATTTCAACACTCCCACCCGTTATTTGGGTTTTTCTTAAATAATTGTGATCCCATCATAACTAATAACCTTGCACTTGATAAAGACTCTAATATTATTAGAACCACTAACTAAAATGGAAGTCCTAAACTATTTAGGATTCCTTAAACACTAATGAATCAAAAATTAGTTATATAGAACTCTATCCTTAATTTACTTAATATACTAGATAAAGTATTCTAATCTCATTAGAAACTATATAACTTTAATTAGAATTTTAATTTCATTAAAAACCTCTAATTAAAATAAATTAAGGACTATTAATCATAAAATGATTTAGTACCAAGAGTTCTATTAAACTAACATCTTTGATCTCATTAGGTCTTTTAGTTAGAACCATGTGTAATCTAATCACACATAACCTTGCTCTTAAAAAACTTGAAAACACTTAGAAAAAATTATGATTTTCTTTCTTTCGATCGATCGAATATGCCTCTCGATTGATCGAAAAACAAATTTGATCGATCGACTATCAATCGAAAATCAATCTAATTAAAAGGTCTGATCACTGTTTCACTCGATCGATTGAAAGTGATTTTCGATCGATCAAAACTCGTGAAACTCAAATTTCCAGAAATTTTTTAAGGCAGTTTTCTAAGGTTTTTCTTGAACAAACAACTAATCATTTTTGACATCTTCATTGTTCTCATCCAAAAACACTTTTTTGATTTTATTAACGAAGATTTTCAGATCAAACATTAGGGTTTTCAATATCATTATCAAGAACCCCAATAATATTAGAAACCTTGAAAACACTATCCTAATCTCATTAGGAATAAATTTCCTTAAAGGATTTCAATTGGGAAACATAATATGTTAATTCTATCATTAACATAATCAATAGATTATAAATGACGTTTCAGAAAAACATACTCAAACAAATATATATATATATATATATATGTATATTCATCATGTTTCCCAAAAATAATAAGCAAACCATGGCATATGAATTCTAACGCCAACATTGAAGTCAAACTAATGCATTTAATTGGCACTATTTCGATTCCAGCGCCAACTTGTTAAGTTCTTCTCTTTGAAACTTAACAACACCATACATTACCGTCTGCTCACAATATTGACTTATATTCCAGTTTTAATTAAAAAACTTTAACAACTGATGCCAAAGAGGAGTATTAAACGATTACACGTACATCAACGTACACCATTCCTTCGATCATGTTTATAAACTTATCTGAATAAACCCAATTGTAATTAATTTAGACGGTGTCTTATACATATACAATCACTAAAAACACACGGTAGAAAACATATCTCATATATTAATCACAAAATCAGGGGTTTAAAGTTTATAGAACAAAACAGTGTGCAGAAAATTTTTACTGCAGAAAACTAGAACATCAAGAAAATGATTTTCTTTAATTCTAAAACTCAATCACATGTTATTCAAACATGATATTGAAGACCGCTCTAATACCATTGTTGGAAAAATCTGGTTTTTGTATCTCATACAAAAACACACGCAGTGGAAGCAAAAAAAAAAAAAAAACACAGATCTACTTCAACCATAAAAGATAAACATGTAACCATGAATTCTAGAATCAAAGAATAGAAAACGTACTTTGATGCAGTGAATTTCAAAACCAAACTTTAGAATACCTTTAATCTTCATCTCAATTCCACATGGTGCCCAAGATGTGTGATCTTTCAATCAGTCTTTTGTACATAAACTCTCAAAGAAAAACCTTCTTCTTCTCCTTGTGGAGAAAAATTGATTTCTTTTTCTTTTCATCTTACGTACGTTAAACCATTCTCATCGTTTCTTTATTTAATAACACTTATTAAATAATAACTGATTTCTAATTGGGTTAGCCTTTTGGGTCTACCCAATTGGGCTTTAGTTTGTGGATTGAGATGGGACCAATAAGACACTAGCTCTAATGGGCCTTGGGCTTTTCCGTCAACTCTTGACAAATCCAAAGTTACTATTAATTTTATTCAATACCACTATAAGAATATAATTGCACTCTAGGCCTTATCTATAAATTATTTCCCAAGACTTTATTATACATTAAACCCCTTCATTAAAATATCCGTAGTAATACAAAGTCATTAATATTGACTGCCACTTTGAAGGTTACTACATCTTAATTCTTGAGTACCCGATTTAATCCTTTTTCTTATTCATTATATATTTATGAAATCCAATTCCATAAATATATACTTTAGTAAAGTAGTTGGGCCGAACACTCTGAATAACCAAACCCATTAAACTTATCTCAAGGGAATATTTTATATCTCCGTTAAGAGATTATGAATTCCATCTTGAGAATATATGTTTCATTAACACTAAATGTGGCTGCCCAACATACTGAGGTTTTGATCATAATTTATAGATCTCACTCCTGTTATATCAAAGCAACCTACATCTCATGATCAGGTCTATTATTCTCTCAAGATTTAGAGTTGATGTAAATAGAAGTCGTGAGCTTTATTATTCATTTGACAGTCATTAGGAGAATAATAAATCTCACAGCGGTCTAGTTCAATATGTCTTAACTCTTAAAACATATCAACATATCAACATACCAACTAGAAGTCTCCACTTCCATGATCAAGACAAATCATCTTAGTTGATATGTTATAGTCTTCGCAGATGAATTTCATCACTGACTACGAACTAAAATTCTGAGTTTACAAAGAACTTGTGATTTATATCTTTCTGTGACTTTTCACATAAATCACATACTATGCATCTCATGGACTAAGATAATGTCCCATTAGCTCATAAATGGTCTCAAATAATTAAGCAACTTAATTATTCATGACATGCCAATAAATTGAATTTTAGGGCACAAACCCTAACACATTCTACTAAGCTTCGGTATCCCCAAAACTGATTTATGCTTAGATACAATGGATAGATGCTTGTAACTAGCATGTTCCATTCGTTGATGCCATAGATCTTAATTAGGCAAACGAATGCTATTGCACACTATATCGGCATTAGGAACCAATCCATAGCAGTTGTCCAGAGTGCGAACCCCACTAATGAGCTTCTTTCTAGACTCATCCATGACAAGACACTTTCCCTTTGAGAATTGCACCATGAAGTCTTGATCACATATCTGACTTATGCTCAATAGGTTCACCTTTAGACCTTCTACATAGAGAACATTTGCAATGTCTAGCAGTCCTGGTAGAGATATGATTCCTTTCCCTTTTATCTGTGACTTGCTTCCATCACTAAAAGTCACATTACCACCTTTCTTAGGCTCAAGGATCTTGAAGAGAGATTGGTCTCCAATCATGTGTCTTGAGCAACCACTATCAAGATACCATAGACATGTATCTATTACTTTGAATGCAGACTTCATCATGAAATACACTTCATGCTTGGATGAAAAACTAGAGGGAATGGTTCTTTCACTCAACTGCCTTTGATAAGCTAAGCCTTTAACTTTTACTCTTCTTAGACGAATTCCTTTCCACATTTTCATTCTGAGATAGTCTAATTTCTTCTTAGCCAAACTGAGATCCTTTCCAATAGTCATTATAAAAGAATTCAAATAACTTTTAGACTTGTATTTTCTGAGACACTCAAACAAATAGTGATTTGAAAAACAAGATGTATTTGAAAGCAAGGATCTCTTCAAGCCGGTTATAGCCATGACAATAAGGGTCAATGGATCAACACCATAAAGATTAAACCTAATCAAAGTGTGCCTGCTCTGATATATTCTTGATAGGCCACAAACTGAATGACCTCTTGTGATTAAACCAATTAATTAATTAGCTAAGTTATTAATTATTTAATTTAACATGCAAATACGTGGAAACATAAACAAATCACCAAAGACTAACTTTGCAGTGGAAATTAAATGACACAGTGATTTGTCTACGAATGGGGGAAAACCTGTAAGGGTTTGTGCCCTAAAATCTAATTTATTGGCATGTCATGACTAATTAAGTTATTTAATTATTTGAGACTATTTATGAACTAATGAGACATTATCTTAGTCCATGAGATGCATAGTATGTGATTTATGTGAAAAGTCACAGAAAAATATAAATCACAAGTTCTTTGTAAACTCAGAGTTTTAGTTCGCAGTTAGTGGTGAAATTGGGGTTTCATCTGCGAAGACTATAACATATCAACTAAGATGATTTGTCTTACTTATGGAAGTGGAGACTTCTAGTTGGTATGTTGATAGGTTTTAAGGGTTAAGACATATTGAACTGGACCGCTGTGAGATTTATTATTCTCCTAATGACTGTCAAATGAATAATAAAACTCACGACTTCTATTTACATCAACTCTAAATCCTGAGAGAATAATGGACTTGATCATGAGATGTAGGTTGCTTTGATATATCAGGAGTGAGATCTATAAGTTATGGTCAAAACCTCAGTATATTGGGCAGCTGCATTTAGTGTTGATGGAACATATATTCTCAAGATGGAATTCATAATCTCTTAACGGAGATATAAAATATTCCCTTGAGATAAGTTTAATGGGTTTGGTTATTCAGAGTGTTGGGCCCAACCACTTTAGTAAAGAGTTACTAAAGTATATATTTATGGAATTGAATTTCATAAATATATGATGAATAACATAAAGGATTAAACCGAGTACTCAAGGATTAAGATATAGTAACCTTCAAAATGGCAGTCAATATTAATGACTTTGTATTATTACGAATATTTTAATGAAGGGGTTGAATGTACAATAAAGTCTTGGGATATAATTTATAGATAAGGCCTAGAGTGCAATTATATTCTTATAGTGGTATTGAATATAATTAATGGTAACTTTGGACTTGTCAAGAGTTGACGGAAAAGCCCAAGGCCCATTGGAGCTAGTGTCTTATTGGTCCTTTTGGTCCCATCTCAAGCCACAAACTAAAGCCCAATTGGGTAGGCCCAAAAGGCTAACCCAATTAGAAATCAGTCATTATTTAATAAGTGTTATTAAATAAAGAAACTATGAGAATGTTTGAACGTACGTAAGATGAAAAGAAATAGAATTCAGTTTTTCTCCACAAGGAGAAGGAGAAGGATTTTTCTTTGAGAATCTATGTACAAAAGACTGATTGAGAGACCACACATCTTGGGCACCATGTGGAATTGAGATGAAGATTGAAGGTATTCTTAAGTTTGGTTTTGAAATCCACTGTATCAAGGTACGCTTTCTATTCTTTGATTCTAGAATTCATGGTTACATGTTTATCTTTCATAATTGAAGTAGATTCGTGTTTTTGTTGCTTCCACTACGTGTGTTTTTGTATGAGATACAAAAAACAGATTTCTCCAACAAATGGTATAAAAAAAAAAATTGTTTTTTTGGTGTTCTAGTTTTCTGCAGTAAAATATTTTTGCATAACAGTGTTCTTTTATGAAAGACGTCATTTAAATTTTGTGAATATTAATGCAACTGAACTGCTTCGGTTGTTGGCAATTGGGCTTAGTTATTCGAAGTGGTTCATGTTCTTGTTGATTATGATACGGTGCCATGTTTTCATAGTATTGATTCACGTTAAACACAGTGGTTCTTTATTATACTTCTTTTAATAACTGTTGCTGATGCCATGATTTAGTATATGAGATATACATATTGGTTCGTATTATCAATGACCCATGTGCATGCATCAAGTTATAGTGCCGTATCATGATTAAGCATCTGATGTGTTAATGGAGTTCGCATGTATCAAGGATTCTATTGAATCCGTATATTATATAAATATGGGCTGATATGCAAAACATTTGTATAAAAGATGGCCCATATTATATCCTTTTATGAAGGTGTTGACTTCATTGTTTAATAAAAGGATTCATCATGTTGTCGCATGCCTTGCATTATATATTTATTTATTTAGTGATCAAACAGTAAATTAATGCTAGGATTATGAATTTATTCCTAATGAGATTAGGATTGTGTTTTCAATGGTCTCTAGCATTATTAGGGTTCTTGATAATGATATTGAAAACCCTAATGTTTGATCTGAAAATCTTCGTTGATAAAATCAAAAAAAGTGTTTTTGGAAGAGAACAATGAAGATGTCAAAAATGGTTAGTTGTTTGTTCAAGAAAAACCCTAGAAAACTACCTTAGAAAATTTCTAGAAATTTGAGTTTCACAAGTTTCGATCGATCGAAAATCACTTTCGATCAATCGAGTGAAATAGTGATTAGACCTTTTAATTAGACTGATTTTTGATTGATAGACGATCGATTGAATTTGTTTTACGATCGATCAAGAGGCAATCGAGTATCGATTGAACAAGTCAGAAGGTCAAGTTCGAATATTTTAATTTTTTTCGATTAATTGAGGGGCACATTCGATCGATCGAAAGAAATAAAATTAGAAATTTTTCCTAAGTGTTTTCAAGTTTTTTTTTAAGAGCAAGGTTATGTGTGATTAGATTACACATGGTTCTAACTAATAGACCTAATGAGATCAAAGATGTTAGTTAAATAGAACTCTTGGTACTAAATCATTTTATGATTAATAGTCCTTAATTTATTTTAATTAGAGGTTTTTAATGAGATTAAAATTCTAATTAAAGTTATATAGTTTCTAATGAGATTAGAATACTTTATCTAGTATATTAAGTAAATTAAGGATAGAGTTCTATATAACTAATTTTTGATTTGTTAGTGTTTAAGGAATCCTAAATAGTTTAGGACTTCCATTTTAGTTAGTGATTCTAATAAGATTAGAGTCTTTATCAAGTGCAAGGTTATTAGTTGTGATAGGATCACAATTATTTGAAGAAAAACCCAAATAATGAGTGGGAGTGATGAAATAACCCTTTTGTTAAGTTTATTGTAATGTGAATTGATACCTTGTGTTGACTTCGAGTCTTGCATTCCATGCAGAGGGTATTTATTTCACGGATTACAAGGTTAAACTTCTTTGTGATTGCGTGAATGTTCGTTATGCTATTGTTACGTGACATAGTTACATCACATTGAATTTAAACAATTAAACACACTTGATGTGTAGGGTTAAAATTATGATTAGATCACAATGATTTCAAGACGATCCACTTGTTTTAAAATTTCTAATGGGAGAAAGATACAAGGGTTGGATCTCACGGCCTCCATTGTTGGTTCATAGTGGTGTGGGGTAAACATCTCGTCTTGGCCTCGAGCCTTGCGTTCCATGCGGAGGATGTTTATTTCATGGTACTACAAGATTGAATTTCCTAGTTTATAGTGGTTTGATCAAACACCTTGTCTTAGCTTCGAGCTTTGCATTCCATGCAGAGGGTGTTTTTATCATGGTACTACAAAATAAGCCTGTTAAAGGGATGAAATGTAGCTACACGTGATTCTAGACAATGGTGTACACTAGACTAAGTTTGATAGCATCCTCTATGCTGAGTTCTTGCTATTATTACTTAGGGGCCAAAGGAAGAGCGGCAAATTATTTTTGTTTGGTAAGAGTTACCATGATAGCATTAATAATGAGAATAATTCTCACCTGATCAAAGTGATTGGTATGACCTCGCTTCCGAGGAATATTAATTGTGGGATTTGGTTGTCGTTGCACCTAATATAGTATGGTTTTCGGGTTCCATATTATATGGTTATGGATGCAAAATGATAATGTCCTGGTATTTAAGTTCATGGTCTCAAAATAAAGTTGTCATAAATTTTGTCCTCTAGCTACTATTTTAGTTGAATCACATTAACTAAGAAATAATTTTGGACGTGTTACTTAAAGGAGCTGAAGTACATATTCATGTTTCGATTCAGCATTGTCATAATTTCCTATATATGATGCATTTATGGAAGATAGTTTATGATATGATCATAGTCTCCATTGAAATGCTAATATGTTATATTGGCTTCTATCTCAATTGTGCTACTGCATGAGATGCAAGAGTTAGTACTAGACTTAGACTTTATATTAAGTCTAAATGAGATGTTTGGTATGAATCATATTGAGTGCTAAGAAAAGCTTAAGAAGTTCCAATTCTATATCATTTTATGAAAATATTTTATTTTTAAAATGAATTGGAATTCTTGGATATAGAGATTAAATATTAATCTCAAGTGGATGTAATCCACAAGTCCTTGTTAGAATCATTTGATCAATTCAGATTGTTTTGAAAATAAATTCTTTTTTATATTATCTAAATTGATTAGTGAATTCTACGTAACGGAAGACATCCTAAAAGCTAAGGCTAGGATCGATATGATTTAATTCAAACTCTTAGCCTAAACCGAAAGGTAAGGGTGATAAGAAGAAAAATTATAATACCAAACAGTTGGACAAGTTAGTTGCCCTAGTAATTGCCAAAAGGAAATTAGTCTCAAAAGAATGACCAAAAGGAAATTGTTTTTGTTTTGGTAAAGCTAAGCATTGTCCATGATTGTTTTCTAGATGGAAATTTATATGTTTTACCTTTTAAAGAGAAAGTTTCCATCCTTTGGTTTTGTATGTTTTGGCACTTATGTCTAGATCTTATTAATCTAAATGGTATTCAAGATTGGCGAAAGATGGGCTTTTAGAACCATTATTTTGTTATATTCAAAATCTATGAATTCTATTTAGAGGATAATATGATCTAGGGTTCCTTTTTGTAAAGGAATAAAGTTCCAATGACTTCTTTAAGTTAGTGCATACATAAAGGAGGAATAGGGCTCTTTCAAAGTAAAGGTAGATTGTTCTAGAAGTAAAATGTCAAAATTTGTTATAGGACAACTATAAAGTACATTTGGAAATGAGTTGGTTTTTTTAGATACACCACAAAACATTATTCTAGATATATAGCTAATACACGGGTACAATATTGTTGTGGGAGGATTACCAAATAAATTCAGACTTTTTGGATAAACTTTTGAAGTCATTCCATAAGGATATGAATTTGATCCTTGGTCCTACGTAAAGGCAATAGATGATATGAATATGGATTACTAATTCAAGGTTATAAGAATAGAATTAGATTCTATTTAAAGTCTATTTCCACCAATAGTCAAGTTTGACTCTATCTAGATTCTCTCATCCATTATATTTCATTTAGATGAAATATGGCAATGGATATCAAGAAAGCTTCTTTTAGTAGCAATCTTGAGGAAGACATCTATATGATGTAACTAGACTTGTTCATAGCAAAGAACCAGCAGTGTTTAGTATGCTAGTTGCTTAAAATCCATTTATGGACTAAAGCAAGCATCTAAATCATAAAATATCATCTTTGATCAAGAAATCAAATTGTTTGATTTTGATCAAGTATTTAAAATGCCTTATGTGTGTAAAGGCTATATAGAATAATAAATTTCTTAATGAATGTTGACGACATTCTAATCATTTAGAATGATATAGAGTTATTGTCATCAAAGGAGTTTTTGGTTGTCTAGTCCAGTTTGATATAAAGTACTTGGGAAAGACTAGTCACATCCTAAGAATTATAACTTTGTTAAAATTCAGAAATTAGGATGTTGGGTCTATCTTAAACTGCTTAAATAGATTAGTGTCTAGCCAAGTATAGCATGAAATACTTTAATAAATGATTATTTCCTTTTTAAGTTTAAAGTTCCTTTATAAAGGACTATGGTCCTAAGACATATAAAAGGAAGAGCATATAAGACGGTTCCTTATATCAAATCGATAGAAAGTCTTTATGCTATGCTAAATACTAGGCTAAATGTCTATTTTGCGGTGGGCATAGTAAGCAAATATCAAGTGAATCAAAGATCACTTATTTTAATGGGAGTAAAGCATATACTCAAATATCTTAGGAGAATGAGGGATTATATGCTTTTCCACAAAAGTGAGGTTTTGATAGTAACTAGACATACAAATACTGACTCTTAGTTTGATTGTGATTCATGAAATTGGACTTCAAGATATGTATTCATCCTAGGTGGTGAAGATACACATCAAGCGTAAGTATCATCTCATTAGAGAAGATATGAATACGTGAGTAGTAGTAGTAGAAAAGATAATTTATGTATTAAATCTGGCTGAAACTTGTTTCCAAGCCATGCCTTAGAGTGACTATGAATTACTCTATAGGGAGATAAGTGTCGGATATGTGGTAAATTGTCTTTGAGGGCAAGTGGGAGATTGTTAGGGTTTGTGCCCTAAAATCCAATTTATTGGCGTGTCATGAATAATTAAGTTATTTAATTATTTGAGACTATTTATGAACTAATGAGACATTATCTTAGTCCATTAGATGCATAGTATGTGATTTATGTGAAAAGTCACAGAAAGATATAAATCATAAGTTCTTTGTAAACTCATAATTTTAGTTCGTAGTCGGTGGTGAAATTGAGGTTTCATCTACGAAGACTATAACATATCAACTAATATGATTTGTCTTGATCATGGAAGTGGAGATTTTTAGTTGTTATGTTGATATGTTTTAAGGGTTAAGACATATTGAACTGGACCGTTGTGAAATTTATTATTCTCCTAATGACTATCAAATAAATAATAAAGCTCACGACTTCTATTTACATTAACTCTAAATCCTGAGAGAATAATGGACTTGATCATGAGATGTAGGTTGCTTTGATATATCAGGAGTGAGATCTATAAGTTATGGTCAAAACCTTAGTATGTTAGACAGCTGCATTTAGTGTTGATGGAACATATATTCTCAAGATGGAATTCATAATCTCTTAACGGAGATATAAAATATTCCCTTGAGATAAGTTTAATGGGTTTGGTTATTCAAAGTGTTGGGCCCAACCACTTTAGTAAAGAGTTACTAAAGTATATATTTGTGGAATTGGATTTCATAAATATATAATGAATAAAAAAAAAAAGATTAAACCGGGTACTCAAGAATTAAGATACAGTAACCTTCAAAGTGGCAGTCAATATTAATGACTTTGTATTACTACGAATATTTTAATGAAGAGGTTGAATGTATAATAAAGTCTTGGGATATAGTTTATAGATAAGGCCTAGAGTGCAATTATATTTTTATAGTGGTATTGAATATAATTAATGGTAACTTTGGACTTGTCAAGAGTTGACGGAAAAGCCCAAGGCCCATTGGAGTTAGTGTCTTATTGGTCCTTTTGGTCCCATCTCAAGCCACAAACTAAAACCCAATTGGGTAGGCCTAAAAGGCTAACCCAATTAGAAATCAGTCATTATTTAATAAGTGTTATTAAATAAAGAAACTATGAGAATGTTTGAATGTATGTAAGATGAAAAGAAATAGAATTCAGTTTTTCTCCACAAGGAGAAGGAGAAGGATTTTTTTTTTTTTTTAGACTTTATGTACAAAAGGCTGATTGAGAGACCACACATCTTGAGCACCATGTGGAATTGAGATGAAGATTGAAGGTATTCTCAAGTTTGGTTTTGAAATCCACTGCATCAAGGTACGCTTTCTATTCTTTGATTCTAGAATTCATGGTTCCATGTTTATCTTTCATGATCGAAGTAGATCCGTGTTTTTGTTGCTTCCGCTGTGTGTGTTTTTGTATGAGATACAAAAACCAGATTTCTCCAACAAAACCTCACGGTAAAAATCCTACCAGGTGATTTCAGGTCACCACTCCCGAAACTCCACTATTATTAAATCAAGCAGTTACAAGTAAAGGAATCCCAAGTACCTTACCAACCTACAGTTGAACCCTTACTCTAATACCCAATTGGACTTGATCTGTAGTGACAATTTCCACCTTTGATGCACAGCTCCCAAGTACATGACTAACCAATATGCGGATCCTAGTATGCGACTTCAAAACACTAACTAAGGAAGAGAGGTTGGCTGCAAAGTTCTTCAGTTCATCCTACTCGATGAAGATCAGGAAGATGTTTGGTCAGAAAACCCTTTGGTACAAATACACAACAACTTCTTCAAAGAAGATGAACTAGGTCAAGAACTTCATCTTTGATCACAATTTGTTTGAACAGAGATTACTCAATGCTTTTGCAACTTGTGTACAACCTGACAGCTCTTAAAAAAATTCTTTTATATGTTTAGGGTTTGGAGAAAAGAAGGCCCAAAATCATATTCACGGATCCCAAGGAAATCAGATCAGAAAATCTGATTTTATAAATCTCGACAGATAGCAGGTGTCGAGGTAGCTATTGAGCAGGTGTCGAGATGAATTTGCACTTCAGCTTGCTTTTTCTTGGACAGACTTGATGACTTCAACACTTGATCTTGAAACCTTATTTCTTAAAGTATTAAAAACACCTAGAACTACCCAATTACAAGTAGAGTGTGTTTTGTCAAAGGCTTTAGCTAATTTACATAAATAAATGACATATGTTTTTGACAAGTGAGAACACATATGTCCTAACACAAGATACTACTCATGAGATGTCTAGTACAAAGGTGTCTCGTCGTAGTGGGAGGATTGTTAGGCCATCTATAAGATTTATAAGTCTGGGAGAAACTTATGAAGCTACCTATGAAGAGGCCGAAACTGATCCATACACTTATGAAGAAGCAATGAATGATATAGATGCATATCATTGGGATCTTGTAAAGGTGCCTAACGGCATTAAACCTGTTGATTGCAAATGGGTTTACAAGAGGAAGAGAGGGATAGATGGAAAGGTTGAAACCTTTAAAACAAGGCTAGTGGCGAAAGGGTATATACAAAAAGAAGGTATTGATTATGAAGAAACTTTTTCACCAATAGTAATGCTTAAATCTATTAAAATTCTCTTATTCATTGCTGCTCATTATGATTATGAGATTTGACAAATAGATGTCAAAACTGCTTTTCTAAATGGCAATCTTGAAGAAGAAATCTATATGATGCAACCAAAAGGTTTCATAGCAAAGAACCAAGAGCATATGGTATGCAAGTTGAAAAGGTCCATTTATGGACTTAAGTAAGCATCTAGGTCATGGAATATTAGATTTGATCGAGCAATGAAGTCATTTTGGTTTTGAACAAAATCTTGATGAACCATGTGTGTACAAAAGACATCAAGACAAAGTAGCAATGTTCCTAGTACTTTATGTTGATGATACTCTACTCATTGGAAATGATGTAGGAGTAATGTCATCAGTAAAGGTTTAGTTGTCAAGTCAATTTGATATGAAGGACTTGGGTGAGGCAAACTTTATTTTAGGGATCAAGCTTTGACGAGATCGCAAGAATAAGATGTTAGGCTTATCACAAGCTGGATATACAGATAAGGTTCTAGAGCGGTTTATCATGCAAAACTCCAAGAAAGGGTTGCTTCCTTCCAGACATAGAGTTCCTCTGTTGATTGACCAAAGGCATAAAACTCAAGAGGAAGAAAATATGATGAGACAAGTTTCTTATGCTTCTGCAGTAGGAAGTCTCATGTATGCCATGCTTTATACTAGACCAGATATCTGTTATTTAGTTAGCATAGACAGTTAATATCAATCAAATCTAGGACCATAACATTGGCAAGTTGTAAAACATATTCTCAACTATCTACAGGGAACGAGAGATTACATGCTTGTTTATCGGTGTGAAGATTTGATTCTTATTGGCTATACAGATTCAGACTTTCAATTGGATCTGGATTTCAGAAAGTCCACTTCAGGAAGTGTATCCAACTTAGGAGGTGGAGCCATAAGTTAGAGGAGTGTTAAGCAATCTTATATTACGGACTCCACCACGGAAGCTGAGTATGTTGCTGCTTGTGAAGTGACAAAGAAAGCTGTATGGCTCAAGAAATTCCTTTTTGATCTTGGTGTTATTAGAATGGAGCAAGTTCTAATCACATTGTTTTGTGACAATAGTGGAGCAATTGCACAATCCAAAGATCCAAGGAATCATAAGAAAGGAAAGCACATTGAGAGAAAGTACCACATCATTTAAGATATTATTGCTCGTGGAGATGTCGTAGTAGCAAAGATTGAAAGTGAAAACGATCTAGCAGATCCCTTTACCAAAGCCATGCCTCAAAGGACTTTCAAGTCACATTTGGAGGGATTGGGAGTTAGATTAGTGCACAATAGTCTTTAGGGAAAGTGGGAGATTGTTAGGATTAGTGCCCTTAAATGCTATTGTATGATATTATGTACGACTTAATGTTGTAATTAAAAAAGTTGTTTTATTATTATCCAAAATAATGGTGACATGAATATTTGGACATTATCATATAGTCCATGAGATACATAGTATGTGATTTATGTGAAAAGTCACAGAAGATATAAATCACAAGCTCTTTGTAAACTCAGAATATAAGTTCGTAGTCAGTGATGAATTTGGGCATTTCATCTGCGAAGACTATAACATATCAAATAAGATGATTTGTCTTGATCATGGAAGTGAAGACTTCTAGTTGATGTGTTGATATTTTTTAAGAATTAAAACATATTGAACTAGACCACTGTGAGATTTATTATTGATAGGTCAAAAACTAATTAACCCCTTGTGATAAATTAACCAATTAATTTAGCCAAGTGAATTAATTAAGTTAATTAACATGTAAATGCGTGGTAGCACAAAAAAATCACCAATAAACTAATTATGTAGTGGAAAATAAATAACACGGTGATTTGTTTACGAATGGGGAAAATCTCATAGCAAAAAACCCCACCGGGTGATTTTCTGGTCACCATTCCCGAAACTTCACTATTATCACAACAAGCGGTTATAAGTAAAGGAATCCCTAGTACCTTACCAATTTACAGTTGAACCCTTATCCCAATATCTAATTGGACTTTTTTTATAGTGACAGTTTCCCCTTTTTGATGCACGGCTTCCAAGTACGTGACTAACCAATTGCGCGGATCCCAGTACGCGACTTTAAACACCAACTAGAGAAACTTTGTTGGCTGATAAGTTTTTCAGTTCATCCCAACGATGAAGATCAAGAAAATACTTGGTCACAAAACCCTTGGTGCAAATACACAACAACTTCTTCAATAATGATGAACTAGGTCAAAACTTTGTCTCCAGTCACAATTTGCTTGAACAAAGTTTGTTCAATACTTTTGCAACTTGTGAATACTTTGACAGCCCTTAAAACAATCCTTTTATATGTCTAGGGTTAGGAGAAAAGAGGCCCAAAGACACATCCACGGATCCCAAGAAATCAGATTAGAAATTCTGATTTTATACACCTCGACAGATAGAAGCTGTCGAGCAAGTGTCGAGCACACGGGCTTGAAAAGCTTTCTAAACCTCGACATATGCTAACTGTCGAGCTTTAATGAATTTGCACTTTCAGCTTGCTTTCTTGGACAGACTTGAAGGCTTCAACGCTTGATCTTGAAACTCGGTTTCTTGAAGTATTTCAACAAATTCTAGATCTATCCAAATACAAGTAAAGTGCGTTTTGTCAAAGGATTTGCCAATTGCAAAAAATAGTGACATATGTTCCTAGCAAGCAAATCACACATGTCCTAATAATCTCCCCCTTTGGCAATCCATGACAAAACCACAACAAACAAATGAGATATGAGAGAAGTCATAAATCATTCAATTCATATTCACTTATTGAACACAACAAAATCTATCCTAACACAAACTCTTGAAAAACTTTGCAAGAAGAGAGTTTATGGCAAATAGACTTTGACAACCTGTATTTCTGAAACACTTTAAATAAAACTCATCAAGGCATCTTTGTGTGAAACATAAATAATAAATTGCATACAAATATAAGAAGAATGTGTATAAAGAGAGAAAAGAAACAACACATGTAAGGTAGGTGAAAAAAACATATATCAACATATAAGGAAGATAAGTACAATGTATGTAAAATGGTCACATGACCCAATGTACAAGAATAATGTATCTATAATAGAAAGAAAAGAAAAGATACATCATACCTTCACTACATCCCTCAAGTATCAACACTTCCCCTAACAAAAATGTCCTATTCTAACTCTCCCCCTAAGATGACTACTCTCATAACCTAAAACTACTCCCCATTTTTGTCACGAGTGACAAAGGGTAGAATGTCAAGTAGACATCTCATCAGTAGAGCTAGCATCTCCATCATCATCATCCGAAGCATCATCGTCATCACCATCATCATCATCATCATCCTCTGCATCAGAATCAAAAGCCACTAGAGGAGGTGGTAGAGGAGAAGCCTCAGAAGCATACCCACCAATAGCCATTTACCATCGTGCAATACGACCGACACAAACGTTCACTTGATACAACTCCATAAAAAGTGTATCAAGGCGAGCATCCATGCACTGCAGCTATGCCATGATATCTCCAAGTGATACATCGCCTATGGAAGAGAAAGGAGTAAATGTAGATAGAGCAGACCAAGAGGGTGCCAAACGAGATAGAGTCGAACTGGAGGGAGGAGTTGCTGACTCTTGTCACAACCTAAACTGAGCCTCATTATGTTTTACGGTAGCGACATCTATGGCACACAAGAAGGTGAAATGGTCGGACATAGGAAAAGAGACGAAAAAATTGCGTAAGATCCTCGTGATGACAGAAGGAAAGATGAGCTTATCATGGGACGTCGAATCTAGATGAACATCTATGATAGAAAGAATGAAATGAGATGGGAAATCTATAGTAAGATGCTTAAGAAGAGACAACAAAAATCGAGCACGGGGCTTTGTGATGGAGTTGTAGTGAGAGAGATGATGGAGTACAAAAGTCATCACTATGTTCAAGAATTTAGAACCTTTAGTAAAAGGCCGACATGGTGTAAACTGACACTCACCTCAATCAGTAGGGCGCTTACAGAAAGCAGCCATAAGCTCATCTTTGGACACAGTCCTCAGACGCTCAAAACCTGGATAGTTAGGATGCTCTATCCTTAGAACCCGAAGCACATCCGCAACGAGCTGCGGTGTGATAGGAATGTGCGTACCTCGAATGCGAGTGAAGAAGCGAGGTACTGAAGGATCAATCTCGTGCATGTTGGAGTAAAACTCCTGGATAAGCACGAGAGGACAGGTGATCGGGACGTCACACAGTGACTCCCATTCCTGACTGTGAATGATAGTAGGAAGGTCAGTGTCGACAAAATTCACCAAAATGACTTGGCGTTCCGAATGAACACCTCGTCTAGAAAAGTTCTTCGAGAAAGCCTTTTTAGCATCCTTATCATGGAACCGAAGATGAGCAGGAGCGGAATCAGAAGAGGAAGAGGCTCTGAAACAAAGAGGGTTCTGGGCCGGAGTGGATTTACGTTTAGATGCCATAAACACAACTAACGTAAATAGATAGAGGGGAGAGAGAGTGAGAGACAATCAGAAAAGTCCCAAATAGTTCAAATATATCAAGATATATTGAAAAGAGAGTACGTATGCATGGGTAATGCATGAGCATGTGACATGCAAAAGAAAATACATCATGGGCTTAGCCCAATCCAATCCTATCAGCACACAAACATATTGCATACATCTAAATGCATGAAAATACTGTTATAATGCTAATGTGATGCAATGCATGAGATTTTAAACAAATGTAACTGAAAACCCATTCCAAAATTACATTAAACACTCATCAATTTTGAAAAACCCCAAAACCTAAGTTTCAAATCATGAAATGCATGAAGAATGAAGAGATAAGAGATCATACCAAGTGATTTGAGGCAAGGAAAGCCAAAAAACATGTGGGTTGAAGGTTTTGAGTGAGAAAAGAGAGTTTGGGAGGTGAACAAGTGCGGATAGATTGAGAGAGATCGAGAAAATGAGTTTTGGATTGCATGAGGAGCTTTATATAGATTCCTTAGTAAAGCTCGATAAATGAGGTATCGAGTGGAGTCAAGACAGCTATCGATGGAAGTGTCAAGAAAATTAACGTCGACAGCTGAAGGTGTCGAGGAGGTATCAAGGGATAACACACTAGATTAAGGACATAAGCTCGATCCATCGACTAGGTGTCGAGAAGCTATCGAGAAAGTAGGAGATTTCTCGATCGATCCACTAGGTGTCGAGGAGGTGTCGGGATTGCGATAAGAAAAAGCTTTAGAAGCTCGACAGATAGATAGGTATTGAGGAGGTATCAAGGAGGTGTCGAGCTTGCTTTTTAAAACAGATTTTCAAGAAGTGAAAAACACAAATATGAATGCAATCCAACATGCAACTCAACCAATGATTCAATCAACATATTAAGCTCTTAAAATCATCTTTCAACTGTAATTTTAAGCACATGGGTCCCCAAAAACACACATACACACTAAACAAGTCTAACAAATTTTATATTTAAAAAACAAGTCAAGACAGTTTAGTGAATATACATAAACACATGTAAACCTTGTGATGGCCAAATCACATTATACCAGCACATATATCAAGAGTAGTAAAGAATATTGCATGTTGTGTGTGAAAAATATCGCAAGATTGCATAAGTGTATACATGTTATGACGATTTGAGATATGAGAAAATCACTTTCACTCACACATAATCATAACTGTTTGATGGGGACTATCGCTTTTGAGGTACATTCTATAACTTCCAAATCTCCTAGAATACACGCTTGCAATCATATTTAAAGCATTTTTGATTTTTTGCTTTTTATTTTCTTTGCATTTTTTTAAGCATATCATGCATGGGCATATAAGAAATAGAAAAGAAATACCCAATGATATTTAACATTTCAATTTTGCTATGCCGAAACACACAAATGTCACAGACACTGCACTTTTGCTATGCCGAAGCATACAGGTGTCATATTATGATTGGCGGCCAATAATGGTGAGATGGTTATTTATACCTTTCTCTTAGAATTTTCTAATCCTTCCTATTAAAAAGAGTGATACGAGTGTTAAGTACAAGAGATAACTTAATTTTACTTATCACAAACAAGAGCCACAAAGCTCACTTGCTTAGTTGTGCATAGAGATGCTTATCTAAGTTATAAAAGATACAAAGTTTAGAAAACTTTGTTTCAATGGCCATCCAAATTACACAAGTACCAATGTATACAAAACACACATTGTTTTTGTATTTTTCAAATTTTTAATTTTTTTTTTTTAATTTTTGTATGAAAAACAAAAGTAAGCAAAACTGAAAACAAAAAAACAAAAACATGTTAAACAAATCAAAGCATAACACTAGACTAACTCAAAATAAAAGTAAAACACACAAGTAATGTAACAAACATTGATAGGCCACAATCTGAATGACCCATTGTGATTAAACCTAATTAATTAATTAGCCAAGTTGTTAATTAATCAATCAATCATGCAATTGTGTGGAAGCACAAAAAAATCACCAAAAACTAAATATGCAGCGGAAATTAAATAACACGGTGATTTGTTTACGAATGGGGAAATCCCTAACGGCAAAAATCCCACTGGGTGTTTTCAGGTCACCACTCCCGAAACTCCACTATTATCAAATCAAGCGGTTACAAGTAAAGGAATCCCAAGTACTTTACCAACCTACAGTTGAACTCTTACCCCAATATCCAATTGGACTTGATCTGTAGCGACAGTTCCCACCTTTGATGCACGACTCCCAAGTACATGACTAACCAATGCGCAGATTCCAGTACGCGACTTCAAAACACCAACTAAGGAAGAAAGGTTGGCTGCAAAGTTCTTCAGTTCATCTTTTATGATGAATAACAGGAAGATGTTTGATTACAAAACCCTTTGGTGCAAATACACAGCAACTTCTTGAAAGAAGATGAACTAGGTCAAGAACTTCATCTTTTGATCACAATTTGCTTGAACAAAAATTGCTCAATGCTTTTGCAACTTGTGTACAACTTGACGGCTCTTAAAACAATCCTTTTATATGTTTAGGGTTAGAAGAAAAGAAGGCCCAAAATCATATTCACGGATTCAAGAAAATCAGATTAGAAAATCTGAAATATTAAATCTCGACAGATAGCAGGTGTCGAAGTAGCTATCGAGAAGGTGTCGAGCTTTAATGAAATTGCACTTCAGCTTGCTTTTTCTTGGACAGACTTGATGACTTCAACACTTGACCTTGAAACCTTGTTTCTTGAATTATTAAAAACACCTAGAACTACCCAATTACAAGTAGAGTGCGTTTTGTCAAAGGATTAGCCAATTTACATAAATAAGTGACATATGTTCATAACAAGTGAAAACATATATGTCCTAACAATCTCCCCCTTTGGCAATCCGTGACAAAACCACAACAAACAAATGAACATATGAAAAGAGTCATAAATCACTCAACTTATATTCACTTGTTGATACAATAAAATCTATCCTAACACAAACTCTTGAAAAACTTTGCAAGAAGAGAGTTTATGGCAAGTGGACTTTGACAACCTATATTTCTAAAACACTTTAAACAAAACTTATCAAGGCATCTTGTGTGAAACAGAAATAATAGATTGCATACAAGTATAAAGAACATGTGTATAAAGATAGAGAAAAAACAACACATAAAGAGAGAGGTGAAAGAAACATACATCCACGTATATAAAGAAGTATAAGTACAATGTATATAAAAATGGTCAAAGGACCTCATATACAAGATCAATGTATCTAAAAAGAATAGAAAAGAAAAGTTACATCAAAAACCTCACTACATCCCTTAAAATATCAACACTCCCCCTATTAAAATATCCTATACTAACTCTTCCCCTAAGATGACTACTCTCATAACCTAAAACTACTTCCCCTTTTTGTCACGAGTGACAAAGGGTAAAGTGTAATGTAGACATCTCATCAGTAGAGCTAGCATCCCCATCATCATCATCATCATCAGAATCTAAAGCTATTGGAGTAGGTTGTGAAGGAGTAGCCTCTGTAGCAAAACCACCCACGGTCGCCTGTTGTCGTGCAATACGACCAACACGAACATTCACCTGATACAACTCAACGGAGAGTGTATCAAGGCGAGTGTCCATGCGCTGCAGCTGCACCATAATATCTCCTAGAGATATATCGCCTGCAGAGGAAGAAAGAGTAGATGTAGATGGAGTTGATCTGGATGGAGCTAATCTGGATGGAGACGAACGGGAGGGAGGAGTGGAATTCGTCTGTTGCGACCTAAACTGAGCCTCACTACGTTTTACGGTAGCAGTATCTATGGCACATATGTGTGTGAAGTGGTCAGACACAGGAAAGGGAATAGAAAAATGGCGTAAAATTCTCATGATAGCGGAAGGAAAGATGAGCTTATCACGGGACACTGAATCAAGATGAACATCTATGATAGACATAATAAAGTGAGAAGGAAAATCTATAGTAAAATGCTCTAAAAGAGATAACAAAAATCGAGCATGAGGCTCAGTGATGGAGTTGTAGTGAGAAAGTGGATAAAGTACAAAAGTCATCACCATGTTAAGAAATCTAAGACCTTTAGCAAAAGGCCTACATGATGTGTACTAATGCTTTCCCCAATCAGCTAGGCCCTGATAAAAGGCAGAGATGAGCTCATCTTTGGACACAGTCCTTAGACGCTCATAGGAAGGGTAATCAGGAAATTCTATCCTAGGTACCCTACGCACATCTGCAACTAGTTGCGGTGTGACAGGAATGCACGTACCTCGAACGCGAGTGAAAAAGAGAGGTACTGAATGATCTATCCCATGCATGTTGGAGTAAAACTCATGTATCAGCACGAGAGGGCAAGTGACTAAGACGTCACACGGTGACTCCCATCCCCTACTGTGAATGATAGAGGGAAAGTCAATGTCGGCGAAGTCCGCCAGAATGACTTGGCATTCCGAATGAACACCTCGTCGAGAAAGTTCTTTGAAAATGCCTTGTGGGCATCTCCATCACGAAACCGAAGGTTAAGAGGAGCAGAGTCAGAAGAAGAGGAAGCTCCAGAACGTAGAGGGTTTCGAGCCGGAGTGGATTTACGTTTGGGTGCCATAGACACTACTAACGTAAAAGAATGAGAAAGAGATAGAGAGGGAGGCAATCAGAAAAGTCCAAAAAAAATTCACATATATCAAATATATTGAACAATAAGTATGTATGCATGGGAATGCATGAGCATGTAACATGCAAATCAAAAGGCATCATGGGCTCAGCCCAATCCAATCCTACCAGCATATAAACATATAGCACACATCTAAATGCATGTAAATATCATTCTAATGCACATAGAATGCAATGTATGACATTTTGAAAGAATTTAAGTGAAAAACCTAACCCAAAATTTCAAAAACAAAAAAACTCATCAATTTTGAAAAACCCCAAAAATTTCCAAAAATCCCAAAACCTAGGTTTCAAAACATGCAATGCATGAAAAGGGAAGGGAAAAAGAACTTAGCAAGTGATAGAAATCAAGAGAAGACCAAAAATGATGAGGATTTGAAGATTTGAGAGAGAGAAAATTGGTTGGGAGGTGAAAATCCACTGAACAGATCGAGAGAGATCGAGGAAATGAGTGAAAAATTGCGACAAGCCTTTTTATAGACACCTCAGTAATTCTCGATAGCTGAGGTGTCGAGAGGTATCGAGGAAGTTGTTGAGGAAGGTGTCGAGAATTTGCCTTCGATAGCTTCAAGTGTTGAGAGGTGTCGAGGTACAAGACCAATTTTAGAGATAAGAAGCTCGATCGATCGACAAGGTGCCGAGGAGGTGTCGAGGAGATAGGAGCTTTCTTGATCAATCCACCAGGTGTCGAGACAGGTGTCAAGATTGCAATAAGAAAAGGCCTGAGAAGCTCGACAAATGACCAGGTATCGAGGGGGTGTCGAGCCAACAGTTAAAAGCAGTTTTTTGAGAAGAGAAAAACATAAACATGAATGCAATTCAACATCCACCTCAACCAAAGATCCACTCAACATATGAAGCTCACAAAATCATCTCTCAATTAAGAAATTTAGCACATGGATCCTCAAAAACACACACACATACCAAACAAGTCTAACCAATTTTATTTTTCAAAAATAAGTTGTGAGGTCTATGGACCTAGTAGCCTCAGCCTATCTCCTAGTAGGCCCAAGGCCCACGCCGAGGAAGACTGATCATCCGAGGCTAAGATGGAGAAAGCCTCTTTTCGGTTGCAAGCCGAGAACCTCTTTGTCCTCGGCATGCCGAGGATGAATCTTAGAAGGGACAAGCCCGGGGCAAGCTGTCACCTCCGCACTTAATGCATTCAGCTAACCCCTCTGGCAGCATTAATGGTGATATAACTCTTTGGCAGGGCAACGTTGATCAGATTGAAACACTTGAGTGCTGATAAGACTTCTGATGGGATGGACAACCAGAAAAAAGGTGAATAGATGATCAACAGATGGAAAAGCGAGAGAGGATGGTGAGGACTATATAAGAAAAGTGAGTAAAGTAAAGGAAAGTGGGGGGAAGAAAGCTAAAAAAGAAAAAGGGCTTCTCGGCCATAGGCCGAGGAGCATTCCCCGGTTGTAAACAAGTTACAATCATATTTTATAAGAAAAAAGAGATTCTTGCATGGGGGACGATGGTCAGCACCTAATCCTTCTACCCATTCTCTACAAATTTATTGTTTGGGCTTGTTGGACTGAAAATCCGTTTATATTCTGGGTCCAATTAAAAATTGAGTCCTTACAATTGGCGCCGTTTGTGGGAAAGGATTAGGGTGCTGGCCGGCGCACCAAGCAATTGTTCTAAGTGGTCGTTTTACAATAGGTAAAATATATATATATATATATATATATAAGATTTGACAGCGAAGAGAGAAATTCTGATATTATTATTTCATAAATAGAAACAGTACAAATTACAATCAGAGGCTCAGGTAGGTGTGTTTCACACAAATTTACAAGCTAATCCCACCAGCTATTTCTACAATCAGAGGCCTAGGTGAAGCCGTCCTAAAAAAGCTAGCCGGTGGGAAGTGTCAAGCCGTCCCTTTATTGGCATAAAGAGAATGGGAGAGCTTGACACAAAAGGCAGAGAAGGGGGAAGGCCATCATGTTTCCAGGCCACCGACAACTCCCTTCTCGGCAGGGCGAAGCTGGAACAAAGAGAGAAGCAGATGCAGGGGCTCCCGGATACCTTCCCCCATGATGTTCTCCTGATTCTCTCCGATCCTCACGAGTGTTGGCCGTTGGAGACGGCAACACTCGGGCACCGCCCATGAGGTGAATTCGCACGTCTTCTTCGTCGGGGGTGCGCTCCGAGGAGAGACGTTAGGTACTCTAACAACATCCCTCTAGGCCACCTTGTAGGGCACCATCGGGGTTATGCCTAGATTCTGCCGCACCGGAAGCCTAGTGGGGGCTGCGGCCATACCGGCTTTTGCCAATTCCGGTCACAATTCCGGCGGGATTGTTAAAAGGGCTGAGGGAGCTGGAGAAATGTGTTTTCTTTTTTTCTGTTTGGGTTAAGAGGTCCATGGATTGTGGAGAAACTATCTCCTCACCTTATATAAGGGATGGGGGTTGGTGAGAATTAATTCATACAGAGTTCGAAAAGAGAATTATCAGTTGGGCTAATAATAAAGCAACCAATTTCCAAGAAGGCTGTAGACTGTTGGACTCATGTTAATTCACGAGGACATTAATGAGGGCGTGTCTCGCACACCGAATTGTTGAGCGCGGAAAACAAACCGCCAAAGGGTGCCTCGTAAATGAAAAAGATAAGGCCTCGAGCTTGAAGCAAGATCAACGCCACGTGTAAAAATCATAATCCGATCCAAGGAGGAATCACCTTCAGTAAAGCGGTTCGAGGACAAATCTCTGCTGCTAGAAAAATAGAAGTGGTAGACAGAACCAAGGTATCGCATGGTCCTCGAACCCAAGCCTATGGTAAAACTATACACACCATTATACCTAGGTACTAGACAGAACCAAGGTATTGCATGGTCCTCGGACTCAAACTTATGGGGAAACTAGATACTTGCAGAAAAATAGAAGTGGTAGACAGAACCAAGGTATTGCATGGTCCTCGGACCCAAGCCTATGGTAAAACTATACACACCATTACACCTGGGTACTAGACAGAACCAAGGTATTGCATGGTCCTCGGACTCAAACCTATGGGGAGACTAGATACTTACAGAAAAATAGAAGTGGTAGACAGAACCAAGGTATTGCATGGTCCTCGGACCCAATCCTATGGTAAAACTATACACACCATTATACATGGGTACTAGACAGAACCAAGGTATTGCGTGGTCCTCGGACTCAAACCTATGGGGAAACTAGATACTTGCAGAAAAATAGAAGTGGTAGACAGAACCAAGGTATTGCATGGTCCTCGGACCCAATCCTATGGTAAAACTATGCACACCATTACACCTGGGTACTAGACAGAACCAAGGTATTGCATGGTCCTCGGACTCAAACCTATGGGGAAACTAGATACTTACAGAAAAATAGAAGTGGTAGACAGAACCAAGGTATTGCATGGTTCTCGGACCCAAGCCTATGGTAAAACTATACACACCATTATACCTGGGTACTAGATAGAACCAAGGTATTGCATGGTCCTCGGACTCGAATCTATGGAGAAAATAAATATTTGGAGAAAAACCAAAGCGTTACCTAGAGTTAAACTATGATACGGCCTTTATATTTATATTTGAAGGATAACAAGTAATTTTATGAAACTAACTCCAAAATAGAATACAAATATTGAACAGAATATTATAGTAAGGCAAACAAAAGAAAATATCTGTAGTTGGAAGCAAAGTACTATGCATTCAGCTTAAACAGAAAGTATACAATTTCCTTACAACGCCACTAAGGCAAGAAACAAAATGAAATGAAAGAGAAAATAAACAAAATTATCCTATGTCGTATATCAGTTCCCTCAACTTGGTAGGCAAATTAGTTCGATCAACAAATTGAAGGCTTTAGCCAAGGTCTAGGGGCTTTGCTTCAAAGGGTCCGCAGGGAGCCTCGCCACATCTGCTGGTATTTCCTGACCCTCGGCTCTAGCTCCCCCCAACGTCCTCTGGGGTTCAATCTCTTCGGATGGTTGGATAGTCAAAGATATATCCTCGGCGGTCTTATCGTGACTCTCAATCGTTGGTAAGGAAGACCCCTCCTCGGGAGCATCGATGGCAGTCTCACGAATTGCTATAGGGTAATATACCCTGTCCTTCCTCCTAAGGTCGAATGAAGCATCAATCCCTGCTTGGTTGAGAGCTTCATGCCAGGTCTGAGAGCAGTAATGCTTGCATACTGCAGGAACTTGCGCCTGAAGAATGGCTTCAGTCTTGGCTACCCCACTTGCAAAGGCCTCCTCTTCTGCCTGTTCTACAGAGCGCTCAGCGTCTATTTTTGCAAATACTGCCTCATCTTTGGCTCTCACAGCCTCATCCCTGGCATACTCGGCAATACCTTTCTCATGAATTGCCTTAGTTAACTCTTGCTTTAGGTATTCATTGCCTTCCTTGGCATTCTGTAGCTGGCCCTCAATGTCTTGCAAGCGGGTGGTTTGGTCCTTAGCTTGCTTCCTGGCCACGGCCAGGTCGGAGGCAATAGTGTCTCTGGCCCTTCTCATCTCCTCTAGGTCCTCGGTCGCCTTTTTCAGGTCAGCCTTAGACTTTTTGAGGGTACTAGCAGCTTTCAAAAACTTGTCACGCTCTTGTGCCAAGGCACTGCTTTGACCATCGACCTCCTCGTCCAACCTAAATAAAGCCTGGGTAGCCTGCCAATGAAAACAAGTAATTCTGTAAAGGGAAATGAAGGTACTAGGCGACAAAAGTTGAGTAAAGTAAATAAGTCCCAAAGGACTCACCATGCCCAGATACTTCTTAAGGTCAAGGACAACCTCGGACCCACTCATTCTTTCAAGCTCGGCCATGTTAGTGGGAAGAAGAAGAGACTTCTCTAGGGCATCGGCTACGAGGGCCCCCTCAACCCCTTGAGATTCCCGTATAGACGCGTCATCCGTCAGGGGCTGATCATAAAGCATGGCAGCGGGCAGCCAGGCTTGAGCCTCAGACGGTTGGAAGATCTTCTTACTTTTCTATGGCCCACCGAGTTTCAGTTGTTTCAGAGGCCTGCGAGATTTATCCTTCTCGGGCAGGGAGTAGGATTTACTCTTATCCATTGGCTCCTTACCCTTGTCAAGTCTTTTCCTTTTCGGATCGAAAGACTTTGTCTGAGGATCTGGTGCTACAGGGATAGAAGATGACCTAGTTTGCACAGTTAGTATCTAGGGCGGAGGTGTTGGGGGCTTCGGCTGCGACTCTTCCGGTGCGCTCTTCTTGGAACCACCTTCAAGCAGGTCGAGAAGGCTGGTTTGGGGCTGTATTTTTAAACCTATCTCAGCCTGAGTACCAGCTCTTAAGGATCGAAGGTCGGCTTCGGACAAATGAGGATCTCCTAGGTCACCAGGGGGATCTTCGGATTGATCAGCTAGGTCAAACACCCTATATTCGTCCTCGGAGGAACTCAGCTCAACCACCTCCCTTGCCTTCTTAAATAGTCCTTCCTCGGCCACCGTTACTTGTTGGGATGAAGAGGGACCTGCTAGTGGTATGCCTTCAGGAATGTAAGACCCCTCGAAAAATGCAAAACCGTCCTCCACCACGGTGATCTGTGTAAGTCGAGGGTCACGAGCTCTAATTACGTGCTTCGGGATTGAGAATGATTTCTGAGCTGGGTCACATCCAAGGATTTGATGAGCGGCTCTGACCTGGTTATCAGGTTTGTTCAGGAAATGGTCTGACCTAAGAACGGTTTCCAAATCCGCTTTGTTAACCAGGTGGAAATGACGTGCAAAAGCGTGAGGATCTACAAAAAGAAAAGTGAAACTCCTGTGGTTAGTCAACCAAGGCGAATATACAGTTATGAAAAATAAAGATACTGAAACCCTCGCTTCAAGTACCCTACCTGGCTCTCCTTCTACCGTTGGGCAATGAAAGCCATTGTGCCACTCCCCCGACACTATAAGAAAATCTTGAGTCAACCCCTTATTGGAATCAGGAAGACACTGGATGAGACGAATCCTATCGTCCCTTGTCTTCATATAGTACGTCTTACCCCTCAAGTGATGAAGGTTGTAGCACCAGTTTACATCGTGGTGAGTCAGTCTCAGCCCTATTTTCTCATTCAAGATATCTACACACCCTAATATCTTAAATACATTCACGGCACACTGGGTAGGAGCCAGGCGAAAGTGCCTAAGGTAATTGAGGGTCACTGGCCTCATAGGGATTCTCATCCCTCCCTCTACGAAAGCGACTATAGGGATCGCGACTTCACCCTCTCTCCCCTTAAGGTACCACTCCCCTTCTTCACAGTACTTCAGACTCACATTATTTGGTATCTCATAGTCGATAATAAATTTGTTCATCATCTCGTCGGACTCAACCAACTTCTTAAACTTACCCATTCCCCAAGGACGACTAAAAGTTCTAAAAGAACAAAAGGAGAAGTAAAATCAAGAAAGTTTAGGGTCGCTAGAAGGAGAAGACTTATAGAAGTATGGTGATTCACTTCAGGGAGAGTGCAAGTTGGACTAGACTCAAGTCATACGCATCAATGATTGTAAGCGCGAAAATGAGAGAACCAGGCGGTTTATACAAGTGCTTATATTCCCCCTTTAGGTCCCCCAAATGTAACTGCCTGCCCACAAAAGCAAGAGATCCCCACCGAACGATTACCATCACACCATTAAGAGCGGGAAACGTGGTGCCGCCAAAATTTAATGTGGGCACACATTAAATCGTGAAACGCAAAAAACGCACATCGAGTAGTCAAAAAGTCGCCAACATTAACACAAACCAAAGTGGAGCGATTCGCCTAAGAGGGCCCGTAGGTATCAAAACCCTCCTACCCATTCAAGGGAACGTGTAGCAGGGTTTTGAGGGGCTATTGTGGGGTCTATGGGCTTGGTAGCTTCAGCCCATCGCCTAGTAGGCCCAAGGCCTACGCCAAGGAAGACTGATCATCCGAGGGTAAGATGGAG